>CM076582.1:1340811412-1341341720 GCA_034641835.2 Pinus albicaulis | reverse complement strand
TATATATTGAATTGATTCACCCCTCCCCCCCCCCTCTCAGTTCAACTAAGAATTCAATAATTGGTATCAGAGCTGGTTCCTTTGTACCAGTTTAACAACTGAAAGGAGATTCTAGGTTCTCAGGATGGCTAGTAAAGAAGGATGCTCAACCAATAAAGCCCCTTTCTTTACAGGTGCAAATTATGCCTTCTATAAAATCAAGATGAGGACATACATAATGTCTCTAGGAATAGAAGTTTGGGGTGCTTTGGAATTAGGATATGCCCCAAAAGCAACTGACTCAGAGAAAGAATCCAAACAAGATTTTGTAGCTAACGCAAAATCCATGAATGCCATCTTGAATGGATTATGTGAAGCAGATTTTATCAAAGTAATGCACAAGGACACTGCCAAAGAGATGTGGGATACTCTGGAGAACATCCATGAGGGAGACAAGAAAGTAAATACTGCCAAACTTCAAGTCTATAGAGCCCAGTTTGAGAACTTAAAAATGAATGATGATGAAGAAATTGACAGTTTCTTCCTAAAAGTTGCAGAAATTGTTAACAATATGAAATCTCTTGGAGAAACCATGCCAGAAAGTATAATTGTGCAAAATATTCTAAGATCTCTTCCATCCAGGTTTAATCCCAAGGTGTCTGCAATAGAAGAAACAGCTGATTGGGAGACCTTGACCATGAACCAGCTACTTGGAAATTTAACAGCATATGAGATGAGGCTCCCACAGAAGAAGCTAAGTACGAGGGAGGCAGCCTTTAAAACAGAAAAGAAGAAAGAAGAAGAGGAATACATATGCTCTTGCTCGGATGAAGAAGAGGCAAAATTTGTCAAGAAATTGGATAGAGGCTCAGGTAAATACAAAGGTAAAATTCCTTTCAAATGCTTTAACTGTGGAAGAGTTGAACACTATGCTACTAAGTGTCCTCACAAGAAATTAAGGAATCAGGCTCAAGAGTCAGAGAAAAATACATCAAAGAACTGGCAGAAAGGAAAGAAATTTAGCAGAAAATCCTTCTATGCTCAACAAGACAACAGTACATCTGAAGATCCAGATGAACTCTCAAGTGAAGATGGAACCTCTGAAATTTTATTGATGGCTATAGAAGAACTTGAAGGTCTCCTGCTAGAAGATGAAGAAGAAGAAGGTGAAGTCAACCTTGAGGGGGAGCTAAGAAGTGCTCTGGAAGAGATTGATAGACTCAAGCTGAAATGCAGAAAACAAAAGGACATTCTCCTCAAGTATGTATGAGAAGAAAAAAATTCAGAAGTCCTTATGTAGCTAAAGATAGAGCTTGAAGAAGCCAAGAAGACAGAGGACATGTTACTTAAGCAAATCAAGGAGAAAACTCAAGAACAAGAGAAGTTGGAAGAAGAAGTAGTATGTCTCAGGAAGAAATTAGAAAATGCTCAAAGGAAAGTGGTTATAAATTCTTCTCAAACAACAAGCTCTAGTAAGTTGAATGAGATTCTGGTTGCTCAAAGATCTCCTATGATAAAAAATGGAATAGGCTATGAAGGAGAATCAAGTAAAAGAAAAGAAAAGGAAAATAGAGAGATTATTTTTGTAAAAGCAAAGAAGGATGATGAAGCAGCTCCAATAATTCCTACAAAAGAAGAAACTTGTAAGGAGGGAGACAGAACCCAGAGAAATCCTCTAATAACAAAGAATGAAAGAAATACTCAAACAACAGAAAACGATTCATATACCCCTTAGTATGTCAAATTTGGAAGCCATCAAAGAAGATTCTTCCTTCCTATGAAAAATTCCACCTGTTATGTCTGCCAAAAGCTGGGACACATTGCTGCATACTGTAATGCAAGGAGGAGTGATTCAAACTAGCAAAAGATGCTAACAATGAAGAGACTGTCTCAAGAAAACAAATGGAGAAGAAAACCTTACATCAGGTATGCAAATAATTTCTATGGTTACTGTTTTTATTGTAAGGAATTTGGCCATAAAATTATTGAATGTAGAAAGTATGGACAAAGATTGATGTTCAACACCTCAAGGAGGTTTATGAATCAAAGAAATTTTGTCCATACTCACAATTCTGGAAAAATTATGATCAAATGTTGTGTATGCAATAAAATTGGACATATAACTTCCAAATGTCCTCTAAGAAGATGTAGTTCATCACCTCACAAAATATACCAAACAAAAGGGTGCCTCTAGTGGATAAAGAAGGTGAATAAATGTGACTTGGCTCTAACTGCTCAAGACCTGAAAAGCCAGTGGTATTTGGATAGTGGCTGCTCAAAACACATGACTGGAGTTAGGAGCAAGTTTATAACTCTTGATGAAAAGAAATCTGGCAATGTTACCTTTGGCAATGATAAATCAAGAAAAATAAAAGGAAAAGGCTCAGTCAACCTAGAAAATGGCAGAGGAAAGGCCCAAGATGTATTATTTGTAGATGGGCTAAAAGAAAATTTGCTAAGTGTTAGTCAAATGTGTGATAAAGGTTGTGAAGTTCTTTTTAGAGCACAAGATTGTGAAGTTAGATCAAGCACCACAGGTAAGACTCTACTCAAAGGAGTTCGAATAGAGAGTAATGTTTACATTGTGAAAGAGGAATATGAAGCATGTCATCTTAGCAAACTTGAGGATTCATGGTTATGGCATAAAATATTGGGACATATCAGCTTCGATCACATCATCAGACTAAGAAAGAAGAAAGCTGTCAGAGACATGCCAGAAATAAAAAGGCCTTCTAATACCATATGTAAATCTTGTCAATTGGGTAAACAGACCCGCACATCCTTTAAGGCCAAAGATGAGTTATCAACAAGAAGACCACTCCAGCTTGTGCACATGGATCTGTGTGGACCTGAAAGAACTAAAACACCAAGTGGAGAATCCTACTTCATGCTGATAATTGATGATTTCTCCAGAATGACATGGGTTGCATTTCTCAAGAATAAATCGGAAGCTCTGGACAAATTCAAAATATTCAAAGCCTTAGCAGAAAATCAGACAGGATGCAAGCTGAAATGCATCATATCAGAGAGAGGAGGTGAATTCACTGATTATGACTTTGCAGACCTATGCAATGAACATGGCATAAAGAAACAATTTACTATTGTAGGGACACCTTAGCAGAATGGAGTAGCAGAGAGACAAAACGGGTATGTACAACAAATAGCTAGAGCCATGATGCAAGAGAGTAATATTCCATAAACCTTCTGGGCAGAAGTAGTACACATAGCCGTGCATATTCTAAACAAAGCCCACGTAAGGCCAAGCAGTGACAAGACTCCCTATGAACTATGGCATGGGAAACCAGCTTCAATTAAACATTTTACAATCTTTGGAAGCAAGTGTTACATAAATAATACTGATGAAAATCTTGGGAAATTTGATGTAAGAGCAGATGAAGGGATTTTTCTAGGATATGCTTCTAGAAGTAAAGGGTACAGGTGCTACAACAAGACTCTTCGAAAAATAGTAGAAATTATTGACGTGAGATTTGATGAAGAACTTCCAAACAATACAAGAGATACAGACTACTACAGTCCATCAGACAACCATGAAGAAGAAAAAAAAAATGATGATGAAACAAGAAAGACAATAGAAGATGCAGAGCTGACCTCGAAAGCCCCCTCAATATACACTCAGAAGAATCACCCTGAAGATCAGATGATAGGAGACAAGAAAGTAGGGGTCCAGACAAGAAGGCAGCTAATTGAACAAACAGAAGAGGTATGCATAGCCATGTTATCACAGATAGAGCCAAAGAGATTTGAAGAAGCTATCAAGGACAAGTATTGGGTGAATGAAATGAATGAAGAATTGGACCAAATTGAGAAAAAAAATACCTGGGAACTAGTTCCTAGAACCACTGGGAAAAATTTCATAGGCTCAAAATGGGTATTCAAAAATAAAATGAATGAGGAAGGACAGGTAATCAGAAATAAAGCCAGACTTGTCTACAAAGGATATTCACAAATCGAAGGACTTGATTTTGATGAAACATTTTCCCCTGTAGCCAGAATGGAAGCCATTAGAATGTTTCTGGACTTTGCATGCTACCAAGACTTCAAGGTATATCAAATGGATGTAAAATCTTCTTTTCTAAATGGAGATCTAGAAGAAGAAGTCTACATGGAAAAACCGGAAGGTTTCTCTTTAACAGACAAAGAAGACTATGTGTGCAGATTGAAGAAGGCTCTATATGGACTGAAACAGGCTCCTCGTGCTTGGTACTCAAGATTGGATAAATATTTACAAAAACAAGGCTTTAAGAGAGGTGGAGTAGACAACAATCTATACATAAAAGCCCATGAAAATGAACTCCTGATTGTTGTAGTATATGTTGATGACATTATGTTTGGAAGAAATAGAGATGAACTAGCAAAAGGGTTTGCTGAGAAGATGAAATCAGAGTTTGATATGTCCATGATTGGAGAACTCAGTTTCTACTTAGGACTTCAAATTCAGCAAAAGAACATAGGCACATTCATCTCACAGGAAAAATACTTAAAATAAATGTTGAAAAAGTTCAAAATGGAGGACTGCAAACCTGTGTCAACTCCCATGATCACGGGATGCAAGATGTGTGTTGATGATGGATCTGCTGATATAGATCAAAAACTCTACAGATCCATGATAGGAAGTCTGTTGTATCTGACAACATCAAGACCAGACATCATGCTAGCAGTAGGAATAGTGGCTAGATATCAAGCAACATCTAAACAAAAACATCTTCTGGCAGTCAAAAGAATATTTAGATATCTACAAGGAACAACACAGTATGGAATTTTGTTTCCTAAAGGCAAAAGCTTCACCTTGACAGCATACACAGATGCAGATTGGGCAAGCTGTGTGGATGACAGGAAAAGCACAAGTGGAGGTGTTTTCTATCTAGGAGAAAGTCTGGTGGCATGGTTAAGCAAGAAACAAACATCTACCTCTCTGTCTACAGCAGAAGCATAATATATAGCAGCAGCAGCATGTTGCACACAAGTAATGTGGATGAAGCAAACCCTCCAAGACATGAAGGTAAGCATTGATGAACCTATCTCAATCAAATGTGATAATACAAGTGTTATATGTATATCTAAAAATCCCGTGCTTCACTCAAAAACTAAACTTATCCCAATCAAGTATCATTTTCTCCGAGAACAAGTGGCTCAAAAGATGGTAAAACTGGAGTATGTACCAACAAAAGAACAAACAGCAAATATATTTACCAAACTGCTTGCTAGAGAACCATTTGAATATTTGAGAAATAGACTAGGGGTAGTATCTATAGATGCTACTCTCTGATATGAAGAGAAAGCACAGTTTCAGGGGGAGAACATAAATGAAAATATCATTCGAGGGGGAGATTAGCCAACATAGGAAGCATCAAACAGGTCCTCAGGATCAAAGGATTAAAGGACAGAATCTACACTACGAGATGTGCAACCCCTTGTCATTGATGTCAAAGGGGGAGGAAGAGTAGGCAAATAGAGAAAGTGTATTGCCACAGAGAAAGTGTATTGCCATCAATGCCAAAGGGGGAGATTGTTGGAGATGTTTTCATTGATGGAAAAGAAGGCAGCAGATGCAGAGACAGGCAAAGAACAACAGCAGAAGACAGCAGGTAATATTTACAACGAAGGCAGAGGCAGAGGTCGAACAACAGAGGTACAACAAAGGCAGAGGCAGAAGCAGCGAAGGCAGAAGCAGAAAGGAAAAGGCAGAGGCAGAGCTGTTACCGCAGAAAGGCAGAGGCAGAGGTGGAGCCGTTATCACAGAAAGGCAGAGGCAGAGGCAGAGCTGTTATTCCGAGAATCACTACCCCAGCTGGTAGATACACTAAACAGTAAATGCCGAGAAAGTGTGTGTCCCACGAAGTCGTGGAGGAAGCCTCATTGAAGAGAAATGAAGGAAAGGACCTTCGGTTATACAATGGTGATGTCCATATTAGGTCAGAATGTGATTACATTATATAGAGTGTTTGAAGAAGGAGATTACACATTCTATTGTGAAATGTCATATGACGTTTTGAAATCTTCAAAGAAGGTCTCACATTAAGGGCATAGTGAGTTATTTAACCTCGATGTAAGCTGTAGATGAAGTAATGTGAATGCGAAGACAAAGAGAGGGCAGATTTTATATCAACAAAGGCATTGAAACGTATAGAAGAACGAAGTTAAGAAACGAAGCAGAACCTCGAGCACAACTAAATGGAACCACTAGGTGTGAAAAATGACGACGGTTTAGAACACCTGATGGTTTTCATCGCACCGCTTTCGACAGGCAAGCAGTATTCAATAAATTGGAGCGATTCCATAGATTGGGTGACACGTGGCCCTCAGCAAATTTGCAAAACCACTTTCATAGCGCGCCATCGCGCATTATCGTCCGTGCATCTTCACCGTGCGATATCCGTTGGATCGTCAAGGCCGGTGCGACAGCTTTTCCGCCGTTGGATGAGGAAGGTTGTCAGCGTTGGAGCCCATGCGTATGTATGTGTTGATCATTATTAAGGTTTGCGGATTTAACAAAGTGTATTATTAGGGTTTGAACCATTGGCAAAGTATACATATATATCAAACAAAGGGTAGCGCCTTTGTTCAATACATGGCCTGACTTTTGATCTATGCGGAGTATATATATATGTGTGTGTTGGTCTATAATATATATATATATATATATATATATAGATCAAATATTATATAATGCATCTGTATGCGGGTTTATATGTTCAAAGGGCGCTGGCATTTAAATGAATTAAAGGTGTGAATTTTATCAAATATATGTGGGCCTGTGAATTGAATACATCATAATATCCCGTGCTAATGGTTAAAGTACAAGGCGTATATATATATATATATATATATATATATGTATTATAGTTATGGATGAGAAATTAAGAATACAAAAGGTTTGTTCGATTTTGAATCAAACAAAAGTCTTATGCTGTGGGACCCTCACCCAATCGCATCGGAGAAAGGATTGGCAGCGGAACATATTGACAAGAGTTCCGATTGAAATGTGGACCCGATGGATCAATGAACCATAATTGATATGTGTTTGAGTTCTGGACCCGTACATCGCATCGGCAGAACAATGATTCATCGCATCAGTGCAGAGAAGTGAACAATAATCCATCGCATCGGAACATCCAACCAAAACTTGCAATTGCGATTGAAGCCTGGACCCGATGGGCTTATAAACTGTGATTAACATGTAATTGAGTTCCAGCCTAATCACATCAGAGCATCGGAGCATTGGAATGTCGATACATTCAAATGGAAATTGTGATTGCGATCAATCGAAATCAGAAGAAGTCGAGGAGAAATATATCGCATCGGAAAGCGTGGCAAGTGGGCCCGAAAGGGCATTTGTTGTGTATTAACATCATTCTTTATTGTTATAGTGGACGTGGCAGTTTTTCTGTTAAAAATTTGTATAAGTATGCCGAGATTTGAAATTACGTTTTATATATATATATATATATATATATAAAGAGCTGATATAAAAAGCACAGTTACAAATGTATGGCATACGGCCGTTACCCTGCGACAGTGAATAAGGAAGCAAACAGAGCCGAAAGGGACAAAGATACAATCAGAGAAAAGACAAATGCACAGCTAGCCAAGAGGCTGAATGAGTGAGCTGGAGTTTTCATTGTAATTGAATGTAAATGATTTTAATTTATATTGTTGTGATGCATTGGCAAGTCTCAGAAAGAGAACAAATTCCCACTGTAGTGTTAAATTGGTACCTACAGTTATATTTTTCTGAGTGAGCCGAAAAGAAATGAGAAGGTAGAAGACTAAGAGGTATGGATATCCATTTCGAACTCCTTGAGGAATACAAACAATCATCAAGAATTCTCTATAAGTAATATCATCTTGATATGCATAGAGAGGTTAGAGAGAGTAAGGATAGAGAATGAAAAGTATAGAAGATTGAGGCAGAGAAGATAAGGAAGAGAGGAGCAGAAAGAGATGCTACAGAACAGAGCTGATATCTGAGGTAAATCAGCAAACACTTCTTGTGATAAATTGAGGAAGTTGGAGCTTCCCTATCAAGTTGAAGCTTGATAGCTGTCAGTTGTAGCTGACTGAGGTTGGAGCCTCCTATAGGTTGGTGCCTGCAGAAAAATTGAAGGGAGTTGGAGCTTCCTTGCAAGTTGTAGCTTGCATAATTGAGGTTGGAGCCTCCTGTAGGTTGGTGCCTGCAGAAAAATAGTGGTGAGAGGGAGTTGGAGCTTGCCTTTGCATCACAACAATAATAAGATGTGGTTTTCTCCCTTTATGGGTTTCCACTTATATCTGTTGTCTCTATCTGTGTTGCCTGTGTGCTGAGATGATTTATCAAATCTGCTTAATGTTTACTGCTCTCATAATAAGTTTAATTTCACATTAATTTAATACTTGCTGCAACATATTAAGACTGTTCATATACTAAGGTTGAATACAAAAGTAAGCTATAAATAAGCTGATGAAAATTTAAAAAGCTCATGTATGTATTGAACTGATTCACCACCCCCCCCCCCTCTCAGTTCAACTAAGAATTCAACATTTACTACTCCAACGATTATATTCTGGCACCTATGTGACCTGGTCAATCTTCTTGCGTAGCTGCTGTGTGGTCGTCACACCTATTTGCACATCCACCATCCTTGTTGTGTAGACCCATATTTCTAGCCATATAGTCATTTTTTGCATGCAGGGAGAGCATTATCAATGTATGGTTTCAATAGACTTCCATTGATATACCTAGGAAACTCTTCTCCTCTTAATGTGGCTAGATGTACCACACCTCCCTCTGTGATTTCCTTGACAATATATGGTCCGAGCCAATGCATTTTGAACTTTCCTTGGTGACGCGCAAACTTGTTGTAATACAACAAAACCAAATCCTATTCCTTAAATACCTTCTATCTTATGTTCCTATCATGTAAGTTTTTTTACATGCCCTTTTTACCTATTGATGGAAGCTTGCAATGAAATTATCTTCTTCCAATGCGACCAACGGTGACAATCATTCTTCCATAATATGCAACTCAGCCGTATTAGTGAACACTGCAATTCGCAAACTTAGGACAATATACTCTATTGACATAACAACATCCTGCCCATACACCATTATCAACGTTGTTTTTCCTGTCAGCTTCTTGCATGTGATTCTGTATGCCCAAAGAACCACAGGGATTAGCATTGCAGATCTTAGTGAGCATGGTCTCAAATATCTTATTAAAAGCTTCCGCTACACCATTCGCTTGTGGATGATACAGAGTACTCTTCTGGTGATGAATCTAGAATTCTTCAGTTAGAGCTTGAATCGTTTCATTCACAAAGTGTGTACCCCAGTCGCTCATAAAAATATTAGCGCACCCAAACTGTGTCAATATGTTCCTAGAAATGAAGTGTGTAACTGTATTTGCACTAAAATCCTTCACAGGTTTAGCCTTAGCCCATCTGGTCAAATAATCTGTCGCAGTGATTATGTAGCGTTCACATGTCTTCTTTCCTGGAGGTTTGATGCATCTGAAAAAATCAATGGCCCATTTTTCAAAAGCTTTAAAAGGCATTTGTGGGCGCAAGGGCATCTCATCTCTGCGCGACAGTTTCCCTGTCTTTTGGCATACATCACAAGTGTAGCAATACGCATGTGCGTCATTGTGCACCATGGGCCACCATAAACTAGCTCATAGAATCTTCTGCGTAGTTTCTTTCCCTGCATGTTGACCTCCTGAAATCCATCCATCCCCTCTCCTAAATTCCAACACATACCTTTTTAGGACTTCATCGACGACCAACTTGTATAGTTGGCCAACAATCAAGGTAAAGTCTATTGTGCGTGCGACCAACTCTTTCTCTGCTGCAACGTATATTCCGTGGGCACATTTCAAGTGGTCAGGAAATGAATAATATCTTAAAAGTGATCATCAAATACTTTAATGGAAAATATTTGCGCATATGGTAAGTCGTCTTCCAGGTTGGTTGGCTCTTCTCCACTTTCAATGTGTGATGGATGGTCTGGCCCAGCTTTCGATCTCCCAGGTCTCACAATTACTTTGAAGTCATATTCTTGAAATAGCAGCAACCATCTATAGATCTTCCCCCCCAACACAAGCTTGTTGACCCGGTACTTCATAGCAGAGTGGTCAGTAAACATCTAAAAGTCGCCTCCCAATAGATAGTAGCAGAACTTCTGTAACATGACCATAGCTAAATCTTCCCTCTCCGTTGTCGAGTAGTTATGCTCTACACTGGAAAATTTTCTAATTGCAAATGAAATATGGTGGTCAATCTCCTTGGCCCCTAGCTATGCTAAAACATCTCCCATCAGGATGCAGGAGGCATCGACATGTACATGGAACTCCTTCATCCAATCTGGGAAGACTAATATGGTCGCAGTGACCATGTTATCTTTAAGAAATTCAAAGCTCTTATGGAATTCCTCATCCCAAAAAAATGAGGCATCCTTCTTTAGCAACTTCTCCATGGGTGCAGTGATCACTGCGTAGCCTTGGATGAAATTTTGATAATACCTTGTATGCCGCAAAATTGAACGCAATTGTTTCACATTTGTAGGAAGTTCCAGGTTAACAATAAATATGATATTTGTGGGATCCATTATCAATCCTTGCTGACAAAAAGTATGACCTAGAAATATCCTGAATGGAACACAAAATATACACCTTTTTAGATTCAGTGAGATTTGATTCTTCCGACAAGTATCCAGCATCAGGCCCAGACTCGACACATGACTCTTCAATAGCCCAAATACAATTCAATCATCAAAGTAGACTTCTAAGAATTTATGGATGTATTCCTTGAATTCATATACCACCACATACGAGAAGATAGCTTGCACATTCTTCAAGATGAATGGCATGACTTTCTATTGAAATAATCTCCATTCTCTTGCAAGGGTTGTCTTTATTTTGCCTTCCAGCGCGATTCTTATCTGATGGTACCCTGAGAAACAATCCGTGAATGAGTAGGCCTCCTGCCCTCCCACATTTTCCAATAGCTCATCAGAAAATGGGGTCAGGAATGGGTCATGTACACAAGTATTGTTCAATTTGTATAGATCCACGCAAATCTTTATTTCTCCTTTGATTTTATTCTCCTGCACCACCATAGGTCTCACCCAATCTGATTCTTCCACTAGTTCAAAGATCCTTGAAGCAACCATTTTATCCAATTCCTTTTTAAATTTTTTCTTATATTTTGTATTCAGCTTATACGAGCGTTGCTTCACAGGTGGTGCATTTGATTTCAAGGTAATATTAATTACCCTAGGAGCTCCTATTATCCCTTTCAACTCAGAAAATTTCGTAGGAAACAGGTCTTGATATTCGTTCAATAGCCCGATGACCTTTTCCACAGTATCATCATCCCAGTAATCCCCTATCTTCGCTAATTTTGATTGTTCCTCTTAGCCAATGTTGAATTGTCGAATCTTCAGAGGCTTAGTTACATCTAGTGACTCAATCGTAGGCCCATCAACTGCGCGATGTCCTTCAGATTTAGGGATCTTAATGTTCCTTGGATCTTCCTCATTATTTTCTACTAAAAAATTTCGACAATTAAAAATTTCCTTCATCTGCGCATCCCATGCTGGCAAGGTGCACTCAACCTTTGGTTTTCTGGTCTCAAATATGGCCTCCTAAATATTGTGCAGTGCCTCGTCTAGACATTCAAACACTCAAAACTAAAGGTGAAGATAAAACTATGTGTTAGCGCAGTCCATTCATTGGTTCTTCGTTGTAACTCTATTACAAGGTACAAGTCCGTAGGCACCTTCCCCAACATGTGGGTGAATATATGCACCCATTCTAGCTTTGGTTCTTTACCCCAAGCTCCAGTCCATCGAGCCAAATGTTTGCACAGATTTCCTTCTCTAGAATAGGTCTCTCCCATTCTTGTATTTCGATGTTCAAATCATAGACACATCATGCAGGTGCATTCTTCCTAGTTAGTGACGTTTCCCTTGTGCGTCTCTGAACATTGTGCTGGGGTTGAGCGTAACGCTATATCAATTGCATGAAATATTTGTGCTTCTGGAACAACTTTTTCAAGTTATGTTAGAAAGAAGTTAACATCAGTTAAACCATTATAGTAAGGCAATTCTCATACCTCTGAAGATATCCACCGAAGAGTTTTTGTCACCTGATTCCAGCGCAACGTAGATCAGCTAATTCTGTCAGTTTTCCAGTTCCTCATCTGAATCTGAAAATTAGGAGCTATCCTCCTCCCAATTGATTCTTCCATACATTGTCAGTTTGATCCAATCCTTATCTCGTGCATTCAACTTATAGATATGATCGACATCATCATCTGCGCACACTCGCTCTATATATATTTCTCCTTCTGCAAGATCTAGGGGGTTCACAACACTGGTTCCATTAATATTTTCAAATATCATACTTTTGCACTTAAGATTAATGATAACACCCATATCAATAGCCCAATATAAACCTATGAGCGCAGGATAGGGGTCAGTATCAACAAAAATATGCATAACTTAAAAGTATGCAAGAACCCTTACTCCTTTGATATCCACTACGACCTGCGAGAGTCTTCCCAATGGGATAATATTTTGCTGATTTTCCATGCCTAGTTGGATAGTAGCCTACTCCAACTTAGGTTCTCCCATGAATTTCCAAGTCTACTTTGGTAAAACATTCGCACCAGATCCTAGATCGAGAATAGCCTAATCCATTTCATATGCATTAATTTGAGCATTTAAGCGCCTTTCCCATCTAGTTTTTATTTTATTCTTATAAATCTCATTAATAGATTTCTTCTCCATATGGGGTTTTTCTTCCTATGCAAAATTTCCTATCAATGCTTAGAGGTTCTCTACTGCCTTCTTATTGCGCAAAAATTTGGTACAAGCTTATCAGAAGGGCTTTATCTCTTCATCTACCTCCACCATGTCCATAGGTCTACTTGATGTTGAGGTACCTGCTCCTGCGAAATCCATTTTTGCTTCTACAAAGGTTTATTTCTCTCATTGTAAGTTGAATTCTTCCTTCTTTTCAGGTGCCTTTCAGATCTAGAGATCATTCTCAGACTTTGTCCCTTTGTCTTCACCAGTGGCTGCACCATTCCTAGTGATGAATTTCACACTTGGTTCTTCAGATCTTACCATCTGAATATTTTGAGTGAGATTTTGTGTTTTATTTTCCTGCATTTTTGCAATAAAAAGGGAAAATCTTCAATAACATGATCAAATTGTCTATATTACCTGCAATACTTCCTTGTTCGGTTTGGAAAGTCACGTGTATAATGGCTCACATATCCAAAATTGTATTAGATGAGTTACCCCCTTCCTTGTAATATTCCTACTTAGCTTCAGCTAAGGGGAATATGCAATTTTGTTCTATTTTCTATCTCATGAATAAATGAATAAAGGAGGACATGTAAAACTCCTAAAAATAATCAATAAATCAATGCCAATGTAAACAGAGACATATCTGGGCCATGTAAATAAACTCTTCCAGGTGTGAATGGGTTTGAATCATGAGATTGGGTCAACCTTGACCAAGTCAACAACACAGTCTAGATGCAATGAACCTCATGGATAAACAACGCAGTTTTAGATGGAGGCTCCACATGTGAAAGGAGCTAACTCATTGAGGTGGTTTAGGGTTTGACAAGGCTGTCATCTTATAAAAGAAGGAGGAGGACAATAGGAAAAGGATTTTGATGATACTATTTTCTAAATGTATTGTTTGCTGAGACATTCCTCATTGGGTTTTTCCTGTTTAGGAATCCCATCTCCTTCCTTGAACAAATCTTGGAGGAGTCTTGTTTGTCTAGTCCACTACCCAACATTTGGCCAAGCCACATATTGCATCTACAGCGCAATCCTATTTAGGATTGGGTTGTCCATGTAAGTTGCAGCAAGTGGAAACACTAGATCTGCTCAGGTCTAGATTATACTAGTGCCTCTTCTCAGTGAGTGTGTCTTTTAACCTCCTGGAAGAGTGCATTAGCTGCGGAGCTTCAGATTTGTATCTTGGCATTAGGCCAACTCAGTTATTCAAGCTACAACATAGTTTCCCTTCAGGGACTGCGTTATTTTCAGTGAAGTTTTTGCAGGATGTTTTGATCCCATTTTTGATGAGAGATCTCTGGTGCTGGGCTTTGCCTTTCATTTTGGTGATCCATGGATTAGCTTGTTGATCCATGTTATGTATATATCTGATTTCTTTCTAATGTAAAATCATCTTCATAATTTTTGAATAATGTTGTAGATCTGCTACTTAAAACTCAGATCTACTCTTTGTATTGCATGATTTGGTCAAAACCCCAAGGGGATCTTGTAATAGAGCTTTTATAGTGTACAGATCTAAAATGGATCTGATCTTTTGTACACAGATCTGCTGTAGATCTGAAGTGTAACATTCAGCTACTGCAGCTCCATTAAATAACACTGTTAAACCATTTTTCAGTATATAAATGTGTTGCAGCCTTCTTTTCTGGAGATTTCCTCCTCTCTTGTCTTCTGTATTCTGTTTTATAATGTAAGAGCAACAATATAAATCTGATTTTCTATTGTATATTCAAAATTTAATGTTATTTTATGGCCTCCTACTCATGCTTTCCAAGACTGTGTTTTTTCTGAAGCAGTTTGTAGTACATAGTTGCAACCCCTCTCTTTGGGGGTTTTCCAGCTAGACTAGGTGGTGGGAGATCTGTTTACCACACCTAGTTTGATTTGTTTTTGCTCTAATTTTAGATCCAGACCTCATATCTACTGATCTAAGGGATCCAGGAGCTGAAAAGTAATTTCTATGCACAGATTTCCCAGAAGTGCGTTATTTCAGCAGGCACTGCTGTGCATTCCCATTTTGGGATATTACAGTGGTATCAGAGCATCTTTCTTGGCGAAAAATATGCATTCTTGAAGCCAATATGCCTTCAGAAGAAGGATAGCGTCTCACTAACAGAGAGTAGAAGTATCATAGAAGAAGACAGAAGAAAAATGATTACACCAAAGACAAAGCAAGCAAGGATGAAACCACTTTGTACGGAAGAATAAAAGGAGTAGAGTTCTCTAACATTATTCCTCAAGCTTTGCATGAAGCGAAGGAAGAAATCAGGGAAGCGAGGAATGAGAGACCAACAAATCTCTTGAAGAGGTTTTCACATGAAGGAATCCCCACTACTTCACTTGATGTGTGTGAGCATGCAGCCACACAATCTGATCTACAACGTTGCAGCATGCCTACATTCCTTGCAAGAGGAAAATAAGATGGAGAGACACCAAAGGAGGGGACTCTTGGTGACTATCTCCGAGAATATGAATCTCAGTCTAAAATATTCAGGGAGCATCTAAGCTTCCTAGAGTTTTGTCAACTCAAAGAAGAACGGAGATCCAGTAGAACTATGAGGAGAAGAGGGTGCATGCAACACACCTTGGGTAGAACCTTCCTACCTACTTTTGATGGGTCACCTGAGAGCTATGCCAAGTCTTGGGTAGAGAGGCTAGACACATAGCTTCAGCTGCATCAAGTCTCTGAAGAAGAAGCCATAAGAATAGCAGTGTTGTACCTCCAAGGTAAAGCCTATGCCTGGTGGTTGTTTGATTCTTCTTCATTGAAAGGTATAAACATATCTACTTATGCAAAGTTCAGTAAGAGGATAGTGAAGAGATTTGATTCTATGACATCTGGAAATTCTTTGGGTAAGAAAAATCAGCCCAAGGAATCAGAACCTTTTCATGAGATGGGAAGATCTATGGAGATAACTTCATTTCAGAACATTGCTGAAAGGGGTGAAGGTCTGCTACATGATTTTCCAAGGGAAAAAGCCCCACTGCAACAAAAGCCTTCTTCTCAAGGAGAAGACATGTGTGTTCCTCTTTCAAGGAGAGATCAAGAGGAAAGATCTCTTACTGATGGGGCATATTCCATTGATGAGGAGAAGGGAGAAGAAGAACTGAAAGGTTCCTCCAGTGTTGTGACAGCAGGAGGGGATCACTTTTCATTAAGAGATGGAGTTGAAGCTATTGCTTCCACTAATAGGGTTCTTGTATCTTTGCAAGAAGGTCCCAAGGATCTTATTCATGGAGAAGATGAGTAGCATGTGTCTATGATGATAAAAAAAGAGACAAAACAAGGAAGAACCTTAGACTGTGAAGTCTTGTAGAAGGTGGGCAATGAAGAAGATGGGGGAGTTGCTCCAACTTCTCCTTATCATGATACTTCCACACAACAATTAGAGATGGATTTGTGTAGTGGAATCAGTAATATTATGTTCCCATCTATTATTCACATGGGAATGAACCATGAGACATCATTATCTTGTGGTAGACCACTTGATTTAGATCTGATGGGAGATGTTTCATGCATTGATGCTCCTTTCATAGATCCAAGGAGGGAGGAAGCATTAGAAGACCATTCTTCAGCACTGAGGATATGGGGAAAGTACAAGGAGAGGGAAAGATTTTTTCCCTTAACTTCACTATCCATTCTCTCATCCCATACTGCGCTGAGGGAAGATGCTGCAAGGATGAAGAATGACACCATCATGAAGCAAGGAAGGAAATCCTTGAATCTGAAGAAAAGCTTGTTTGGAGGATCCTCTTCCATACATGATGAGAGACGGTGGACACACATGCATCCTTTGGCAAAACTAACGAGGTTTTGGATAGATGGCAGCCTTCCATGGGAGGCTAACTTCCAAGGAATTACCTCTTCTTTTGAGC
The DNA here is from genome assembly GCA_034641835.2 of Pinus albicaulis. Lineage (NCBI taxonomy): Eukaryota > Viridiplantae > Streptophyta > Pinopsida > Pinales > Pinaceae > Pinus > Pinus albicaulis. The sequence goes on along the minus strand of CM076582.1, from coordinate 1,341,325,051 downwards.
ATGTGCATGAGCAAGGAACGACTGGAAACCTTCCACCTTGTAACCTTGGCATGGGAGATGTCAAGGAGGAGAACCACAACATGGCAGACACCTTAGATGACACACTATCATCATTTTCATTATTGGGCACACTAGATCCCTATTGGAAATCCCAACCGTTGGTGGAATATTCCAAGGATCTTCATACTTGCATGATTCTTGATGACTAGTTGCATGAAGGGAGCTATTCAATCCTTGATGGAGTCATCTATAATCATAGTATAATCTTCTTGTCTAGAGCCTCCAAGGTCAAGGGGAAGCTTCTATAGAGGGCTTATGAAGAGTTACATCTTAGCCACACCTATTCTATGAAGCTCAACAATATCATATTGAGGAGCTATTACTAGGAGGGCTTTGAAAGGGAACTATATCAGCATTGTCAGAGATGCATGGATTTTGTGGAGTTGGAGCAGAAATATGGCTCTAAGGGAGAGTTAAATCAACCCTCTCTTCCTTCCCTTGAAGAAGAGAGTAGATCTATGCATCACTCCATTGATAGGAGGAGAATTGTTGGTGAAGAGCATGCTCTTAGTACATGTATTTTATATTCTGACTTCATGCATTCTTACACCATGTTTTTGTAGGCCATGACTCTAAGGAGGAGTAATATATTTTGTAAGCCTCATGGCCAATACTGGGTCCCAAAATTTTCTAAACTGGGCCACTCCCTTGGGAAGACAAAGTAGATTTTTCATCATGATGGGTGCTTCCCAAAGGCACCAAACATATCTCACACTTTCAGCTATGGTGAGATGGCATGGGCTACAAGTAAGTGGTGAGAAAACCACTTACCACATCTCGGTTTAATGCATGTAGGAGATGAATTATGCTGGTTCCACATGTGGGACTATGACCCACCCCCATATGTGCACCTTTCTGTTAGTTGTAAATTATTTTTCTCTCATATGTTGATGACATGCTTGTACTTTTTATGGGAATCCATGAAGGGAGAATGGGAGGTATGCATGTGTCTAATGGGCTGAACATTCCCCATGTATTTATGTTAAATATTTCAGAGGGAACATTAGGAAAACCAAGATTGTTTCACATGAGATATTGTTTCCTTGTGGGATGGATTTTGCACATCTCATACTGACTTTGGAGGAACAATTCATGGAGGTTTGGATTGGTGAGCATCTAGCTTATGATGAAAGCTTGATCTTCGATGATGTCATCAATGGGGGAGAAGTGTTGCAGCACTCACCCTATCAGTTGCTTGAGGACAAGCAAAATTTTGGAGGGGAGGACTGTAATATTCCTACTTAGCTTCAGCTAAGGGGAATATGCAATTTTGTTCTATTTTTTGTCTCATGAATAAATGAATAAAGGAGGACATGTAAAACTCCTGAAAATAATCAATAAATCAATGCCAATGTAAACAGAGACATATCTGGGCCATGTAAATAAACTCTTGCAGGTTTGAACGGGTTTGAATCATGAGATTGGGTCAACCTTGACCAAGTCAACAGCATAGTCTAGATGCAATGAACCTCATGGATAAACAACGCAGTTTTAGATGGAGGCTCCACATGTGAGAGGATCTAACTCATTGAGGTGGTTTATGGTTTGACAAGGCTTTCATCTTATAAAAGAAGGAGGAGGACAACAGGAAAAGGTTGTTGATGATATTATTTTCTAAAGGTATTGTCTGCTGAGACATTCCTCATTGTGTTTTTCCTGTTTAGGAATCCCACCTCCTTCCTTCAGCAGCTCTTGGAGGAGTATTTTTTGTCTAGTCCACTACCCGGCATTTGGCCAAGACACATCTTTCATCTACAACGCAGTCCTGTTTAGGATTGGGTTTTCCATGTAAGCTGCAGCAAGTGGAAACACTAGATCTTCTCAGGTCTAGATTATACTAGTGCCTCTTCTCAGTGAGTGTGTCTTTTAACCTCCTGGAAGAGTGCATTAGTTGTGAAGCTTCAGATTTGTATCTTGGCATCAGGCCAACTCAGTTATTCAAGCTACAGCACAGTTTCCCTTCAGGGACTGCGTTATTTTTAGTGAAGGTTTTGCAGGGTGTTTTGATCCCATTTTTTATGAGAGACCTCTGGTGCTGGGCTTTGCCTTTCACTTTGGTGATCCATGGATTAGCTTGCTAATCCATGTTCTGTATAGATATGATCTGTTTCTAATGTAAAATCATCTTCATAAATTTCTAAATAATATTGTAGATCTGCTACTTAAAACTCAGATCTACTCTTTGTATTGCATGATTTGGTCAAAACCCTAAGGGGATCTTGTAATAGAAACTTTCTATTGTACATATTTGAAATGGATATGATATTTTGTACAAATATCTGCTCTAGATTTTAAGTGTAACATTTAGCTGCTATAGCTCCATTAAATAACGTTGTTAAGCCATTTTGCAGTATATACATGTGTTGTAGCCTTCTTTTTTGGAGATTTCCTCCTCTCTTGTCTTCTGTATTCTATTGTATAGTGTAATAGCAACAATATAAATCTGATTTTTTGCTGTATATTCAAAATTTTATCTTATTTGATGGCCTCCTTCTCATTCTTTCCAAGACTGCGTTATTTCTGAAGAAGTTTGTAGTACATAGTTGCAACCCCTCTCTTTGGGGGTTTTCCAGCTAGACTAGGTGGTGGGAGATCTATTTACCACACCTAGTTTGATTTGTTTTTTCTCTCCTTTTGGATATAGACCCCAGATCTACTAATCTAAGGGATCCAGGAGCTACAAAATCATTTTTGTGCACAAATTTCCTAGAAGTGCGTTATTTCAGCAGGCACTGCTATGCATTCCCATTTTGGGATATTACATTCCTCGAACAACTCCTCCTCTTCTTCTGCATCCTATAATTTTGAATCCACCACGCCCAGATGGCGATCAGGGTGAGGTTCGTTCAACGTGAATCCTATATAGTTAGGCTCAGACAATCATCAAATCGAAGTTGTGATAGTGCTGCTCGTCATGTCCCACTCATGAGAAAATTTTCCAAAAATGTTGCTTAAGCTCAAGGATATATTTACCAATCCTCAGGAAAAAATATTTCGTGTGCATACCCATAGCTTTATAGATCACACACCATAATCTGGGAGTACCACTTACTCCAGATGTGCTCTTCGGCAGGCTTGGTCCTTCATCTGTCAGATGGTTATTGAATACAGCGCACTGATCCTTGTGATGCCTGAAAAATTTGCAGCGTATACACCATACATATGTGCATACCTATTTTCTGTTATCCTTGCGTAGACTCTATATTTCTAAGTGCATTGCCTCCAACTAGCTTTGGATCTGTTGGGTTCCCATCTGCACAACTCGTGTCGGTGAAGCTTCTAGCTTCTGTTAGGGTCCTATAATTATAGGGAATCATAATTTTGAAATGGCTATGATTTTTCCATGTAATATTGTGCATAATTTTCATTTCTGCAAATGATTCCCATATTAGAAATGAAAAGAATTGGGTAGGTACAAACCTGGCTAAAAGCAACATTATGTGTATCTTGAATTAAGAAATCCAAATATTTAATAAAGAAGGAGAGCAAAGAAATATTATATCCTATGTATAAACTATCCAAAAGATTATACTAATTTAATCCCTTTTTTACACCTTACTTCACAAAACTCTATTAATATAAAGTTTTGGACTTTATGTGTAATAATTTTCGGTGAAAATCACATAAAAGAAATTTTTGTCGACGCGTTTCGAATCAGCCAGTGTGGTTCATCATCAGGACAAGATGAGAAATCTGATCAGGAAACTAGTTTAAGTAGATCAGGACAACTCAACTAGCCATTGGAAAAACGGCTAGTTTGACTAGAATAGGAAAAAATATTTTATTTTTAATATTAATTCTATTATATTTTAAAATTTAATTATATTTTTATTATAAATTCAATATAAATAAATATAAAATCAAATAAATAAATAAGTAATAATAATAATAATAGTTAATTAATCAATTAATTTAGTATTACTTAAAGAGGTAAGTTTCATTTACTTATAAAAAAAAAATTAAAAGTAAAAAATGTGCACAAATAAAATAAAATAAAATAAATAGATAAATAAATAAATAAAAACACAAAGAAAAAAACATAAATAATAATTATATTAAAAATAAATAAAATAAATAAATAAAAAATTAAATAAAATAAATTAATAAATAAATAAATATATATATATATATATATATATATAGATATAGATATATAACAAAAATACTAATCAAAACCAAATTAATAAATTAGTAAACTAAAAGGAGCACACCAAGAGAGAGGAAACAAGATCGAGAGAAGAAAGAACGACCCGAGGGAGAAAAACTAACTAACTAACTAAGAGTGAAGGGCAGGAATCCAGCATCTGCTAACATTCCACCCATCATCCCTATTAAGGTTAACCGGCCTCTTTTCTATTTCCAAGGCTTCCCTTAACTTTCGGTGGTGGAAGTGGTCAATTGTTGCAATAACCTTAGTATCTTCAATACAAATATGGTGATTTGTTTTTTCAGCATGCTCTGCCAAGGCAGTGGACCAAGATCTACCATGTCTAAGGTCAGCGACATGTTCAAGAATTCTTTGGTTAATTGTTCGACTAGTTTCACCAATGTAAGGTGTCCCACAGGAACACGGAATCAAATAAACACCCTTACCATCCATCAAGCAAATCGGGTCTTTAACTGATCTAAGAGAACTACAGATAGTGCGGAGAGGCTTGAAAGTTGAAGAGACATTATGTTTCTTCAAGATCCTTGTGATTTTATCAGTAGTACCTTGGATAAATGGAAGGTGAACTCCAGATAACCGATCGCAAGGATATTTCTTAACCTTAGGACCTTTCTCAACTTTTTGAAAAGCTCTAATACATTGAGCCCTGCTATAACTGTTCTTTCGCATCTCCTTAATGTCTTTTGTAAGAATGGTTATAACAGGGCTCAATGTCTTAGAGCTTTTCAAAAAGCTGAGAAAGGTCCTAAGGTTAAGAAAAATCCTTGCGATCGGTTATCTGGAGTTCACCTTCCATTTATCCAAGGTACTACTGATAAAATCGCAAGGATCTTGAAGAAATATAATGTCTCTTCAACTTTCAAGCCTCTCTGCACTATCCGTAGTTCTCTTAGATCATTTAAAGACTCGATTTTCCCGATGGATGGTAAGGGTGTTTATTTGATTCCAAGTTCCTGTGGGACACCTTACATTGGTGAAACTGGTCGATCAATTAACCAAAGAATTCTTGAACATGTCGCTGACCTTAGACATGGTAGATCTTGGTCCTCTGCCTTGGCAGAGCCTGCTGAAAAAACAAATCACCATATTTGTATTTTCACAGAGAAGAAAGATACTTTTGATTTATAGGGATAAAAATTCAAAATGAAATATTTTACTAACCAAGGATTTACAAAACTACACTTGGTTTTGTAAAAAAATGAGAAGAGAAAACAACCGATGGTCTCTAAAAAAACATCACATGGTTGGGAAATTTATCTACAAGTTTATATAGGGATAAAAGGAATTAAGAGAAAACAACCCATGGTTTCTAAAAAGACAACACATGGTTGGTAAATTTATCCACAGGTTTATATACAGAGAAATGGTGAAAGGGAAAACTACACACATATTTAAAATACAGGATGGTTGTTATGTTGAAATTTTCAATTATAAATTTCATTCTTGAATTTAATCGAATATTTTGGAAAAGGATATTTATAATTTTTCCAAAATATATTATGAAAATAATAAAATGATAAAAATCCAATAAACATTCATAAACAAAATACAGTGAAATAAAGAGACAACAAAACATTTCTGACATCAAAGCCTTACCAATAGGCCTACTCAGCAACTATTTCCTCCAAAACAGTGCTAGGATATCAGTTCACTCTGTCAAGCCTATTATCTGGTCTCTGTTAGAGTTTATTTTTTAAATTTAAGCTAATCATACATTGTCTGTTGAGACAGTTTAAATTGTAATCACTTTGTAATATTTTTATATATATACTTCATCATTCGAAGTATTATGGGTGTTGGTTGGGATTTGTAACCAGGAGCCTCACCATTCAGTGTGATTCAGTTCACTAAGTTTAAGTGACTAATTGCATTAATAAAAGAGCAGTTATTTAGGATTCATGTGTCATATCCATTGGTGAAATTTTCCTCACTGTATATGTGCTTTCCTTTGTTTCCATCTTATTGTTTTCTAAATTTTGAATTGTCTAACAGAAGTATTACTGAAGAATTTGTTCAGATCATACACTCTAAGTTTAACTATTAGTAATTGACATGTTTCCTTCTGATATCTAGATTAGGGAATTATTCATTTCTCCCTAGTTTTGATTTAACCTCTATTCTTATATTCCAGATTATGGAATCCTTAAATGCTCCCTAGTTTCAATTGAGTCTCCCTTTGTCTTTTATTACATTTCATCCAAATCTAAAGGATCTAGTGGTAATTTATACCGTGCCCTGTTTCACTTAAAATTTATACTTCTGCAAATTGATCACATAAGCCTCTTTGACTCCATTGCTCAATGGCCTTCCTCTGCATTTCCAACCAAACCAATTCAAAAACCAACTTTGTACTTATTAACTAGCCTAATATCTATTTAAAATAAATCTAAATCATATAAAGAGAGCCCTGATCTGATCTATGATTGTGGAAAGTGATCAGACACACAAAGGCTAAAATCATCCACTTGGCGACTCCAAATCAATTTCAAAATAAAATCCAAGACTCCACAGGAGGAATGAACCTGAAAGAATAGCATGGGAATATCAGGTTTTTAACTTGGATTATAATCCAAGACATCATGTTCTTTCTCATCAAAAAGGTTTTTCAATGTATATTGTATTTTAGAAAATATCTTAGACTAGTATTTAATTACTTTCCTTTGAAGATTGTAAATGTAAATTCTCCTTATCCCTTTGAGCAGCTTTCTTCTGAAACTTGTGATGATCATATTCCGATTAATAAGCCTCAAGTAATCAAGACTAATCTTAAAATTCCTATACGTATTCCTATACATTGTAAAGTTTCTGATAGATATAAGCCACTCATATTACCTCCTATACTCCATGATTTCCCTAATAACTATTACAAATATCTCCCCAAGTTTTATGGAGAAAATGGTAACATCACTGTCGAAAAACATATTCAAGGTTTTGAGAATTATCTCGACCTATTTGAGATTGATGAAGATGATGTTAGTATCAGGCTTTTTTCTCTTTATTTGCAAAGTAAAGTAAAGAATTGGTCTAAGAACCTGCCTATTGAAAACATCTCAAATTTCCAATAGTTTGTCAAATTTTTCCTTGATAGATGGATAATCAAAGTCAACCTTTTTATGATCATAGAAGAATATGACCAGTTGAAAAGAGATTCAAACGAGAAAATAGAATGATTTTCTGCCAGATTTAATCAAGTTTATTATTCAATGCCAACAAATATAAGACCTCCTCCTGGCTCAGCTCTCTTGCATTACCCAAATTTCATTGATCCAGAAATAGAGTTTTAGCTAAGAGAAAGAAACTCCACAACACTTGAATAGATACAGAACATTGCAGTAGATGTAGAAGTTAATCTGCTAATTAGAAGGGAAAATTTGAAAGCAGAAGAAAAGAAGAACAACATTGCAGAACACCTCACATCTTCAGAGGTAAAACTTGACATTTTGGTAAGTAAAATAGAGGAAATGATACAAAAAATCACCACGAAAGATGGATTTTTTGTTCAATATCACCATGACCCACTTATTGTAGAAAAAGAAGAGGTTGCTGGCTATAAACACTTTCTTGCTGATCCCAACTACCATAGATCAGAAAATGGATTTATAGATCAATATGTGGAGGAGAAATATGCTGATCTAATGTATATTTTTGATGACATTCCTTATTTTATTGATTTTCCTAAGTATCATCACTATGATGATAATTGTGTTCTCCAAATTCAAGCTAACTTTACAGAGAAATCAGTAGCTAGTTTGTGGGATGAGGAAATTCAGTTTCAACAGCTCGAATACAGTGATCAACCAATACATATCATCTATGGGAGTGAAGAGGAAAGTGCAAAAAATTTGGAAATAAGTGAAGGACCTTTGCCTCTTTGTTTTGCTTCATTTCAGTTCATCAGAGACAAATTTAATGCAATAAAAAGTCAGCAGTCTTTAGGTATTGTTATTGACAACAAAGAAGACAATGAAACTCTTGATCAAGATTCTTTAGTTTCACAATTACAGTTATCAAATTCAATTGAAATACCTAATAAAATGAAACAAGAAAGTTCTATACCACTATTTTTTGAAGCATTTGAGTTTTTAAAGGAAATTTTTTATAATGTCTCTAAAGCAAAGGATGAGCAGCCTGTAGAAATCTATGAAGTCTCATTGAAACCCATATGTAATAGGTTGCAACAATCCTTCCAAGTTTTTCATGATCTAATAGCTGATGTGTTGGATGATGAATGCAATCAAAATATTTCTCCATTAGCTAACCATGAGCTTCAAAATATGATAAAAGTCTCGTAAGACAGACATCTCCATTAGTAGAAATATCATCAAAAAGCTTTCTGAAAATATGGAATTATCTCAGGACAATCATAGGTTAATTTTGGAGGGAAATAAAGGTAAAAATAACAGTTTAGTTTCATGGCATGGAGGCCATCCAGAACATATGTACAGCTTCTTGGACAGGTTGAAAATTAGTGCATATTCCTTGATAGATCCTTTGTACAGTTTGTGGAGTCAACAAAGGAAATTAAATATTTCCATATCAAATTATATTTGTTGACAAGTTTCTATTGTGTTGTAGAACTTTAGTTTTGATAAAAAACAAGCGAATGCATCAAAAGCAAACAATGTATATAATGCTTGAATGGTTGTGTTGGATATTTCATTTTACCTAATCAACAATTGTACAAATGATTAGAATAAGTAGGTAGAATTTCAGTTTGATTGGATTTTGATTTCAACATCAACTTTATTTCAGTCTCAGTTTCCAGTTTTCAGCAAGTGTTGACATAATTCATTAAAATTAGAAGCCGAGGAGAACTCTTTAAGGTATTGATGATCTATTAGTTTGGTTTGAGGGCTACAGTACATTTTCTTTTTTAGTTTCAGATAAGATCTTAGTTTAGCATGTGTCAGATTTCAGTTTGCAGAAAAGGTTGTGATTTCAGTTTGATATTTTTAGTCATAGACATTATATAACAAAGCATGTGTAGGCTTGGCTTTGGCCTAATGGATCAGGCCACTATTCGACGGTGTTCTTGACATCTCACAAGGAGATACCATCCTGAAATGAAGCCGTTTTTAGGGTCCTATAATTATAGGGAATCATAATTTTGAATTGGCTATGATTTTACCATGTAATATTGTGAATACTTTGCATTTCTACAGATGATTCCCATATTAGAAATGAAAAGAAATGGGTAGGTACAAACCTGGCTAAAAGCATCATTATGCTTATCTCGAATTAAGAACTCCAAATATTTAAAAAAGAAGGAGAGTAGAGAAATATGCTATCCTAAATATAAAATATCCAAAAGTTTATACTAATTAAATCCATTTTTTACCCCTTCACAAAACCCTATTAATATAAAGTTTTGGACTTTATAGTAATTTCTCCCCAAAATTCCATGAGTTTCTTTATATTTTCAAAAACTTGATTAACATAAATTTTGTACTTTATATTAATTTCTCCCCATAAGCCTATACTACCTCTTCGCCCTGCAAATTCAACCTATGGCCCACCTTGCACTAAGAATTAAACCCCCTTCTTCGTTTTATTTTAATAGATATTTGTAGAAATAAATGAATGGCTAAAATCATGTTTCTCACCCCCGAGCTCATCCAACATTTAACCAGGGGGTGATAAATTGGTAGTTTATTATTACCAGGTTTTACTAGTTGTCATTTTCACATGCTCTCGCACCCTCCAAATAACACATACTACTTTTCCCCGTGCCAAAACCATTAATTGTTTTGGTCTTGAATCTTATAAATGTGGTAGGAATGAAATTTATTAATAGTATGAAAGAAAAATTATATGGATGGTAAGAGATGAAGTAAAACGAGATTCATAAGAAATGGAAGGCTAAGTGGGTGAATTGATTAATGCAAGAAAATTTCAAGATTCGATGAAGAGTTTGCAGACATAGGTTCATCTACAGAGCTTCATGTAAGTGAGTTGTACATATATGAGGAAAAACAAGTAAATGAGTTTTCACAAAGAAGAAAGATATTTTTGATTTATAGGGATAAAAAGTCAAAATGAAATATTTTGCTAACCATGGATTTACAAAACTACACTTGGTTTTGTAAAAATATGAGAAGAGAAAACAATCCATTGTTTCTAAAAAACAATACATGGTTTGGAAATTTATCCACAATTTTTTACAGGGATAAGGTGGAATTACAGAGAAAAGGTGAAAGAGAAAACTACACACAGATTTGAAATGCACGATGATTTTTATGTTGAAATTTTTTATTATAAATTTCATTCTTGAATTTAATAGAATATTTTGGAAAAGGATATTTATATTTTTTCCAAAATATATTAGGACAATAATAAAATGATGAAAAGCCAATAAACAGTCATAAACAGAATACAGGAAATAAGGAGACAGCAAATCATTTCTGAGAGCAAAGCCTTACCAATAGGCCTACTCAGCAATTGTTTCCTCCAAAACAATGTCAGGATATTAGTCCACTCTGTCAAGCCTATTATCTGGTCTCTATTAGAGTTTATTTTTCAAATTTTAGCTAATAATACATTTTCTGTTGAGACAGTGTAAATTGTAATCATTTTGTAATATTTCTCTATATATAGTTCATCATTCGAAGTATTATGGGTTTTGGTTGGGATTTGTAACGAGGAACCTCACCATTTAGTGTGATGTAGTTAACTACATTTAAGTGATTATTTGTATTAATAAAGAGAAATTGTTTTAGGATTCATGTGTCATATCCATTGGTGAAGTTTTCCTCACTGTATATGTGCTTTCCTTTATTTCCATCTTATTTTTTTCTTAATTTTGAAATGTCTAACAGGATTATTATTGCAGAATTTGTTGAGATCATACACTCTGCCTTTAACTGTTAGTAATTTACATGTTTTCTTCTGATATCCTGATTAGGGAATTCTTCATTGCTCCCTAGTTTCGATTGAACCTCTATTCTTATATCCAAATTAGGGAATTATTAAATGCTCCATAGTTTCGATTGAGTCTCCCTTCTTCTTTTATTACATTTCATCTAAATCTAAGGGATCCAGTGCTAATATCTACCTTGCTCTGTTTCACTTAAACTTGATACTTATGCAAATTGATCACCTAAGCCTCTTTAAATCCATTTCCCAAATTCCTTCCTCTGCATTTCCAACCAAACCAATTCAAAAATCAACTCTGTACTTATTAACTAGCCTAATATCTATTTCAAATAAAGCTAAATCATATAGAGAGATCCCTCTCTGAGTTTAGGAGGGCTAGATCCTAAAATCCAAAGTAGGTTTGTGGTTACCTTGGTGATTTCTTTCTTTAGCCTTGAGAAATTACAGAGTGATAACAGTGTCATGGAAATATCTTTAGCTTCGGCCTGCATGAAAATATTCTGCTGACTTAGGGTCTGGCGCAGATGTGGTAGCAGCATGGCAATGAACCACTCTTTGTGTTGTGTGTAATCAATATTAAATCCTCCATCTCTGATTATGTGCTTTAGCCATTGATCTGTGTCCCATACAGATTCATTCAATTCTTGATGAATTCCTTCAACTCAGTTACACATTGCACAAAAAATTTCGATCTCTTGAATTGTTCCTTTAATGCGGCCTTTAGATTATCAATAGTTGCATTAGGGGTTTTTGCCACATAACTTATATACCAATCCAACACGCGGTCTTTGAAACTAGTGGCCATATGTGATTTCTTAACATCCTCATTATTAACCTGTTGTGTTGTCCATACAACGCCAATAGAAAACAAGAATTGTTCTGTGTATTCGTTCTCGATACCATGGAAAGTAGGTAATTTCATGTAAGTGGCCATCTCAGCGTTTTGTGGTGGTGGAGATTGAGTAGATGGCTTGTTTGAGTGAGACGAGTTTGGGAGTGGAGTGGATGGGATCTGAACTATGGGAAATGACCCAAGAATACCTTGATCTCGCAATTCTTCTTCTTCAGAGTTCACAAATTCACAAGAACTATTGATTTTAGGTTCTTCGTCACTGTTATATTTACCTTTTAGAGGGTTATAAATACAACATTCTTCTATATGTACTCTGTAAGTTCTTCCACTGCGCGTAGTTGGACCTCTATGGGACATTCACTCAATATTATTTCACAGAGTACCCTATTCACACATATTTTTGTGTTGGATCATATCTATCTTTAAAAAACATTCTTTTCAATAGGATTATTTAGGCAATGACAATTTACAAGAAGGAAGATTAAGAAAGATTTATATGGATGGAGTTTTGACCAATTATCCATTAGTAGTTGAAAAAGAGAAATGTCCTGAACGAGAATCTCTATCTATTGAATGTTGGTTTGAAAGTTGTATGATATTTTTACGGTATTTTGGAGTTCATGGCAAACATGCTCTTCTCAGGAGAGAATATAAGATATAATAAAAGACCCTCGAACAACCTAAGAAACTTCAAATTGAAATAATGGATTTTTTTGGAACCAGGTTGAATGCAAGTAAGAGAACTAAGAATATAGGAGATGAGCTTTACTGAGGCTCTACTTGTAAACAAGGAGAGATTGAATTTGTGGTTATAGCTACTGGAGTTCACACCTTCTTTGGGAAGGTAGCTCATTTGATGGATAGCACAAACCAATTGGGTCATTTTCAAAATGGTTGTAGATTCCATGTGACGTAGGTAAATTACTTGAATTATATGGCTTGGTTTAGTTACTAGTACCCCATCTTTCAGTTGGTGAAAAGCTGAACTCAGTTGTGGTGGAATATTCATGTTATGGTGCAGGTTCTTGTAGTAATTGGTAACTTTTGTATTTGCTCGATTGCAATTTGAACAGTCATAGAAATTATTTTCATGTACCCTATTCAGAAATGATTGTACCGAGATGGGATTAAAAACCTCCTTGTGATATTGATTGCTGGAATTCCTATTTCAATGCCCACTGTATTGTTAGTAACCATGGCCATTAGCTCTCATAAGCTCTCTCAACAGGTTAGGAGATAGTTGGCCTCTTTTTTACCATTGAAAACATAATTTTAAATGATTATATGCCCCTATCTAATTCCTCTCGTAACTCATCTTGTGGCTATCACTGCACAATTGCACTGATGCACACAAAGGGGGATATTACAAAGAGAATGATTTCCATAGAGGAAATGGCTGCAGTGAATGATCTAAGCAATGATAAAACTGAAGCACTCACTCTCAAAAAGTTGAGGCTTGATAAGAATCTTGTTGAGGTGATTTGATTAAATTAGGGCTCAATGTAGGATAATTCTTCTGACTCCTTTAATTTTCATAGAAAAATTTCAATGTTCATGTTCAGATGGTTCAATACCAATCATATGTCTAAACCATATTTTTAGACAGGCATTGCCGAAGTTCACTTTCAATCCTGTAAATAAGTGCACATCCCTTAGCTATATTGACTCTAATGGAAATTTCCATAAGACTAGTAAAGGGGCACCAAAGTAGGTGATTCATTATAAAGATTATCCATACTGATACGAATAATTAATTATCTTACAATATGGGTGTTTTGGCTCCTAAGTATCTATCTATTCTTGGCACAGATCCTTGCACTCTGAAAATACACTGTAGATTTGATAAATAAGGTACACTCGATGATTGATAAGTTTGCATCCCATCGAATTCGATACCTTGCTGTGGCCAGCTAGGTACGCCATTCAATTAATGAAATTCACACCCTTTGACTTAGACTTGGTTTAAGTTTTTCATTTTTCATCTGAGCTACTACAACAAACTCATAATTAAACCTCCTAAACTATCCGAATCACAGAAACTGCCAGAGAAGAGAAAGGACAGTCCCGAAGGCCCGTGGTAGTATGTGGGTTTGTTCTCTATATTCGACCCACCTCGCGAGGACAGTGCATAAACTATTCGTCGAGATCTCGACCTTGGTGTCAATGTCAAGATGATAACAGTTAATACTAAGTCTGATCACTGTAGAACTAAATTAAGTTTTAACCCTTCTAGCCAAGTTCTATCAGATCTCAAAACTAAGCTCCATGTGAAAACTTACTGTTATTGCTATGTCAATTAGGTGACTAGCTAGCTATTGCGAAAGAGATGAGGTGAAGGCTTGGCATGGTTGTGAATATGTATCCCAATTCTACTTTGCTTGGATAAAACAAGGATGCCGATCTTGGAGCAATTCCTGTTGATGAATTGATCGAGAAAGCTGATGGATTTGTCGGAGTATTTCCAGGTGCTCAACATTTCAATTTTTATCACCATGGAATTTTGATTACCATGAGTCTTCTCTCTTGACCCTGACATCATCAAGGGGGAAGACAAGATAACAAGAAAGGTTTGTTTGATAAAATCTGATATATTCTCGGTGAAGCTCCACTCTATTTTCAAAGATGGAAAAACAACACGTTGATGGGAGAAAATTTGATCCATGTATTACATGATTTTTTGTTTTAGAGCCCAAAACTTATAAGGATGGGAAATTGAAGGGAAAGCTTTGAAGTGTTTCCTCACAGTTGTTTGGTGTCATATATCACTTTATTAGGTTGCCCTGTTGATATAGCAACATAAAGTAACAATGATTCTGATAAATTGGACTAGCAGCCAATAGGTCCAATTTGCTCTAATACTTTCTGAATAATAATAGAAAACTAGAAAATACATACATGGAATTTGTTGAAGAAAAAATGACCAAATCCAATAAACTCGAGATTTTCATTGTCTTACGAAAAATTCAAATAAAACTGATCTTAGTCCCATAAAATCGAGATTTTCATTGTTTGAAGAAAAAGTCAAATAATTCAAATTTATCATGAACAAGAATATAAAGGTTTTTTTTCCCTTATCAAGCTGGCAAAGCCGATGAGACTATTTGACCTAAAATAAAAACTGTTCACGAAGGAGAGACGCCATGAATACTTAATTGTATAAGTAACAGTTTAGCAATTCAGAAAAGTTTGAATCTTCCAAATAGAGCTTCTTGGGACATAAAGTAACCTACATATCAGGTCATAAGCTGATCTACAAACCAAAAAATGATTTTTATCTTTCGATGAGGTGCATTAATATTAGTTTGGAGCCTGCTATATATTAATGAATGTTTAAAGATTACAACCCGCTAATAGTAGCAATTTATGTTGATCCAAGTAATGGATTGATTCTTGTTGTTCAATATTTATTTCCACGAATTATTTTGAGGCTTGCCAAATCTTTTATATTGTTGTTTCATTGTACTTTAGATGTTTTAGTTGTTTCATGTGTTGTTCTATGCATGTGTTGATATTTAGGAAAAATTCCAGTAAATGGGATCCAAGTCCAATACTAATGGAGCAATAAGGACAAATATGATAAAATTCAAAACAGTCTTAATTTCACTCTTCTCCCAATGTCAAATTCTGTGAATTGTGTTAGTATCTCTATTGTTCATTGATGTTACTATTTCCATTCTTTAAAGTTTATATCAAGAAAATTCTCAATACAGAATACACCAATAAGGCTAGTATAGGAAATTATTACACATCAACGCAACTTCATAGACTCGATATTTCTGTGCCATCAAACGTTTCTTTCATTATCGTGTACATCATGCCTCCCCTGGATTTCTCAATACTAGCACTATGACAATCCATAAAATGTAACAACGAAGAAAAATGATAATCATTAGTGGATGTATACAATTTCTCTATCTTTGTGTGGCAATTGACATTTCTTTTTGAATTCTCCAATCAGTTTCTTTGAATTCTCAAATATTAGTGGCTTTCTTGGAAAATTGGAAATGGCCAAAAATTTTAGATACAGGAGTACAAATGGAAAACACACATTGTTGAATCATCTAATTGGTATCCTCATATTCAAATGCATTGCAATTTTTGTGTGCTTTAGTTCAAGGTAATGGAATTTTTTGGAAGTAGGTTGGATGCAGATAAGAATTAGATTTCAAAGGAAATTTGGTAGAGAAATGAGACTAATTGGTGAATAGGTTGTTTATTTCTTCTCTAAAATGAAGTTTGCAATAAGATGAACTTGTGTGGTCTCAAATACCTAGAAGGGTATATACAATATGCACCTGTTACAAAGGCATTCTCCTAGCAGGAGCCTACAAGAGAATGGTGACATTGGAAATCATTATGCAAAATTAAAGTTCCTTCGGTGGCGCGCATACGTGTTTATTATTGCATAAAAAGTTTACTTCTTTCTTCTATGTTATTGTTTCCTATGTCTCCGACTTACAACGTTTCCTTTGAAAAATTTGGTGCAATTGCTGGTTATAATTTATTTTTCTAGACAAAAATATAACTGTTCTACAATGTAAAAGCACAACTATCCAAAACTCAAAAATATCCACTAACAATAGAAATCTACTACTATATATAATTTATTTTATATTTCATAAAACAATTATTATTTAGTTTTCTAGACTAAAATATAACTATTCTACAATGTAATAGCACAACTATCCCAAACTCAATTTATTTTATCATATTATAAAATAATTATAATTTATTTTTCTAAACTAAAATATAATGTAAGAGCACAACTATCCAAAACCCAAAGATCTCCAATAACAATGAAAATCTACTACTTTATATAATTTTTTATAAATTTTCGGTAATGTACTATTAGAAAAATATATATAGTGTGTGTCTTTTTCAGTAAAAATAATGAGGCAGACACCCCACTGCATTGCACTTTAATTCGGCAATGATGTCATTGCAATACATGAGAATGATAGCTGCGTGGAAAGCTTCCAGAAGGCTCGCGGATTTGTCCACATTTGACCCAAGTTTTGACTAACGCTTTGGCCAGAAAAGGATTTTGTCCCTATGGCTCGGGAAGCGCGACGGGCGTCTGCGGCACCTTGAGTTTGCCTCGAGAGGCGGAGGAAGTCGAAATAAAGAACTTCGCGATTGGATGTTCGGTGCTTTCGTCCCAAGGTCTTGGTATTGCGGGATTTGCACGAGGAAGGAAGGCATTATGCCTTCCTCTTATTGGTCATAAATTTGCGCATTGCCTTGACTATGTAAGCAACAGTAATAACATGGTGGTTCCCTTTGACCTACATCCCCCTTCTCATGAGCAGAACCCATTTTTCCTTTCTATTACCTTAGCCTCGAAGTAGTGAGTATATTATAATTTAATAAAACTAGCAATTTGCAGGGTGTGAGCAGCCGGAAAAGGAGGAGACATGAATCATTTTGTGGTACATGTTAGGGAACATGATGAATGTGAATTTATGAGGGTAAAATCTACCATTGATTAATTACATGAATTTTTAGATTTCAAACTATGAAAATTAAATATGTTGTTTGTTCAACTTCAACAATCATTTGCTCAACAATAGATAAAGAATAATATTATTTTGCTCCATTATATATTTTTTTAATTAATAATTTTCAAATATCTAAATTAAATTTAATTAACAAATATATATTCTGAAATTAATGTTTTATTTTAAGAATATATGAATAGAATATTGATAAAATTCCAGTAGCGAGGTGCCAATGACTTGCCAGTCAGTAATGAGATGTCCATGTGTGCAAATTGATCTCATTGTTGGTGAATGGCCTGCCATCAAATAGCCATAGGGAAGAGAAACCAATATATCATTTATAAAACTGGGATATCTATATATAATTTTGCATGTACTGTAAAGACAACAGCAGTGAAGTAAGAGACAAACACGAGGCAGTTGGCAATTAACAATTTGAAGGGAGAGTGAACTGGTGAGGAAAGAAATCGAATACTGAAGTGCGTTGCAATACTTAGTTTGATTTAAGCCCACAAGAAAAAGTTCATGGAGCCTAAAATGGGGAAAATCCAACTGAAGAGACAAAGCGAACAATTCATTTCCACCAATCTTTCAATTATTCAAGGAATGAGAAATGAGGAAATGTTCAGCAGAGCAGTTTTGTTTTTTCTTTAATTCCATTATCAATTTCAGGAATATTTTGAAATTGCATTAATAAGAGTGACAAAAAAAAAGGCAAAAAATTTCACTCCTATTGATCTAATTTCAAAATATCCCCAAATCAAGAATCAATTAAATTCAATGAATATTGACAACGGAATCACAAAAAAACCAAAATTAAATCAACAAATTAAAATCAATCACAATTTAAAAGATGCATCAGCTCAAACCAGTAAGAAAGGGGAGCATATCAGTGACAATTTCAACAAAATTGAGATTGAGCAGTTCATACAAAAAATAATTAAAACAGAAACAGAGCACTGAAAGATGAACTAAATAAATACTAACCTTATCAAATCGACAGGATTCGAGAGAAGCAATGCAGGACGACTTGAAAGGCATACATAGTGGAGCCCCAATATTCGACGCCGTGTGACAAAAAGCCTCGGAGGCAGCCTTTCTTGTGGCGCAATCGTTGCTCTGCAACGCCTCTTGCACCGACGGAATGAGACCACTCAGTGTTTGTTGTGTCGACGCCCCTCCCGCCTCCACTATGCTGCCAACAACAGAAAACAATGGCAGTTTTCCCATGAAATTCTGATCCCCCAGAAGCTTTGCAATCCTCAGCAGGAGCCTCGGAAGAAGCCCTGACAACTGAGGATCTGCAGAGTTGTCAATGGCTCTCGAGAGGCACAGCGCAGAGCCGACCTGCAAAACTCCTAGACTCATACAATCAACTCTATAAACCCGCACTTGGGATAAAAATCGTAGATTGGTCTCGAGGCCTTCCTGTCAAAAACCCACGAATCTGAAACCCTACCAATACCTTGCAATGCCAAAAACCCACCAATCCCCTGACTTCAACCAGGTTCGATCATGATCATTCAGCCATATCTAAAATTCAACAAAATTGCCGAAACAAAACTAAAGCCCGCCCAATAAACCAAAACCACAGAGGAATGAATGAGATCCGCCAGCCGACCTAGGTTTTATGTTCAGCTTGTCAACACATCAGTCCGCTTCATACGAAATTGCGCTGCCTCGGGCCAACTCAACCTGAAGGCTGTTAGCTTTGACGTATTCCCAGATCTTTTTCACTGCTTCTGAGCGGGGAACCTCGAAAACGCCGAGGAACTACTTCATTTCTGGAGAAACCGGCACAGGAATATTAAGCCCTAACACCTTCGTGGCCTGCGCAGGACTTTTTCAGCCATTGCGCCATCTTTTCAGCTTATACATGGCAAGTGTTTCGCCAGCCGCCTGTTTTTGGAAGCTACCATCGCGTTCTCTCACTTTGTAAACCATCGCCAACACCTCAGGAGAGATAGCAAGAGGGGTCAATAGCTCTGATGGTGGCCTCGTGGTGCCCCCAAAGATTCGAAGGCGAGTAAAGCAGGAGAAGAACTACTTCCTTGGAAAGCCCCGTGACATAACGACCAGAGTTAGCTCATGCCACGCGCCAAGATTTCATCATGTATAATTATCCAATGTAAAATTTGATGGTTCCAGATGCACGTAGTTTTCACCCCAACCTCGCACGTGGAAAATCAGCCTCCTGCTTAAAAATAACATTATTTCACATTACTCGTAATACCAACACATATTTCAAAATTAAAAGACATCTATCTATTTTTCAATCTCGTATTTAATTATATATATTGTTTAATTTTATAAAATGATTATAATTTAATTTTTTTTTCTAAAATATAAATATTCTTCAATATAATGAAATAAAACTATCCAACACTCAATCACATCTAACCACAATGAAAATCTATTACTTTGTATAATTTTTTTTTTATAGATTATTATAAATAGTATACTATTCCAAGTAATATATTCATTCAATTTTTTCTAGATGAATATTATATTTTATTTTTAAATAAAAATAATGACTCATATTCCCTCTCTCCAATAAAAAGAAATACTTTATTTTTATTTTATAAATTTATAAAATAATTATAAATATATCTAATAATAACAAAAAAAACTAGTACTTTATTTATTCATAGATTATTAGAAATAGTGTCCTATTATATTTATTTATATATATATATATATATATATATATAAGAAGTAGAATCCCATTCCATAGACTCCTCATTGCACTGCACTTTAATGCGAAAATGATGTCAACTAGCATCAACATTGCATGCTATAGAGCAAGTTATGAGCTCATTGAACACGTGCATTACACATCTTATCTCTAATCAACTTGATGATAGTCAATACGCACAATACGCACTTCAATCCCATTCTTTTCCGATTACTTTTCCCTACGAATTTGCACCATGGTGGCCTCCAACTTGAAGCTGATGTTCTTCATTATCCTCTCACTACAACTCTCTCTAATATTGTCTCAAGAGAATAAGAATGAAATTAATGCAGTGTCCATGAGCCTCTATTCATTTACAAATGTGCAATATATTATGCTTATGGATTGTGCAGTCGTTGTCATTAGTGGTTATGCATGCCTTACCTTTAAGAGTTATGGGGTACCTATGTAAGCTTTCATCGAAAGAAGTGAACTTGTGAATTATTTGATAACTAAGAATGCATAAGAAAGTGAGTTTGACACTTAGAATCTAAGGGAATATCAACCAACCATGAAGGAGATATGAACGATCAAGGAACAACATATCCTAGAATCACAAGTAGGCTCCAAAATTTGAGTGTAAGAAAACTTTTGGAGGATGTTTGTTTCAATGAAAATATGTTAATCATGAGGTCACACTTAAGGCTAATAGAGTGAGATAAACCACATCATTAGTCTTGGTGGCACGGATTGAAAATTTTTCATATATTACAAACAATGTTAATAGCATTTTTGTTGTATCACTTGGGGGCCACTTGGGAGGAGTACACCTCATTTGGATGGATCTCTGAAGTGGGTTTCAGGATATTTTTTCCTACCCTTTCATGTGAAATCGGTTGGCGATTGTCCCCTCACGACATGTTATTATTGATGGTAACCATGGAATCCTTTTTTTTGGATATTTTAGGGAGGGCGATAGGGAGGGTTTTGTCCTCTTTCTACTCGAGGAGGATTTCAAGGAAGGTCACTTGATCCTCCTCGGTTGTGATCCCCTAATGATGTTTGAGTGTGCATGCTTGGACCAACTTTAAAAGGGCCGTTAAGTAGGTCATTGTTATAATTGTTCCAACTATATCTTCCCTATAGTGCTATTCCCTCATCAATCAGGCTAAAGTAGTGAGAATATCACTCTTCAATCTCTTGGTTTGCATGTGCTTACCTTTAGGGCTTCCTTTAAAGAGGGTTGTTTGGTTTGAGTCATGGTTTGGCCAAAACTGTGTCTTACTGACTTAATTGGATAATAAATCTATATTCACTTTGGTTGAATGAAGTAACCATTATTATCATATATTTTTAGGCCTTTCTCATGAGGAGGAGGATCCACCATCATGTAGATGTATTTTAATTTGATTCCAGTAGTGGAAATCTAAAACCATACTTTGGTTGGGGGGATAAGCTTTCTCATAGAGAGGAATATTTTTTTATTGTTGAGGTAATATAGAACTAACAACTTGAATAAATTTTCACGATTAAAAATAAAATATAACAAGGAATCAATGCAAGGCCACCTAAAATAGGAATGGAAAAGAAAACATTACCCACAAAAGGAAAAAGGGAAAATAAATCCCACAATTTTGGTTTGAGGAAGAGCTTGCAAGCTAGAAGGGTCCATAGTTCCAATGGATGGTAGGATTTTAAGGGTAGGCTAATGGTTTAATCTTTTACATAATTGTAGAAACCCTTTCCCTAGTAACTCATCCCACCACCATAAAGATGAGAATATAGGAATCCTAATCAAGGAATACCATGGAATTAGGAAATGAAAATTAGGACTAATCCGACCAAAAGATGGGGTGGTGCCAAAGATTAGGAACATAACTAGAAATAATGAAGGGGCTTTCCAACGCAAGGAGAATAAGTAAATGATGAATCAAGTAGGGAAAATAGACATATTTATATATATAAATTTTCATTAATGTGTTATTATATATATATATATCTATATATATATATATATATGTAATAATGTGTATTTTTTTAAATAAAAATATAATGTGGCAGTGATGTCATTGCATTGCACGAGAATGATGGTTGCCTCGAAAGCTTCCAGAAGTGCTCGTGGATTTGTCCACATTTTTGCCTTACCTATGGCATTGGAAACACAACGGGGCGTCTACTGATTGACACCTTGACTTTTCCACTAGAAGACCGAGGATATAATTATATAATTATAAAGATATCTAATATCAACGAAAATCTCGTACTTTCTTTAGCTGTAGATTATTAGAAGTATTTTCATATTTATTTGTTTATAGATTATTAGATATAGTGTCCTGTTGGACATATATATATATAAAATGATGAAAAATCCCCATTGCACTATACTTTAATGCGAAAATAATGTCAAATGACATCAAAATTGCACGATATAGAGCAAGTTATGAGGCCAATGGCCATTTAACGAGGCCATTACATATCTCTAATCAAATTAATGATAGTCAATATGTACAATGCGCACTTCAATCCCATTCTTTGCCGATCACCTTTCCCTACGAATTTGCACCATGGTTGCCTCTACGTTGAACCTAATGTTCTTCATTATCCTCTCACTGCAACTGTCTATAAAATTGTCTCAAGAGAATATGAATGAAATGAATGGAGTGTCCATGAGCCTCACATGAAGACGAGGATGAAAATATTTTATACAAACAAGATCACTGTGGAAGAGCCTCTCTACTATGCTAACAACATCATCGAGTATTACATGAAATTATCAGAGGGTACTCCCGCACAAGAGCTATTACTCATGATGGACACGGGCAGTGATGTGGTGTGGGTAGGCTGCACCAAAAATTATAGATGCAATGAGTGCAATGGATACAGGACAGTCTTTCTTCGAAGAAAGTCATCTTCTGATGTGGCTGTAAAGTGCGCAGATCCCAAGTGCAGAGACATGTACTGTGATAAGCTGTGTCAAAAGCTTCCATAAGTGCTCGCAAATTTGTCCACATTTCATCCTCGCCTATGGCTCAGGAAATGCGACAGGGTGTCTACTGACTGACACCTTCACATCGCCAATGGAAGACGGAAGAAGGCGAGTTATTTTAAATTTTTTAAATTTTAGGTTTTTGGAAATTTTCTTTTGGAGCCTCTCTTAGGAGATGTGCCAAATCCACCAGCAGAATTGTTCAATTTTTCACTTAAATATATGTTTTTAAGTTGTAATTTATAAATTGAAGTTTAAAAGTTTTATTATAAATTGAGATCTCAATCTTGAGTTATTTGATACTTTTAAAATTTTTTAATTTTAGGTTTCTATAAAGGATTTCTTTTCTCCACGGAGTCTAGTGATCGAGATAGGAACATCCACACCATTTCAACCATTTAAACAAGTTGTCTAATTTTTTTTTAATATTATTGAAAATAAGTTTATATATGCTTTTTCATTTGGAAATTTTTAATATATATAACCGTACATGTCTATTGTACAGTTTACTATTGGAGATGTTCCTATGGGGGAAGTTGTATCGGACGAGCAACAAATGGAGAGGGAACCTCATGAGGTATTGCATGATTTTTTGTTTTACATTTTGTTTTCACATGGAGTTCTATATATTCTCACTCAATTTTAAATCATCAAATTTTAATGTTTGTACACATTGTGTACAAGTTCCCCATTCTTCACAGGATAGCTCGAGAATTGTGACTTTGTTGGGAAAGACACTACATCCATCTGTATTTGATGGATGATGCACATGCACATGTGAAAAATTATATTTTCAATAGATTTAGTCTTAAATTTACTTTTTTTATATAGTCTTATCTAGATACAGTCATATATAACTTGATACTTGATACTTGTGAGATCTACAAATTTTTGACATATTTTATGTGAGCTACATTTGGTACATGTGAATGTTATATCTAATGTTTTTAAAACTTAATTTTTGAAATTTTGAACTACATTTGGCATGTGAAGTAATGTTACAGTTATATATAATTGTGTTGCTTTTAAAACTCAAGTTTTGGATGGTTGAACTACATTTGGTATGTGATGTGAAGTAATGTTGTGTTAAATAACTTGTTTTATTTTTAAAGTGGTATGGTTGAACTACATTTGGCATGTGAAGTAATGTTACTTGATACTTGATACTTGTGATCTATAATGTTTTGTTTTAAACTCAAGTTTTGATACTTCAGGATCTATAATGTTTTGTTTTGATAATCGAAGTTTTGGATGGTTGAACTACATTTGGAATGTGAAGTAATGTTGTGTTATAATTTGTCTTGCTTTTAAAACTGAAGTTTTGGACGGTTGAACTACATTTGGCATGTGAAGTAATGTTGTGTTATAATTTGTTTTGTTTTTAAAACTTAAGTTTTGGATGGTTGAACTACATTTTGCACATGAAGTAATGTTGTGATATAATCAAAAAGTTTTTAAAACTCATGTTTTGGATGGATAGTACTATATTTGGGATGTGATTATGATATTATGTTTTGTCTTTAAAATTCAAGTTGTCGTTTTCCAAACAACAAAAAAAATCACATAAATATATGTACATGTAGAAGTGATTTTACACATGTTTGAATATATATGTTAAAATGATTTAATTACAATATATATATTTATATAAATAAACAATCATAAGATTATAGGTCTTGTTAGATGTCTCAAACAATCATAAAATTTTAAAAATGCATTCTATAATGTATATATATCCGGTACGTGCAACATTTCTCCTCAATGCATGTATAGAAAATCTACTTTCAATTAATTCCATTCAATAACATATATATCCAGTACGTGCAACATTTTTCATCAATGCACATAGACAAGAAACTTGAATATTTAATTGAATTCTAGAACATATATATCTAGTACTTCAACATTTTTCATCAATGACAATAGAATTTAGCTACTTTTAGTTAATTGAATTCTAGAAAATATATATTCAGTACATGAAACATATTTCATCAATTCACATATTAGAACTACTTGAATAGTGAATTACATTCTAGAACATATATATATCCAATACCTGCAACATTCTTCATCAATGCACATAGAAAAACTAATTTTGGTTAATTTCTTAGAACATCTATATATCCAGTACGTGCAACATTTTTCAACAATGCAGATAGAAAAACTACATTCAGTTAATTGGATTCTAGAACATATATATCCAGTACTTGCAACATTTTTCATTAATGCACATAGAAAAAATACTTTCAGTTTTAATTGCATTCTAGAGCATATATATATTTATGCAACAGTTTTCATCAATGCATGTATACAAAAATTAATTTCAATTGATACTAGTGTGCATGTACCAAAACAATGTACATGTGAAAACACTTGCACAGATAACATAACAAGGTAGCTCAATTTTTAGTTGAGTTCTGGGAGTTCTAAAAAATGAATCCAAATAGAAGAAATTTTTGGGCAGTTTAATAAAACAAATCTAATGGAATGCCATCTTCAATGATCCGTTCATGATCAGATTTTGACATTTTCCATTTCTTAATTTTTTTTTTTTTTGATTGAACCTCTATCAACTTTATGCGTGCTGCACACACCAAGTGACTATATTGACAACTTATGACATCAGTTTCATAGTCATCAAAGTAAACAAAATCCCTACTTTGATTAGCTTTTTTGAAAAAATAACCATTCAGTATAATAAATCCTCTTTCATATGGAAACCCGTCATTATTATAGTTTTCTAATAATTTCATTTTTCATTCAGTGCAATGCATCAACTAATACTTCACAATTTCATCATTTTCAGTAGGTGCAATTACAACAAAAACATCTCTTGCACAAGAAAAAAAACTTATGTATTTAAATTTATTTCTAGATATCTATCATTTGAAAGCAATTCAAATGTTACCTTCTCTAACAAGACCAGAAACTCGATCACCATCAGATGATATTGTAGTCTCCTCTGATTTCATTTCTTCAAACATTGCAATGGACATTTTCCCCTTTGTATTTAGCTCTGCATGTTTCAAATCTTTTACATACATTTTGTTTTCACAAACGTCATTGGATTCTGTGTTGTCTATGAAAACATGACAAAAACAAGAATATTTTATTTTATCGAATGCAAACACATTTGTGGACAACTCTTTTTTAATTGAATGCAATTTTCAAGTCCCTTTTATTGTTTCAACCTCATTTCCAATCAATCTATCTACATCTTTGATCCCAATATGACAAAAAAACCTATATATGGAAAATTCAAAGAATAATGTAAATATGATATCAAAATATCATCAAAGATAATCATTGTGATAAATGTACACAATTTAAAATTAGATATCGAATAAAAATTAAATTGAATGTACCTTCACACTTCCCTTGATTGGTTAGTCTCGTGGCTTAGAGCAGCGATGCACCATTGAACAACTTCTTTATCATCCACAAGTCAGTTTGTAGAGGGGTTCATTTGATATATTTTAAGTGCTCGTTTTATGCATGCCCCTGCACCGTTATGTTGTCCTTTCCATGGTAAATCTCAAAAAAATTCCAAAAATGTTTAATGCAGGTTTTCTTATGAAGAAAACACAACCAAAAGAATGATCGTGAAGATTTGAATTGACCTGCACATCCATCTGACCATATCCAATGTTCATTGATTTTTATTCCACGAATTTTCAAGGAGTCATAAATATTTCCAAAACAATGTTGTAAAAAATATGTATCGTGTGTACGATCGTCACTGATATAAAAGTGATATTCTTTAATAAGATGTCGATTTTCACTGGTGCTTTATATATGATCGATGTTTCTTTCAGCATGTCTATATAGAATATGGACGAGCATGGAGACTTGGTCAGAATGATAGTATTCACTCTGAATTTCTTTTTATGGAACAAATGTGTAGTTTTCTACAAAATCAATTACTGAAAAAATGGTCCCTGGTGGAAAAAATTCATGGGAATTTTTGAATTTAAAGTATTTCCATCGAGCTCCATGGGAATGCTTGGTGTATTTATAATTTTCTACCTCAAACATTCACAAAAATCTATCACAAAAATTTTGTTCTTCTTGTAATTCAATTTTTTTAGCACTATTTGAACCTTGAATTGTTGTATGGATATATTCATATCTCTTCCATTTCACTTTCATGTTGGAAAATTATTGATAATTTATATAAATACGATATTTGTTTTGAAATTTAGAAATTTCCACAACCATCGCATTTTTTACAGCCAACACATTTCTTTTCGTAAAATAATTCATCAATATCTCTTTCACATAGAATTTGAGATATGAAATCATAGATAGTGGAAGGAGGAGGTTAATATTTCCAAAATTTTGTACCAAAATTAAGGAATGTGTCATAATATAACTCAAATTCTACATGATAACGACAAAAACAAGTGTCGCGCACGGTGATAGGTTTTACATGCCATCTTTTTTCTTGAACAAAAGCATTGATTGAAACATGAGTTTCATGATTCTCTTATTTGAAATTGTTGAAAAACTCTATCTGAGTGGTTTCCAAGAAATTTTTACATGTTTTTCTTAATGATTTTGTGCTATCCTTCTTGACATGACATCCCTTGCATTTGGGGAAACACGTGAATTTTTCTTCCAATATTCATATATTGTTTTTTGACATTTTCTCCAATTCTGTATTTATATGGTTTCCTACAAATAGCTCTCCAACAAGTGAGTTCATCATTTACATCTATTTAAAATTGAAATTTCCGGTGTTTGCGCAAAGTTTTTCGTGAGGTTCCTAATGCTCGTGTCATATATTTTACAAAGAGATTCTCATTAGTACTTGATGAAACCACTGCCATATGTATTGTTGTACATAAAACTGAAACATGTTCCTCTCTAGATCTTTTAATTGAGTTTATAGTACTATTTATATTTTGTATCACATTTTCCTTCATTTTTTTTATCTTTGGTTGATTTTTGAATACCCACTAAAGTCATAGCTTCTTTTAATTTCCTTAATGATAGGAGACCTTTCAACATTTGGGCTTTAACTCTCACATTTTCCTTTATGAAGTACGTATCAAAAAATCGCTTAACATGATAACTTATGGTCAGCTCTTTCATCTCCATATGTGTGAGTGTCAAAATTTTCTAACATCTCATCATCGACATTGATTTCATCTATACATATTCTAATGAATAGTACATAATAATTTTACATATTCAATAAATAAATAAAGTAATAAATATGTATATTTTCAATAATACGTGCATGTTTTCGACATATACATATACATATACATATATATATATATATATATATATATATATATATATATATATATATATATATATATATATATATACCTTCTGATTCAATTTCTTCACTTGAATTTTGTCAACATTTTCACCATATTCAATCATTGGTTCAATATCTCTTTCACTTTCTCTTTCAAAATTTTGTATCTCATCATCAATGCTTTTGGAGGAATATCTCTCTCTGTTTACATCGCAAAATATTTTTCAAATTAGTTCATCAAATAAAAATTAAGTTTCACATTTTACACTTGGAAAATTTTAAATATCAAATTCATAATATTTATATTTACATACCTACTTCAACTTTTAGTTGAGATTCATTTTCCCTTTCAATATTTGAGAGTGCTTCTCTATTTATTTTGGGTGATTCTCTCGTCTCTTCTCTACGTTCCTCAAGGTCTCTTTTTCGATCATATTTTCTCGCACAATTCCTTCGATTTCCCATGATAATAGAGTATGAAGTCCAAAAATATTCCTTCAAAAATTTAGACAAAAATTCAATTAAAAAAACATCACAAAATATTTAATTTAAAAAAAATCATTTTAAAATTTTTGCAAAAAATAAATACTTCAATCCAAAACGCTTTAAAAAATTTGAGAAAAAAATGTCTTATAAAAATGAAACCAATCTCAAAATATTTCTTTCCAAGTCCTATAAAAAAATTTCATTTAAAAATTTGGACAAAAACTCATTTTAAAAAATCATTATAAAAGATTTACTTCAACCCAAAACATGTACTCTAAAAAAATGTCACTTTAAAAAATGCCTCGAAAAAATGTCCATTGAAAATTAATTCCAAATTCTTAAAAAATGCCACATTAAAAAATACTTCAAAAAAGCCTCTAAAAAAATATCACTTTAAAAAATACCTCCAAAAAATGTCCTTTGAATATTAAGCTTAAAAAGAGTCCTTTAGAAATTAATCCTAAAAAGAGTCCTTTGAAAATTAAGCCCAAAACCTCTAAAAACAATGAAAATTAAGCCCAAATCCTCTAAAAACAAAATACCTTAAAAAAAAATGAAGCCCAAAAAACATCCAAAAAATGTATCACATACCTCCAAGAAATGTCCTTTGAATGTACCTCCAAGAAAAGCCCTTAAACTCAAAACAATCATTTGCAAAAATTTCCTTTGAATGTACCTCCAACAAAATTCCTTAAACCCAAAATAATCCTTTGCAAAAATTTCCTTTGAATGTACCTCCAAGAAAAGTCCTTAAACCCAAAATAATTCTTTGCAAAATCAGACCAAATGTGCGAAATTATGCGAAAATAATGAATGCTTTTACATCACTTTATATTGTTGCGAAATGTTTTTTTTGGATGGGTTTCATTGTATTTTCTGGCCATCAGAAATTCAGGTAAAATTTCGGCCAAACTTTTATGTTGTTAGACTTGACAGACCGTCGGTGTAAAAAACAATTCGATCGAACTTTTTTTAAGAGTTTGGCCCAACTAACACTTCTGCAATTATGTAGAAGCAAGCTCTGAATACATATATTCAAATTTGGACTAATTAAACTCCATGAAACATTCTGAATGAACTGTCGGAACCAAGACAAGAATTTTTAGAATTCAATCTACTTACAGGAAATATAACTTTTATTCAATTTCATAAATATTTACTAATTTTAATTAATTTTGTAATAAAATGGGTGCAAACAATTTCTAAAGGTCATTCTGATTTAGTGAAATCATAATTCTATATCTTCCAAAATACATTGTAAAAAAATTAAAAAAATTATGGTCCATTACATTGGTTCGTGGTTTGTAATGGGTAGTTTTCAGATTTTTAGTTTATAACTTATGTTAAGAAATTTTGTGCATCGCGAAACATATTCAAAATACGTAGTTTTTTCATATTGCACCAGTTCAAAAAATTCTAGTAATTATGATATGCATCAGTTGGCTTTGTAAATATAATGAAACCGAAGTAGAGTTATCACAAAATGAAATTCTAAGCAGAAAAAATGTTTTATCTTGCAGAAATTTGAAGAACAGAAAAAAATGAAATTTTTTTCTCAAAAAAGGGCAAAACGTGTAACCCAACTTCACATTTTCACCCAATATGTTGTGTACCTCAAGGATCAATGGTGCCTATTTCAAATAAAAAATCTAGCCTCCCATGGATACCTACCTTTCCAAGATTGCTGGAAATTCACAGATTTCTACAAGCAAGCTAACATGGCTGACCAGGGAACGATGGTAGAGTTTTATGTGTATAACCTTGTTCTCACAAATATGGATACTTGGACTTCAATCCTAAAATGGGGGATATGAAGTTGATGGCTTTAGTATCTTTGATGATGAATTAGGACACTATATCAAAAGAGATATGGAGAGTCACGAGAAGAAGACATGAGAACCCTTACATATTAGACCGGAATTGTTCAGCCCAAGAGGAGTCATCGTTAACCGTCGAGGGGTTGAAAGGGACCCTCCACTATTTGGAAGCTACCTTTAGACTCAAACACAAGTAATAAGCCACTTTGATGATATTTCTAGGCAGATAGAAGATGAGTGCATTATGGCTAACTAGAGGAGATGGAACAAGCTCCCTCACAACCTCAAGAACAGGGAGTACCATACTCCATAAAGACTGAGGGGCGAATTGGAAAGGGATCCATTATACAAGAGGGCTATGCAGGTTAAAAATATTTAATAGTTGGGACTAAAGCTCGGCCCACCATTTTTTTTGGAGTTGAATGATCAAAAGGAAGTAGATGCACAAGATATAGAATGGGAGAATGCAGAAACAAATATTGGTTTTTACACCCTTGGGGGAACTCCCACGCTTCTTCCTCAAGAAATTAGGGGCGATGTCAAAGCCTTGAAGGAAATGTAGGAGGACGACTAGTTGCTCAGAGAATGATAAACCGTTCAACGGCGGTGGGGGGGGTGGGGGTGATGATGATCTTCATCATTAGACATATTTGGAGGGGTTAATGGTCACCTTTTTTCCTTCTTAGATATTTTTTTCTTGCATTTTTATTATTATTTGGTTTTATGATGATAGTATAGGTGGTGATTAAGGCTAACATACTCTGAGTGCCTAATATGAGCTTGAGTGCATAAAATCATGAATTATTATCATTTTTATAAGGATTTTATCATCAAGACTTGGAGGAGACAGCAAGGAAAAATTATAGGAGGATTTTTCACCTTCCTTAACTCTCAAAGGCAGCCAAAGGATCCCAAATATTCTCTAAATAAATTCAAATTCCAAAGGCAGCCAAATGATACCCAAGGATCCTCTCCAACAATTTGAGTTCTAGAGGCAACCAAGCAACTCAAAGAGGAGTGCACTCAATATTTTTTTCTTGGACTTAAGTGGAATCAATCACCATTTTCTAGGGAGTTTTTGGTAGCTGCCCTGTAGAATATGTAGAGAAAATTTAGAGCTAGGAAGGGTCCAAACTTTTTTGCAAGCTATTGAGCTTTTTATTATTTTAATCAGTGATCAAACTTTCAGAAATGTATGACACTATTATTTTATGAAATGAGCAGACTGATTTTATTTTACTGATTTAAGTTTCAGAGAGCTAGGCTTGTGTGTAGGTCCCAATCCATGTGCCTCAGCCTCTATGTTGTATTTGTTCTCTACTTTCTGTCATTTCATTAGTTCCACTTCTGATAATTTTGTTTATGTTTCAAGTTGTTGTTATTCTTTATTTCAGTGTGTTGTTGTAGGTCATTTTCTCGTGAGTAATATAATAGAGGAGAAAGACCAAAAAATTTGTCGATGAGGACCCCCTTCTCATCTCTGTCAATAGAGCTCAGGGAGGGAAAGCCTTCCCACAAACCCAAAAATTGATTTATGTTCACTATTTCTGAGATTAAAAGTAGAGTTGCATTACCATTTTTCAATGTTCCTTTCACTACATCTTATTTCTTCTTTAAGCATAAATTAGCACGTTGATTGCAGTAATTATTGTTAAACACACAGAGAAGCTCTGTGGTGCCTCCCCACTTCATTCTCCATCTCTGTCTTTACAATATTTGGACTGTTGTTACGCCCTCCATTTCTGCTTTTTCCCGCTTATTATCACTACTGCACCCACCTTTTATCCCTAAAAACACTTAAAATATCCTACCCGCCTTATTCCTTTGTTGTTATTGGTCATGGTTTCCTTACCCCTTTTAACACAAAATTCTTGAAAACCATTGAAATTTGACCTCCACCTTTCCTCATCGAAACTCCCACTATCATACTTCACAAATCTCAAATTTCACTTTGCGACCTTTTCCCTTTTTCTTTCAATACTTACCATTCCAACGCCGATTGAGATAACTCTGCCACATCACAAATCACATCTTTTCTTCGGTTACCATTAACAGTTACTGCTCCAACCGCTGATTGTGATAATCCTTTGTGCTCCTCCATAACGCAAATCACAAATTTCATTTTGCAACCTTTTCACTTTTCTCTTAATACTCACCGCTCCCAACGCTAATTCCGATATTGTCATCACACTCCACCACTAGTTCTACCGCCAAGTCACCCATCGCAAATTTTACTTCATGACATTTTCCCTTTTCTTTTAAGACTTACTTCTCCCAATGCCGATTGCAATATTCTTCATACTCTGCCACATCGCAAATCGCAAATCATAGTTTCTACCCCGTCGCATTCCGCACTTCTAAACTTCTACCCCATCACCTTACACATTTCACTCCCGCTCCCGAACATCACTTCCGCTACCCCTTTAGCTCTGTGATATTGTGATTGTGATATCTCATATTGCATATCACACTTCCATCCCTCCATGGCAACTCCACTATCGCGCTTGTTAAATAGTTCTGATCCAAAGCATTTTTGCGCCATAATAAATCTTTAATAAGGTGTAAACCCTCTCTTTCCAAGTGCAACCCTTGTTTCATGTGTTGAGCCCTCCATTAGCACCTTTAGCATTTTTTCCTCCAAAATACAAGCCACACATTATTAATTTTAGTTTCTCATGAATAGTTGCATGGTTATATGCATTATAGCATGGTAAATAGATTTTAGCCGATTGATCTAGCTAGGTGCAACTTATTTTAGTTTCTTTTCATTCATTTCCTTTTGCAGATTAAATTAGTTTGCTTTCTGTCATTTAATTTTTCCACATTCAATTAGTTTCATTTCCATAATTTACTTTCTACAAATTAAGTTAGTTTCCTTTCTGTGATTTCCTTCTAGCAATTTACTTGTCAGTTCTTTATCATAGTTTAAGAAATAGTTCCCTTTCGTAAAGAAGAACAGGATGACATGAACAGAATGCATCTGCTATGTATATCACACTGTCACCTCCAATTTTGTACGAACCTCGAGTTGATAAGGTGAAGTAGTTAAGCCCATGGGAATTGCAACACTCTTGGTGAAATAGCAGGGCTCACCAACCAGGTCAACCTTGGAACTTTGACTGGCTCTAACTTTCTCATACAAACTTGGTTTGATGAACCATTCACACCATTTTGATCAGGACAACGATATATTAAACTTGAAGCTTGTTTGAGAGAAGTCCAAACACTTTTATTTTTGAGCTTTCATAAACCCACTTGTCCTATGTGTGTCTCTAGAGCCACCTGGATCACACTTCTATTTATGATTGACATCATTGGTTGGTAATGAGACGGTGTCTTCCCATGTTCGACATCATATCACATATTCACATGGCTACATTCATACTTTAAGTGATCAAGTGAATGAGATAGAAGACCCTGGATCTAGTTTCATCCATCTAGGTTGTGATTTAAGGAGAAGTACCAAGTCATCCATACGATGGTAATTATTAAGATAGTCATCCTATCACGGGTTGATATCTGTAGATCGTCTGTATCTTTAGATGACTTTCTGATGTTATGATAGTTTATTTTTTGAGTATGGGATATTCATCCCTCAACAATTCATGTACAAGATGAACAAATATCATGATGTAACATATTGTAATTGATACAGTTCATTGTCCGCTTCAGTCCCTCCTCATCACGTCATAAAAAAAATCACTCAATATTATCATTTTTGACTTCATGCTTTAGGGGGCAGTTGTTGCAGGTTGATTTGGGCATCATCCCAAAACACAAATCAATATTCATTAGGGTCTATGATACCCTAAATTCATTTCTAAATTCCCTAAACAAGTCATCACATGGATGGTCTTCCTCCATCAAAGTTTCATTGCTTAGATGCTAGTCGAAGTGCCTTATGAAGCCATCAATGCACCCCTAGACAACTATAAATGTTTTACAATGCATCTACTCCCATGTACGTCTGTGTTGCAGAGGATCTAGGCCCACTTTGAAGTGCGTTGGTCTTCTGGGAGTGAATTTTTCATTAGATTCGTCGAATCTCCCCAACTTCTAGTGGCTTATAGAAGTTGTTCTAGCTCTCACCTCATCTGATAACCTCGAATTTGGAACCCATGAACTCATTAAGCCTATTATTATCCAATTCCCGTGAACAAGGAAACCTGTTCATCAATTTTTGGGAAATCCATTCAATGGTTCATTTATTTCAAACTACCTTCATCTACTTATAGATAGAGCACTAAACATAGTGCACAAGAGAGCAACAATTTGTGTTAAGTAGAGTTATGCTAGTTAAATATCAACTCTTCGAGATGTGTGCATATAATGTGATGTTGTTGGATTGTTGATGCTGAATGTGATGAGGATGGGACTCAAGGTGGATAAGTGAGGATGAATCGATCGACTAGTTGTACTCTTCCTTATAATTCATAATAAAGACATTTTTTCCTTTCGTAATGCATGTGTCAATGATGTTATATGTGTATTAATGAGTTTAATCTATTCAATTTGTTTAATTTGAATATATCGTATTGACTTTATGTTGTTTTCTGTCTTCTTCTTGCCATTGCAGGTATAAATCAAGCAAGTTAAGTTGGATTGAAAGTGACAAAATAAAAGAATGGAGGTGAGGGAAAGTGAACATATTACAATTAGTTTTGTCTCCCTTTATCTATTCACGTTAAGGAAAATATCAGATATATTTCTTTCTATTGTTCTAAGTGAACCACCCACTTAGGGAAAGCATACTTATCTGTAGGTTTGTATTTCCATAAAACACTTCTGACCTACCTGCAAGATCCTATCTTATATATCTGTCTCATAGGAACTCATACTTGATATATGATTCACCTGTATCCACCTTCTAAGAGCATCTAAAACCCTATTATATTTACCTTTAATATACTTGGTCTTAAATTAAAACGCAACGATCATGGTTAACCATCTAGCTTGAATGGCATTCAGATTCAGTCGATCAAATAAATATTTCAACCCACTATGATCATTCGTCAATAAAAACCTCCTTCCAAGAAGATAAAGCCTCCAAATCTGTAATGCATGTATGATTGTTGCTATCTCAAGATCATGCATCAAATAGTTCTGCTTGTGCTCATTCAGTTTCTGTGACTCATAGCATACAACCTATCCTTCATGCATAAGGACTCCACCAAGCCCTTTCTTGCAAGCATCTATACATACCAAAAACTCCTTGTCTAGATCTGTGATATTTAACATTGTAGCATGTGTCAACAACTTCTTAAGTTGCTGATAACTGGTTGTAGATTCCTTTGTCCGTTTGAAATTCTTACCTTTCGTTTGCAATGATGTGATAGGATAAGCAATCTCTGAGAATGCCTTAATGAACCTCTTGTAATATCCTTCTAACCCCATGAATGACCTTACCTCATGCACATTCCTAGGAGCTACCCACTTCATGATGGCCGTAATTTTTCTAAATCCACTGTTATGCCTTCCTTGGAAACAACATATCACAAGTAATGCACCTTGGTTTGAAATAAACTGCATTTTCTAAGCTTAGCATACAACAAATGGTGTTTGAAAAATCTCAACACTGCTACTGAATGTTGAAAATGATTTTATTCATTCAATATTCCAATATATCACGAATGAAAAAAAATAACAAACTATTCATTAAAGACATAAATGTAGATAGAGCATTAGTCAAGCTGAAAGGAACTACAACAAACTCATAATTACCATACCTAGTCTTAAAGGTTGTCTTGTGAATTTCAACCTCTTTAATACATAAATGATGATATCTCGATCTGAGATCAATCTTCAAGAACATTGTCAGTCCCTTCAACTAATCGAACAAGTCATCAATCCTCGGCAACATATACTTGTTCTTTATGGTCACTTTGACATACATCTACCTATAATAAATGCATAGTCTAAGAGTACCATATATCTTCTTCACAAACAATATCGGTGCGCCCCATGGTGATACAAATGGTCTAATGTATCCTTTTTGCATTAT
Organism: Pinus albicaulis; assembly: GCA_034641835.2. Taxonomy (NCBI): domain Eukaryota; kingdom Viridiplantae; phylum Streptophyta; class Pinopsida; order Pinales; family Pinaceae; genus Pinus; species Pinus albicaulis. The sequence goes on along the minus strand of CM076582.1, from coordinate 1,341,288,366 downwards.
TTCCTTCAACTGCAACTTCAACTCCCCCAACTCTGATGTGCTGATCCTGTAAGGCGCCTTAGATGTTCACACTACCCCTCGTACCAACTCAATAGAAACGTCTACTTCCCTGTGAGGTGGAGAATATGAAATATCTACGAGAAATACGTCCTAAAATTGTTTTATAACTTGATACCTGCTCAAAACATCTACATCCTCGACTTCCTTACATTTTTCACTAGAAATATTCATTGCAAACAACAGACACCCTTTCCTATGACTGCACTTGGCCAGCATAATTGTACCCATTCTCACTGACGTTGCTTTCTTCTTTCCCCAGAAGACTCTTTGTTCCCCATTTTCATCCAAGAACTCAATATCCTCTACATAACAATCTACCTTGGTGTTGTGAAGATATAGCTAGTCCATACTGAAAAACATATTATATGAACCCAACGACACTACATTCAAATGTGTTTATGTGGACATACCATTCAACTCAAATGAAAAATCTCTTACCCAATGATGAACTCTCTTCTTGGTACCTATAGCCAACTTCACTAACCAAGAATTTGTATGCAATTTCTTATTCAAGCCATAGTTATCCACCAGGTGAGGATTAACATAAATATAATTAGATCCAGGGTCAATAAAAATATAAACAAATTGATCACAAAACTTACAATCCATGTTGATAATAGATGTTTGGTGATCTTCCTACCTGTTATCCAGTGTTGCATAGATCTTGGGAATACTCTGTCCAACATCTCCCAATGTCTACGCATCCTGCATATTGTAGATATGCGGTCTACCACCATGTTGTTGATATTTTCCACAAATCCAACACTATAAAGGCTTCCAACCTTAATTATTATTCAGCTCCTCATATTGAAGTCCCTATCCTCTGCCTGATGTATTGAAATTCTTAGGTGGTGAATCATTCTACTTGTTAACTGTATGCTGTGGTATTTCTCATTTATTGTCCCATCTTCCTTTATTATTATCATTATCATTCTAGTTCATCTTTGCCTTATATTTTCGCTTCAATTTCTCATAATAATTCTTTAGTTTCACAACGGCCTCCTCCAATGATCTAGTCTAATCAAGCTCAATCCTATCTTCAAATTCTATCAGAAACCCACGAATGAATATTTAAATATTGGCCTTCTCCTCCTTGAGGTAAGGCACATACCTAAACAACTCTATAGATTTGTTAGTGTACTCCTAATTGGTCATAAATCCCATCTTTAGCTCATAAAAATATTTTTCCCTGTCATCATAGGATGTCTATGATAAATAATTTTTCTATAATAGTCTCTCTAACTCACTCCAATTCAATTACTTTGCATAAATATTCCTGACATTTTTCACATATTCCCATCAAATATTTTCTTTACCTTTGAGGTTGAATGTAGTTATTCTAGCTTCTTGTTTTTTGAGTAATCATGCAACCTAAATAACTTCCTCATACCAAGAAACCATGCCTCTACATCCTATGATATATTCATCTCTCTGTCAAATGTGGGTGGATTTTTTTTTCTTAAAATTGTCCTAAAAAATATCCCCTCTCACTCCTCTTGTAAGGATGATAATGATGACGATCATAATCTCTGTCAGAACCAGAACTAGAATAATACTCATGTTTATCACCTCTCTTATCCAAAGTGTCCAATAACCTTCCATCTCTAATCGTTTCATCACTATCCAGCCTCTGACCACCATGATACATGCTTCCATATGCCAAATTAGTCCCATCCTCCTATCTAGAGTTGATCAGGAGTGGTCCTTTTTTCAGCAAATATGACAAAATCTAAAGGATTATTGCATTAACTTCTAATTTTTTCTCGTGTTCCTGTATGATTTTATCATTATCTGTATACAACTCCTTATTTCTTCCTCAAAAATTCTCAGTGTGTCTCCTAAGTCAGAAGAGTTCCCAACACCATGTTTCTCCTCTGATTCATAGGGGAAATATTTGTTGTTTACCATCTTCATAGTCATATTTGATTTCTTCCTGTATGGCATATCATGTTAGCTAAACCAAATCACAATAAACCAATGTATCTTAGCCTAATTCGGGGAGGATATCTCATCTGCAATATTAGTCAATTGGAGTAATACATGTATAGATATAATACTAACAACATATATGCATATAACACATAGGTATATGAACACATAAATGTTATTCTATTTAGATTCGAGTGCATGACCATATCACTACACATACCATGAACTCAAGCAAGAAAACATCAACCATACCAATGTACACAGAAAATACACAAGCATAAACAACATGTAACCAATAATACACTCATGATGACACATTCCATGATGTCACCCTTGCTTTCACATGGAAACATCATTATAGCCATGACTAACACCATACATATGCAACAAGCTTATAGACCACAAGGATGAGTAACACATGTGCAACCGACATTAATGCATGACCAAAAAACACTTACCATGTAGTCTAAGCGGTGAACCATGTTCTAATACCACTCTGTAGCACCCTCCTCACACATCTATCCATGTAAGTGGCTAACCAAGGTAGACATATGATGAGACGCTACTATGATTTGATTCAACCACCTAAGTTACCTTAAGGAAGTGGAAGCGATGGAAACACATCACACAAACTTTCCACATAAGATAAAAACTCTCAGGAGCCATCCCATCCACTCAGGTAAGTAACCCCTGGGACACTTAGTGTTTTTAGACCACTAAACCCACATATTCTCCATTGATATATACTAGGGTGCGTCTGGGAGGTTGTAGACGCTCACGCAAGATGGCCATACATGTGTCTAAGGACCTTATTCCTTAGACCTATGCCAGCATCCCCGATATTTAATCCAATTTTTCAAGCCAAGAGCCGAAGTGACTTCCTAGAACACCGTGACACATTCAAAAATGAAATATAACAATAGAATAATGATGAAAATAAAAAAACTTGAATAAGGAAATCACTCGACCCCTAGTAGGCATAGCATACATTTCTTCAAACATGTCACAAATATGTAGTCCATAGGTGTAAATAACATATCTAAGCATAGGGGTGTCATACTTATCTAAGAATGTCTAAGAAGAATTGTTGCCTCATCACATTAGCTACATTACCAACTAATTGGACATAGATACATTGTTCATTTATTTACAAATCAAAATTTTATGAGAGCCATACATCATCACCATCATAAAACACATTAATAACCAACATATATAAAAGAAAAATGATGAGAAAATAACAACCATATAAGCCACATAATAACACACATATTTAACCATCAATACAAGAGGAAAAGAGTTGTTATTTCCATAAGCCCAATGCAACCAAGTATGGGACTTCCACGTTCCACCCCACCATAGACATGGCTGAGCCAAATTTTTTCTCACCTAGTCACCCTCATGCCATATTCCGGCCATGAATGTGGAATATCATAAAAATCACCAATCAAAACGAAACTAGGGCTTCCAAAGGCCGAAACACAACAACCATTAACCAGTGATTCCACCTCAAAAATAACATCAATATTGGTCTCAACCCAAGTTTTCTAGGGATCTAAAGAGTTTTTTCCAACCAATGCTTCCATGACTACCAACTCAACCCACAATTTGTGTCATACTTCCATAGTGTTTGTCCAACCAAGTGTTCGAGGACTAGTAACTCAACCCACCAAGGGCTTCTAGATCGCTTGTCAAACTAGGGCTTCCAGGATTAGTAACTCAACCTGAGCTGTTACAGGGCTTCCAGAGCATTTGTCCAGCCAAGGCTTCCATGAACTAATAACTCAACCCACATCCAAAATAACATGAGAACCAACGAGAAAAATAAACAATGAAATGAAACCAAAACACCGTGGATATCAAAGAAATGGAAAGGATAAGCAAATCCATTATCAATCAAGGAAATCCTCCATGCCAATGATAGAACATGACCAAGGAACTAGACACATATTCCATGCATTCCAAAACTAGTGAGGATAACATACATGCAACTTAGTACTTGCAAATAAAATCCCTTGTAGTTTTTAATATTGATGTCCTATTGCGCTTTCGTGCTCTTCCTTTTCCTTCTTGCTCCAAATCTCCAAGTATGCGATAGTATCCAAGGGTGTTCCAAGAACTACAGGTATCTAAGAGTATGAGATAGAGAGAGAGAGAATAATGACAACTCCAAAACTTCACTCAGAAAAAACCATCAACTAATCCTCAGAAGCCTTTCTATTAATGAGGCCTCTATTTTCTTTGTTTTCAATTATTTTCCTTCATTTTCTTTTTTCTCCTATTTTTCCATTATTTTCCTTCATTTTCCTCCTCACATAAACCTTGTGACCTTTCACCTCCCTTTTCTCCTATTTTGAACTATTTTCATAAATAAATACCACTTTTCCTTTCTAAAGCCTTAGCCATTTCCTCTTCCAATTTATGTAGCCATAATAAACCATATGAACACCTGAACTAGGATTTTTTTCCCAACATTCAACTTGGAATATGTGTCTCATGACCTTGGTTATTATTTACCTTTATTGACTTTTATTACCTGGAATTTTAATGAGGTTTGGTACAATAACTCCTCCCACCACCATAAAGACGAGAATATATGCATCCTGATCAGGGAATATCATTGACTTAGGAAAGGAACAGTAGGACTAATTTGACCAAAACATGGGATGGTGTCAAAGATGAGGAACATAGCTAGCAAGACTAAAGGGTCTTCTCGACGTAAGGAGATTAAGTAAATGATGAATCAAGGAGGGAAAATAGTAATATTTTCTTTCCAAGAACGACCCCTATAACCCAAAAATTTATAAAACTTAACTAAACCAACCCTAAGTGTATAGATAATATGAAAGAAAATGAAGTAAATACCTAAAAGCATGAAGAAAATTACTAACTAGAAGATCTAAAATTATCCTCTTCTTGTGTGGGTAAAACCTAAGTTGCTTGATTTAAGAGCTTGGACTTCAATCCATACAAACTATGCACATATTATATACCAAAATATGCTAGAAAATATTTGAAAGGAAGGAATATGCCATGATTGAAACCCAGCCATTTCTCAAGATTAATTTATAAAATCATCATTTGGAATTCCCATTCCAACCATAAAATATTCAGTACTTTCTTAGTATAAGTCACCCTACACTAAAAGGATTTTGTGGTGGCATTGATCATCATATTTCTCAAAAAAATGGAAAAAGTAAAGTCTCCTATGTTTACCAAAAGAATTGCGAAAAAAATTATGTTATAATCTGAATAGAAAAATAACATTTTATTGTATTGACCTTTGCAGTACAAATACATATTTCAAAATTAAAAACATGCATCTATTTTCAATCACTAATATATAATTTTATATGCGGAGTGTCGTGTGTGTGTGTATATATATATATATAATCTATTTTCCTTTTATAATTTTATAAAATAACTATATTTCAATTTTCTTAGCTAAAATATAACTATTCTTCAATGTAATGAAGCACAACTATCCAAAACTCAAGGATATCTAGTAACAATGAAAATCTACTACTATATATAGTTTATTTTATAATTTTATAAAATAATTACGCCGTAAGGCGTCTTTATTTGAAAACAACTTTACTAGCTACCTTTCTATCATAATATGTGCCATTATATGCTTTGTTAGATGATTGGATCATGCTCAGCCATCGATTTTAATTGCGCTAACACGTGACAGTTATGACTCACTTCGATTATTCCAAATTTGCTCCATCCAGTTCTCAACTGTAGAAACTAATCTTGCGGAAACTAAGGTGATTCCAAATTTCCTCCATCCAGTTCTCAACTGTAGAAACTAGTTTTGCAGAAACTAAGGCAATTCCAAATTTCCTCCATCCAGTTACCAACTGCAAAAAATAATCTTGCAGATGCATGCCATTGCTCCCATCCATCCTGTAGCACTGGCCTCTCAAGAATCTCATTGTTTCAATTTCATGGCACCTCTGCAGATCAGTATATACTATACTCTTTCTTTACAAACAGTGGTCATCATCCCCGCCTACTCTTCTCTATTACTTGGAAATCCCAACCCTTTGTTATCAATGAGAAATATTTAACAAATTTTAGAAGTGGTGGAGGAATTTTGTTCTCTGCGAGCTTCAAAAACAACCACAATGTTAATACATGAAGTATGGTGAAACCCATCACTGAAGAAGAGGCGGTGGTGGAGGAAAAGATGGATTGGGGTTCCATTAGTGGACTGGAAGAGCACCACACAATGCCCCTAACTAGAATTTTTATGTGGGGAGCCTACTGGAAGCATCTGTTAGAGACAGGGTTCAACAGTGGTGGAGGAATTTTGTTCTCAACAAGTTGTAGAAACAACCACAACATTAATCTATAAATTATGGCGAAACTCATCGGCTAAATATTTTGATGCATTTACTTTCAACTCCATGTTTTGCGAGTATGTTCTTAAGAAGGTTTAATATTTATTAGAGATTTTAAATTTGATTTACAAAATTATTTATTGTGTCGTAGTAAATTTGGGGGCTTTTTGTTGAAACCCTCTATTTGTTTATTTTTTTAAGTTGTAATTGATTGATGGAACATTTTATAGGGATTTTTTTAAGGGTTCCCTCCTTTCAGGCCCTTCCTTGCTGTAGTTATTTTAGACTATTAATTTTGACCAGTCATGATTTTTCCTGTAAGGAAATTCCTATTGCAATTCCCACTATATTGTCACTAACCATGGACATTGGCTCTCATAATCTCTTTCAACACGTCAGGAGACAACTAGCCTATCAGTGATCTCCAATGGGCTCTTAACAACCTATTTGCATTAGATGATAGAATCATCCTCTTTCATGCTCAACAGTTTCCAATTTCCTACTTCGTAACTGGAAGCTTAGGTCAGTCACTCTAGGGTTTTTTTAAGGCAGCTTGTTAAATTTTTTTTTTGGGTTTATTGGAACAAGATCGATACTAGTTACATCCATGGAAAAATCACGTGTCTATATCCACCCATGAGCATCTCAATTTGGGTAAGACTGGAACCCTATGGAGAGCATAATAGCCACTCCTCTATGCCACATGAGCTACACCCTCTTGATTGGCTAGCTGTTATGGATATAATTCAAAATAAAAATGATAGAAGACTCTTCTATTTATTGATGGAAAGGGTTTTAATATTTTAGGCCAGATAAAGTAGTAGAATGAGTGTTCTATTGATTCATCTCAGTGATTGTAATGGAATTTCAACATGAAGTGTTTTTCTCTGTTTTTGGGTTTGTTGAACTCAGAGTTTTGATTGCGTTTTGGCGTCGGTAAGGCTGATGGTGCCAGTAGATGTGCTACAAACGTTGGAAAATGATATCAAGAAGTCTATAGAGAAGATTTTCTCCAAAGCATGGGAAATATCCAAAGCCAAAAATGTAAGATCTACCCATATTGTCCATTGTACTTCAAGAAGTTGGTGTGAACTAGATTGTTGGGCTTATTCTAGATTTAAAATTGTTTTGATGTTCAGTTGAATGGAAATATTGGAATTCAACAAATGCAACGTTTATCATTGCAATATTTGGATGCATACTAAATTTGGTTCAAATTGGACTTAAAAAAATAAATTAAAAACCCATCTATTAGCAAGATACTGGTTCAAATTAGACTTATGATAGGTGCCTATATCATCCTTTAGTAGATCAGCTCCATGTTATTAGGATTCATGGAATAGTCTTTCACTAATCACAAAAATGGAATTCTGCAGCTTTTCTGTTCTTCTTCCCTCTGTAGTTTCATAATGGACAACCATATATTTTTTTGGCCACTGTTCCAGATGATTGCAGAAACTGAGATTCCGACTCGAAAATCTAGGTAGGTCATATGCAATGCTTCCAAAAAGTACCATCGTGACATGTTGGTGTTAGGTAGTATGGTTATGAAGCCCTTAAAAGGTATTACCGATCAAAATTTCTCCCCATTTATGGCTCTGATAAGTGAATTTTCAAAATAAGCATCGTTATTGATATGCATGATTTCGAATGATTCATGTCATTGTCGTTTTAAAAAACTGGCATTTCTCTTTTCAGGTTTCGAATAGAGTTTTATTTTGTAAAACTGGAACATATATTTTTAGGTTTCTATTGGGTTCTGAGTTTGTAATATAACACTCAATTAAGCAGATGATATCGGATTCTGCAGGGTGTTTCTTCGCAGTGTGAGTGACTATTGTGTTTACCATGTATAGTGATCTATTGTTGTGGTGAAACCCAAGGAGCAGACTCATTGATTTCTATTAGCCCAGTGCCACCTATGTGCTTTAATTCATCTTATATTTTCCCTTTATTTCTGATATAAGTAGTAGATACTACATCTAATTGAAATATTCCAAGACATGGTCTGGGAATTTCAATAGTCATAATATCTGTTGGTGATAAATATGATATTTATATACTGTAATTGCATGAATTTATTTTCATTGGAATCATGTTCCCTTTACATATTTTTTTGTTCGATCATATCTATCTTTAACATACATTCTTTTCACTAGGATTATTTAGGCAGTGACAATTTACAAGGGTTTTAATCTTTTAGGCCATAGAAAGCAGTAGAATGAGTGTTTTATTGATTAATGTTAGAGATTGTAATGGAATTTAAATGTGAAGTGTTTTTCTATATTTTTGGGTTTGTTGAGGTGAGAGTTCTGATGTGCTGCAAACATTGGAAAATGATATCAAGAAGTCTACAGAGAAGATTTTCGCCAAAGAAAGGGAAAGGTTCAAAGCCAAAAATATAAGATCTACTCATATTGTCCATTTTACTTCAATAATTTGGTGTGAACTAGATTTTTGGGTTTATTCCTTATTTAAAATTGTTTTGATGTTTACTTGAATGGAAATATTGGAATTCAAGAAATGCAACCTTGATCATTGCAATCTTGGGATGCATAATAAATCTGGCTCAAATTGGACTTAAACAAAAAATTTGAAACCCATCTATTAGCAAGATACTAGTTCAAATTGGACTTATGATAGGTGCCTATATAAATATTTGAGAATTTATTAACACATTTAACTTCAAGCAGATTCTATACATAAAGGTCTTGGCTCATTTTAGTTAGCATTGCAAACTTTAATAGGAAGATCCTTTAGTACGTCAGCTCCATGTTTTTAGGATTCATAGAATAGACTTTCACTAATCACACAAATGGCATTCTACAACTTTTCCATTCTTCTTCCCTCTATAGTTTCATAATGGAAAACCATATAGATTTTTGGCCACTGTTCTAGATGACTCATGAAAATGAGATTCAGACTCGAGAAGCCATGCAGGTCATATGCAATGCCGCCAAAAATTATCATCCTGACATGTTGGTGTTAGTTAGTATGGTTATGGAGCCCTTAAAAGGTATTACCAATCAAAATTTCTCAGCATTTACGACTCTAAGAAGTGCATTTGCAAAATAAGGATTACTATTGATATGCATGATTTTGAATGATTCATGCCATTGACGTTTTAAAAAACTGGAATTTCTCTTTTCAGGTTTCTATTAGAGTTTTATTTTGTAAAACTGGTAAATATATTTTCAGGTTTCTATTGGGTTTTTAGTTTGCAATATAACACTTAATTAAGAAGATGATATCGAATTCTGCAAGGTGTTTCTTGGCAGTGTGAGTGACTATTTTGTTCACCATGTATAGTTCCCTGTTGTTGTGGTCAAAACCAAGAAGGAGCAGGCTCATTGATTTCTATTATCCCAGTGCCACCTATGTGCTTTAATTCATCTTATATTTTCCCTTTATTTCTTCTGTAAGTAGTAGATACTACATGTAATTGAAATATTCCAAGACATGGTCTGGGAATTTCAATAGTCATAATATCTGTTGGTGATAAATATGATATATATATATTGTAATTACATGAATTTATTTTTCATTCGAATAATGTATCCCTTTACATCTTTTTGTGTTGGATCATATCTATCTTTAACAAAAATTCTTTTCACTAGGATTATTTAGGCAATGACAATTTACAAGCAGGAAGATTAAGAAAGATTTATATGGATGGAGTTTTGACAAATTATCCATTAGTAATTGAAAAATAAAAATGTCTTGAAAGAGAATCTCTATCTATTGAAAGTTGGTTTGAAAGTTGTATGACATTTTTACTAGATTTTGGAGTTCATGGAAAACATGCTCAGCTGAGGAGAGAATAGAAGATATAATAAAAGACCCTTGGACAACCTAAAAAACTTCAAATTGAAATAATGGATTTTTTTGGAACCAGGTTGAATGCAAGTAAGAGAAATAAGAATAGAGGAGATGAGCTTTACTGAGGTTCTACTTGTAAACAAGGAGAGATTGAAGCTCTGGTTGTAGCTTCTGGAGTTCACACCTTCTTTGGGAAGGCAACTCATTTGGTGGATAGCACAAACCAATTGGGTCATTTTCAAAAAATTTGTAGATTCCAAGTGACATAGGTAAATTTCTTGAATTATATGGCTTGGTTTAGTTACTAGTACCCCATCTTTCAATTGGTCGAAATCTGAACTCAGTTGTGGTGGAATATTCATGTTATGGTGTAGGTTCTTGCAACAATTGGTAACTTTTGTATTTGTTCGATTGAAATTTGAACAGTCATAGAAATTATTTTCATGTACCCTATTCAAAAATGATTGTACCGAGATGGGATTAAAAACCTCCTTTTGCTATTGATTGGTGGAATTCCTATTGCAATTCTTGCTGTATTGTTAGTAACCATGGCCATTGGCTCTCATAAGCTCTCTCAACAAGTTAGGAGACAGTTGGCCTCATTTTTTACCATTGAAAACATAATTTTAAACGATCATATGCCCCTATCCAATTCCTCTCATAACTCATCTTGTAGCTATCACTTCACAATTGCACTGATGCACACACAGGGGGCTATTACAAAGAGAATGATTTCCATAGAGGAAATGGCTGCAGTGAATGTTCTCGGCAGTGATAAGACTAGAACACTCACTCTCAAAAAGTTGAGCGTTGATAAGAATATTATTGAGGTGATTTGATTAAATTAGGGCTCAATGTAGGATAATTCTTCTGACTCCTTTAATTGTCATAGCAAAATTTCAATGTTCATGTCCAGATGGTTCAATACCAATCATATGTATGAACCATATTTTCAGACAGGCATTACCAAATTTCACTTCCTTCTTTTCAATCCTATGGATAAGTGCACATCCCTTAGCTATATTGACTCTAATGGAAATTTCCGTAAGACTAGTAAAAGGGCACCAGAGCAAGTGATTCATTATAAAGATTATCCATACTGATACGAATAATTAATTATCTTACAATATGGGTGTTTTGGCTCCTAAGTATTTATCTATGCCTAGCACAGATCCTTGCACTCTGCAACTACACTTTAGATTTGATAAATAAGGTACACTCGATGATTGATAAGTTTGTAGCCTGTCGAATTCGATACCTTGCTCTGGCTAGCTAGGTACACCATTCAATCAATGAAATTCACACCCTTTGACTTAGAATTAGTTTAAGTTTTTAATTTTTCATCTGAGCTACTAAAAAAAACTCATAATTAAACCTCCTACACTATCCCAATCATAGAAATTGCTAGAGAAGAGAAAGGACAGCCCTGGAGGCCCGTGGTAGTATGTGGGTTTGTTCTCTTTATTTGACCCACCTAGTGAGGATAGTGCAGAAACTATTCGTCGAGCTCTAGACCTTGGTGTCAATGTCAAGATGATAATAATTAATACTAATTCTGATCACTGCACAACTAAATTAAGTTTTAACCCTTCTAGCCAAGTTCTATCATAGCTCAAAACTAAGCTCCATGTGAAAAATTATTGTTATTTCTATGTCAATTAGGTGACCAGCTAGCTATTGCGAAAGAGACGAGGTGAAGGCTTGGCATGGTTATGAATATGTATCCCTCTTATTCTTTGCTTGGATAGAACAAGGATGCCAATCTTGGAGAAATTCCCGTTGATGAACTGATCAAGAAAGCTGATGGATTTTCCGGAGTATTTCTAGGTGCTCAACATTTCAATTTTTATCACCATGTAATTTTGGTTACCATGAGTCTTCTCTCTTGACCCTGACTTCATCAAGGGGGAAAACAAGATAACAAGACAAGTTTTTTCGATAAAATCTAATATATTCTTGGTGAAGCTCCACTCTATTTTCAAAGGTGGAAAATAACACGTTAATGGGAGAAAATTTGATCCATGTATTAGATGTTTTTTCATTTTAAAGCCTCAAACTTATAAAGATGGGAAATTGAAAGGAAATCTTTGAAGTTTTCTCACAGTTGTCTGGTGTCATATATAACTTTATTAGGCTGCCCTGTTGATAGACAAACATAAAATAACAATGATTCTGATAAATTGGACTAGCAACCAATAGGTCCAATTTGCTCTAATAATTTCTGGATAATAATAGAAAACTAGAAAATACATACATGGAAGTTGTTGAAGAAAAAATAACCGAACCCAATAAACTCAAGATTTTCATTATCTTAGGAAAAATTCAAATAAAACTTATCTCAGTCCCATAAAATCGAGATTTTCATCGTTTGAAGAAAAATTCAAATATTTCAAATTTATCATGAAGAACAATATAAAGTTTTTTTTTCCCTTCTCGAGCTGGAAAAGCTGATGAGACTATTTGACCTAAAATAAAAAATGTTCAAGAAGGAGAGACACCATGAATACTTAATTGTATAAGTAACAGTTTAACAATTCATAAAAGTTTGAATCTTCCAAATAGAGCTTTCTGGGACATAATGTAACCTACATATCAGGTCATAAGCTGATCTACAAACCAAAAAATGATTTTTATCTTTCGATGAGGTGCATTAAGATTTGCTTGGAGCCCATTATATATTAATGAATGTTTAAAGATTTGGAGGCTGTTATATATTAATGAATGTTTAAAGATTACAACACCTTAATAGTAGTCATTTATGTTGATCCAAGTAATGGATTGATTCTTGTTGTTCGATATTTCTTTCCATGCATTATTTTGAGGCATGCCAAATTTTTGATATTGTTGTTTCATTGTACTTTAGATGTTTTATTTGTTTCATGTGTTGTTCTATGCATGCGTTGATATTTAGGAAAAATTCCAGTAAATGGGATCGAAGTACAACACTAATGGAGCAATAAGGACAAATATGATCAAATTCAAAACGATCTTAATTTCACTCTTCTCCCAATGTCAAATTCTATGAATTATGTTATTTTCACTATTGTTCATTGATGTTACTGTTTCCATTCTTTAAAGTTTTTTGGAATATTGTCATTGATGGCAAAGGAATTGGCAAAGGCATGGGCAACAAAGAAGAACAGCAAAGTTGTAGAAAACAACAATCAGTAGCAAAGAACAAAGGAAGAATGCATTTACAAAGATAATTAGGGAATTGAAGCAGAGTTGTCCAGAGACAGAGGAAAATTGAGAAGAATGAGTAAAACTCTTATTCATTCGTATATGGTGATGAGGGATTGGTTCTAAACTCTCCATGACTGATATATTCAGCAGAATATTTGAGTCTCTGTGGACATTGGTGAAATCATGTGTTATTGACAGTTGAGATTATGCCCGTATAGACAGCTTGAATTGTGAAAAGCATGAGAGTGATGCTCAGACCATCTCGCTTCTGTGGAAGGAGGGGATTCATGAAGTTGTATACGATATCAGGTTGCTAAGGTCATGACACTGTGAAGTAATTCTGCATAATGGAGGGATTAATGGTGCTCTGGTTCTGTAATTTGTTCGAGGAACCAATATGATCGACAGTGGAATTATACGCCTCTGCCTCTATGTAGTTATGGAAGGTCTACGAGTCTCGGCATTGTCTATGTAATAGAACATGGAGCATGAATAAATCGATTATATAAAGAAAACACTGAAGCGGGGTTTTTTAATCGTTTAAACAATAAGTTTGACGAAACCATGTGCTTAGACGGAACTGTGACCGAGAGGAACAGTGACGACGGGTTGGAGCGAAACCGTGGGTTATTCCGCACCACCTTTTGTCGAAACGTGGTATTTTGTGGATTGGCAGCGATTCCATACAGATGTTGACATGCGTCTCTGCAAAACCGCCAAGCGCACGATAATGATAGTCCTTCACACGTTAACTATCGACCCAGGACGGCCAGCGAAATTGCTTGTGCGTCGTCGATCTGAAAGGGAGTCATCGGACGGTCATTATTTGTGGAAGATGCGCGAAGGTTAAAAAAGGTGTGCGAAGATTAACAGAGTATGACGTGCCATCGCGTGTTATTTCCCGTGCAAATTGCCCAAGAAAAATCCGTCGATCTTAGAGGCTCGCGATCCAACGATGATCGGGCAATGGACCTACATGAAGTTTACTTTGGTACGGAGGGGCGCATATGTGGGCCAGGGGTCAAAGTTTCATTAATATTAAACAATTCGAAAGCATTGGATTTATATATAAAGCCCGGATTAAAATTTCATTGAATTTTTAATTAAAAATAATATTACGGGGGCAGTATAAAGATTTAAAAATTCAGAAGGAGTACCCCCGTAATTGAACAAGCAATAAAGCGTTGACCAGAAATCGACGGTGGAGATTAAATACGGGGGCACCAGCCAAAAATTTTCTTCCGTACCACAAGAACCCCCGTAGTGACGTAATGATGACATACGCAGCGGAATTTGATTGGTCTTCTGACTATAATTGAGGGCCCTGGTGGTCAAATGTTAATTTTTTTGAAAGCATTGGATGTTTTAATAATGTCCGAAGGGTTAAAAATTTATAAATATATTTATTTATCAATTTCTTTAAATTGATAAATAAATTAAAAAGAAATCATAGAGGTACGTAAGGGTAATACCGTCCAGGAATACCATTAGTTTTGACCCATGATCTTTTAAAGGCGAGAACTATATAAAGAAGCAAGTGAATCATTCGGAATGGAGTCAGCGGGCGAAAAAGATTGACGAAGAAGGAATTCTGCTGCATGGACAGACGATGTGTTTAATTGATAATTCTGAGTCCATGGTGCAAATGTGATGAATCTTGAGATCTTTCAACAGAAGAAACGATGTGGAGCCAGCGCATGTCTGCTAACGAGCACAGATGATTTTGGGTAAGCTTTTTATAGATCTAGCCTGCTCTGCAAAACGAATCATTACATATCTATACAAGTAATGCACATATATGCTGGTCATCCACATTAAAAGGTGCATATGACAGTTGGGGTTTCTGACGAAGGATACACAGGATGTTGAATGTAGATATTCTTTGATGTTTGGGTTATTACTGATTCTATTATGAATTCTTGGGAAAAACATGTTTATTGTTAAGTGCACAAAGGAAACTACCTAATCCAGTGTGAAAATTGATGAAACGTGGTCAGCTGCGAGTCTGAGGGTTTTAACCTTCAGTCAGGGGGTTGTGGCTCCCTTCCAGGAGAGGCTGGTAAATGAGAGAAGGTTGTAGCCTTCTGCAGGTGGGTGCCTGCGTGCTGGTTTGAGTCTGCACCAGCATATATTGTAAGAAGTTTTCTCTATAATAAATTATTGAAGACTGAGATTATAACAGCGGTGGTTTTCTCCCAAATTGGGTTTCCACCTTAAATCCTGGTGTCCATATGTGTAGTTTATGTTTGATGGTTGCTCTGTTATTTCTATTCATGATTAATGCTTATCTGATGCAATGCTCTAAGTAAAGACATATTAAGATATCTAGATATACATGTTGATGCAATTCTGTAACATATGGTCTTAAGAGAAAAGAAAGAAAATTTGTCAGTCAGTTCTAAATACTGATTCACCCCCCCCCCTCTCAGTATTTTTCCAACAATTGGTTTCAGAGCCAGGGTCCTTCTGAAAAAGCTTAG
Source organism: Pinus albicaulis (assembly GCA_034641835.2). NCBI lineage: Eukaryota > Viridiplantae > Streptophyta > Pinopsida > Pinales > Pinaceae > Pinus > Pinus albicaulis. Next base: position 1,341,272,549 of record CM076582.1, on the reverse strand, counting down.
CCGCTAGAAGGAAGATCAATCAAAATGAGCAATCAAGATGGAACATCATCTATCAGGCCTCCACTCTTCAATGGAAACAATTTAATATTCTGGAAAACAAGGATGAGATCTTATCTTCAGTCTCTGGGAGAAGATGTATGGGCTATTGTTGAAGGAGGATATCAATATCCACATGTAGTACCAACAGATCCAACATAAAGAAATACCTACGAAACAAATGCAAAAGAAGTCAATGCTCTGTTAGGAAGTCTGACTGAATCAGAATTTGTCAAAGTTATGCAGCTGAATATAGCAAAGGACGTATGGGACAAGATAATTCTGAGCTATGAAGGAGATGCAAAGGTAAAAAGTGCTAAACTGCAAACCCTCAAAATTCAATATGAGAATCTTAAAATGAATAATGAGGAAAGCATTGCCAATTTCTTTTTACGTCTTGATGAAACTGTAAATCGCATGAGAAATCTGGGAGAAACAATAACCGAATCTACTTTGGTTGAAAATATTTTAAGATCTCTAACCAAAAAATTTGAGTCAAAAGTTTCAGCTCTTGAAGAAAAACAGGATCTTCAAAATCTCACTGTGGTACAACTACATGGCATACTAACTGCATATGAAATGAGAAGAGGAGGACCATCTGAAGTCAAAGAAGCAGTCTTTAGAACTTCTACAAAAGGGAAGGAAGTACAAATAACAGAAGGATCAGGGTATATCTCAGAGGAAGATGAGATAAACTTCGTAAAGAAACTTCAACTTGGGACAGGACGGTTCAGAGGTAAGCTCCCTTTCAAATGTTTTGATTGTGGAAGAGTTGGTCATTATGCTGCTAAGTGCCCTTATAAAGAAACACATAAAAAGGGGAAGGAAGTAGCAAGAAGGAATAAGAATCATTTTAGCTCTAAAAAGAGTTTCTATACTCATGAAGATAGTGATGGGTTATCTGATAGTGAGGAATAATGTGAACAAGACCTTAGACTTCTCATGGAATTTGAAAAAGAATCTAGAGAAGAAAAGGATACTTTTATGGATGCTCTAGAAGACAGTGAATTTCTTGATGAAAACAATAAACTGAAAATTTGTTTAGAAGAAAACAAAATCACTATAGAAACTCTGAAAAATCAGCTTGAAGAAACGGAGAAACATAATGAAAAATTAGAGTGTGAAGTGGTAACTCTAAGAAAAGAACTTGAGAAAGTAAAAACTCTGAATTTTAGATTTGCTAAAGGATCTGAAACCTTAGATGAAATTATCAAGGTACAACATTCTCCTCTCATAAATACAGGCCTTGGATATACTGGGGAATCTTCTCAATCTTCAGCACCAAATTATCTAAAAGCAGTTACAGCCAGTTTACAAAATGCTGCCACTCAGCAAGAGAATAAAGAATCGTTGCAGGTTAAGCATAATCTTCTCAATTCAAAAAACACAAACAGGAATGCCTTTCATGGAAACACCAATCAACAAGTAAATTCGCATAGAAGATTCTATGATCACAGAAATTGCTTTTTCAATGGACAATGCTTCTCATCTCACAATTTTGGTCATAAAGTTGCTCAATGTGTTGCATATAAAACCATCATGACAAGAGAATCAAGAAAGAAAAGGATTGAATTTGAAACAAAGAAGAATACTTATAACAATTTCTCCCCTCTTCAAAATGAAGTTGAATGTGCTTATTGCAATAACTTTGGCCATGTGGACTCTGAATGTAGGAGAAAAATTCAACTAAAAGGACATGTTCCTCCAAGCTCCAAAGTATGGAAAAAGAAGGAATCACAGGTTGAAAATTTTGGCATAGCACTATTTGCAGAAGATGAAGAAAACCAATGGTACATTGATAGTTGATGCTCAAGACACATGACGGGTGATAAAGACAAACTTCTTGCATATAGTACTCTAGAAAAGGAAAATAAGGTTACATTTGGAAATGATACTCCTGCGGTTATTAAGGGAAAAGTGTCTGCTCTTCTAAAAGAAAATGTGAAAGCTAATGAAGTCATGTATGTGGATGGATTAAGGCATAACTTGTTAAGTGTAAGTCAAATGTATGATCAAGGAACTGAAGTTGTCTTTAGTTCAAAAGAATGTGTGGTACATGATCTTGATACAGGAAAAGCTATTATAAAAGGGAAAAGAACTCCAAACAACCTATATATATTAAAGAACTGCAAAGAACAATGTTACTTAAGTAAATCTTCAGAAAATTGGCTGTGGCATAGAAGATTGGGGCACCTGAGCTTCTCTCAAATCTACAAATTAAGCAGATTTAAAGTTGTACGTGGTCTTCCCAGTATCACTCTACCTGAAAATATCGTATGCAAATCTTGCCAATTCAGCAAGCAAACCAGAGTGCAGTTTAATGCCAAAGAAGGATCATCAAGTAAGCCTCTTGAACTCATTCATGCTGACATATGCGGACCTATGAGGAAAAATTCTCCACGTGGTGAAGAATACTATATCTTATTCATTGATGACTTCTCTAGAATGTGTTGGATTGGGTTGCTTAAACACAAAGATGAAGCATTTGAGAAATTCCATATCTTCAAAGCTCTAGTCGAGAATGAATTAGATCTAAAAATAAAATGTCTCACATCTGATCGAGGAGAAGAATATACATCCAATGAATTCATTGAATTCTGTGAACAACATGGCATAAAAAGACAGTTTTCTGTAGCAGGAACTCCACAACAAAATGGTGTAGCAGAAAGGATGAATAGAACAATTCAACAAATGGCTAGAGCCATGCTTGATGATTCCGGAACACCTGATACATTTTGGGGAGAAGCAGCACATACTGCAGCAAATATTCTTAATAAAGCACATGTTCGTGTAAACAGTGATAAAACTCCTTATGAATTATGGTATGGAAAACCTCCCACTATAAAGCATTTTAGAATCTTTGGAAGCAAATGGTTTATCAAAAATAATGATGAAAAAATTGGCAAATTTGAACCTAGAGCAGATGAGGGAATATTTCTTGGTTACTCCTTTAGGAGTAAAGCATATAAATGTTACCATAAAAGACTTCAGAAGATTGTTGAATGTATTGATGTTGTTATTGATGAGTATTCTGCAGCTCCAAAAGAAGAAAAGCAAACTACAGTTGAAGATGATGATGACACGTATCCTGCTACATCAAATAATAATGATACAAACAGTGAACCCAGTGAAGAACCCGAAAATGGTTTTTCTGAAAATGCTCCCTCCAGATATGTTCAAAATAATCATCTAGAATCTCAAATTTTGGGAGAAAAGGGATCAGGTATACAAACAAGAAGAACTCTTATGGGATCTTCTAGCAATCTGGCATTTCTGTCCACTATTGAACCTCACAGTTTTAGTCAAGCTAGCAAAGATGACTGTTGGATTCAAGCCATGAATGAAGAGCTTGATCAAATTGAAAAGAATCACACTTGGGAGTTAGTACCAAGGCCTCATGAAAAAAATGTCATTGGAACTAAATGGATATTCAAAAACAAGTTAAATGAGAATGGGGATGTTATAAGAAATAAAGCTAGACTTGTGTGCAAAGGGTACGCTCAACAAGAAGGTATAGAATTTGAAGAAACCTTTGCTCATGTAGCCAGACTTGAAGCCATAAGAATGTTTCTTGCGTTTTCAAGCTTCCAACAAATCAAAGTTTATCAAATGGATGTTAAATCGGCTTTTCTCAATGGTGATCTAGAAGAAGAAGTTTATATAGAGCAACCAGAAGGATTCATTTTGGGAAATGATGAAAAACTTGTTTTTAGACTTAAAAAGGCTCTATATGGTCTAAAACAAGCTCCAAGGGCATGGTACTATCATCTTGACAAATATCTTCATCAACAAGGATTTTCAAAGGGGTCTCCTGATAGCAACTTATACACAAAAACTGAAAATGACAAATTATTGATTGTGGTTGTATATGTTGATGATATCATTTTTGGAAGTAATGGAGAGTTTATGAGTCAAAAAATTTCTTCTGATATGCAGCAAGAATTTGAAATGTCCTTACTTGGGGAACTAAAATTCTTTCTTGGCTTGCAAGTGCAACAAGCAACAGATGGCATATTCTTATCACAAGCTAAATACCTCAAGCAAATCCTGAAGAAGTATGGCATGGAAGATTGTAAACCTGTAAGTACACCAATGATAACTGGATGTAATCTCAGCTCTAATGATGATTCCCCCACCATGAATCAACCAGAATACAGATCTATGATAGGAAGTCTTCTTTATCTCACTGGGACAAGACCAGACATCATGCATGCAGTTGGGATTGTTGGATGATTCCAAGATAATCCAAAAGAGTCTCATCTTCAGGCTGTGAAAAGAATATTCAAATATCTACAAGGAACTCAAGACTTTGGACTATGGTATCCAAAGAAGGCTGATCTTACTCTTCATGCATACACTGATGCAGATTGGGCTGGAAGTATTGATGATCGGAAAAGCACTAGTGGTGGTGCATTCTTTATGGGACCCCGGTTAGTATCTTGGTTTAGCAAGAAGCAGAGCTCCATTGCCTTATCTACAGCAGAAGCATAATATGTGGCTGCAGCATCATGTTGCACTCAACTTCTCTGGATGATGCAAACCCTACAAGACTTTCAAATCAAATGTTCACCTCCTATCTCCATTATGTGTGATAATACAAGTGCCATCAGTATCTCAAAGAATCCTGTTATGCATTCCAAGACCAAGCACATTCCCATCAAGTATCACTTCTTACGAGAAAAAGTGCTTGAGAAAAAGGTGAAATTAGAATATATTTCCTCCAAAGAACATGTTTCTAATATATTTACCAAACCTCTACCCAGGGAAGCATTAGAATATCTCAGAAAGAAACTGGGAGTAGTCTCTGCCATGCAGAGGATCCGGTCGACTTAATTACAGATGACTAAACTGGTTGTGAGGAGCTGTTGGGCATCTCTGAATGTGAAGAGGATGAATTGTTGGTCATATTATGTTTTAAGATGCATCATGATCTCAGGGGGAGCATGGGACTGTCGGTTCAACTGTTCTTGATCAAACTCTTTGCCATTGATGTCAAAGGGGGAGGAAACGCAACAAAGGGTGTCTATCAGGTCATCAAAGGAAGAGTATTGCCATCATTTCCAAAGGGGGAGATTGTTGGAATATTTTCATTGATGGCAAAGGAATTGGCAAAGGCATGGGCAACAAAGAAGAACAACAAAGTTGCAGAAAACAACGATTAGCAGCAAAGAACAAAGGAAGAATGCATTTACAGAGATAAGCAGGGAATTGAAGCAGAGTTGTCCAAGGACAGAGGCAAATTGAGAAGAATGAGTAAAACTATTATTCATTCTTATATGGTGATGAGGGATTGGTTCTAAACTCTCCATGACTGATATATTCAGCATAATATTTGAGTCTCTGTGGACATTGGTGAAATCATGTGTTATTGACAGTTGGGATTATGCCCGTATAGACAACTTGAATTGTGAAAAGCATGAGAGTGATGCTCAGACCATCTCGCTTCTGTGGAAGGAGGAGATTCATGAACTTGTATACGATATAAGGTTGCTAAGGTCATGGCACTGTGAAGTAATTCTGCATAATGGAGGAATTAATGGTGCTCTGGTTCTGTAAGTTGTTCGAGGAACCAATACGATTGACAGTGGAATTATATGCCTCTGCCTCTGTGTAGGTATGGAAGGTCTACGAGTCTCAGCGTTGTCTATGTAATAGAACCTGGAGCATGAATAAATCGATTATATAAAGAAAACACTGAAGTGGGGTTTTTTAATTGTTTAAACAATAAGTTTGACGGAACCATGTGCTTAGACGGAACCGTGACTGAGAGGAACAGTGACGATGGGTTGGAGCGAAACCATGGGTTATTCTGCACCACCTTTCGTCGATACGTGGTATTTTGTGGATTGGAATCGATTCCATACAGATGTTGACACGCGTCTCTGCAAAACTGCCAAGCGCACGATAATGATAGTCCTTTGCACGTTAGCTATCGACCCAGGATGACCAGCGAAATCGCTTGTGCGTCGTTGATCTGAAAGGGAGTCATCGGACGGTCATTATTTGTGGAAGATGGGCGAAGGTTAAAAAAGGTGTGCGAAGATTAACACAGTACGAAGTGCCATCGCACATTATTTCCCGTGAAAATTGCCCAAGTGAAATCCGTCGATCTTAGAGGCTTGCGATCCAACGGTGATCGGGCAATGGACCTGCATGAAGTTTAGTTTGGTACGGAGGGGCGTGTATGTGGGCTAGGGGTCAAAGTTTCATTAATATTAAACAATTCGAAAGCATTGGATTTATATATAAAGCCCGGATTAAAAGTTCATTGAATTTTTAATTAAAAATAATATTACAGGGGCAGTATAAAGATTTAAAAATTCAGAAGGAGTACCCCCGTAGTTGAACAAGCAATCAAGCGTTGACTGGAAATTGACGGTGGAGATTACATACGGGGGAACCAGCCAAAAATTTTCTTCCGTACCACAAGAACCCCCGTAGTGACGTAATGATGACATACGTAGCGGAATTTGATTGGTCTTCTGACTATAATTGAGGGCCCTGGTGGTCAAAGGTTAATTTGTTTGAAAGCATTGGATGTTTAATAATTTCCGAAGGGTTAAAACTTTATAAATATATTTATTTATCAATTTCTTTAAATTGATAAACAAATTAAAAAGAAATCATAGAGGTACGTAAGGGTAATACCGTCCAGGAATACCATTAGTTTTGACCCATGATCTTTTAAAGGTGAGAACTATATAAAGAAGCAAGTGAATCATTCGGAATGGAGTCAGCGGGCGAAAAATATTGACGAAGAAGAAATTCCGCTGCATGGACAGACGACGTGTTTAATTGATAATTCTGAGTCCATGGTGCAAATGTGATGAATCTTGAGATCTTTCAATAGAAGAAACGATGTGGAGCCAGCGCATGTCTGCTAACGAGCACATATGATTCTGGGTAAGATTTTTATAGATCTAGCCTGCTCTGCAAAATGAATCATTACAGATCTATACAAGTAATGCACATATATGCTGTTCATCCACATTAAAAGGTGCATATGATAGTTGGGGTTTCTGACGAAGGATACACGGGATGTTGAATGTAGATATTCTATGATGTTTGTGTTATTACTGATTCTATTATGAAGTCTTGGGAAAAACATGTTTATTGTTAAGTGCACAAAGGAAACTACCTGATCCAATGTGAAAATTGATGAAACGTGGTCAGTTGTGAGTCTAAGGGTTTTAACCTTCAGTCAGGGGGTTGTGGCTCCCTTCCAGGAGAGGATGGTAAATGAGAGAAGGTTGTAGCCTTCTGCAGGTGGGTGCCTGCGTGCTGGTTTGAGTCTTCACCAGCATATATTGTAAGAAGTTTTGTCTGTAATAAATTATTGAAGACTGAGATATCAACGGCGGTGGTTTTCTCCCAAATTGGGTTTCCACCTTAAATCTTGGTGTCCATATGTGTAGTTTATGTTTGATGGTTTGCTCTGTTATTTCTATTCATCATTAATCCTTATCTGATGCAATGCTCTAACTAAAGACATATTAAGATATCTAGATATACACGTTCATGCAATTCTGTAACATATGGTCTGAAGAGAAAATAAAGAAAAATTGTCAGTCAGTTCTAAATACTGATTCACCCCCCCTCTCAGTATTTTTCCAACAAAGTTTATATTAAGAAAATTCTCAATACAAAATACATCAATAAGGCTAGTATAGGAAATTCTTACACATCAATGCAACATCATAGACTCGATATTTCTATGGCATCAAACGTTTCTTTCACTATGTTGTACATCATGCCTCCCCTGCATTTCTCAATACTAGCACTATGACAATCCATAAAATGTAACAACCAAGAAAAATGATAATCATTAGTGGGTGTATACAACTTCTCTATCTTTGTGTGTAATTGACATTTCTTTTTGAATTCTCCAATCAGTTTCTTTGAATTCTCAAATATTAGTGGCTTTCTTGGAAAATTGGAAATGGCCAAAAAGTTTAGATACAGGAGGACAAATGGAAAACACACATTGTTGAATCATCTAATTGGTATCCTCATACTCAAATGCATTGCAATTTTTGTGTGCTTCAGTTCAAGGTAATGGAATTTTTTGGAACTAGGTTGGATGCAGATAAGAATTAGATTTCAAAGGACATTTGGTAGAGAAATGAGACTAATTGGTGAATAGGTTGTTTATTACTTCTCTAAAATGAATTTTTCAATAAGATGAACGTGTGTGGTCTCAAATACCTAGAAGGGTATAAAGAATATGCACTTGTTACAGAGACATTATCCTAGCAGGAGCGTACAAGAGAATGGCGATGTTGGAAATCATTGTGAAAATTTAAAGTTCCTTCGCTGGCACGCATATGTGTTTATAATTGCATAAAAAGTTTACTTCTTTCTTCTATGTTATTACTTCCTAAGTTTCCGAGTTACGGCGTTTCCTTTGCAACATGTGGTGCAATTGCTAGTTATAATTTATTTTTCTAAACAAAAATATAACTATTCTACAATATAATAGCACAACTATCCAAAACTCAAAGATATCCACTAACAATACAAATCTACTACTATATATAATTTATTTTATAATTTCATAAAACAATTATTATTTAATTTTCTAAACTAAAATATAACGATTCTACAATGTAATAGCACAATTATCCAAAAATCAATTTATTTTATAATGTTATAAAATAATTATAATTTATTTTTCTAAACTAAAATATAACTATTCTACCATATAATAGCACAACTATCCAAAACTCAAAGATATCCAATAACAATGAAAATCTACTACTTTATATAATTTTTTATAAATTTCCAGTAGTGTACTATTAGAAATATATATAGTGTGTGTATTTTTCCAATATATATATATATATATATTTGACTTTGCCACTCGAAGATGGAAGGTGTCGGTATTGCAGGATTTGCCAGAAGAAGACTGTCCATGCCTTCCTCTTATTGGTCATAAATTTGCACATTGCCTTGACTATCTAAATGACAACATCAACATGGTGGTTCCCTTTGACCTACACTCCCGTTCTCATCAAACCAAACCCATTTTTTTCACTTTATATTACCTTGGCCTCGAAGTAGTGAGTATATTATAATTTGAATAAAAAAATAGAATTATTTTAGTGTATTGATCTGTGCATTACCAATACATATTTGAAAATTAAAAACATGTATCTATTTTCAATCACTAATATTTAATTATATATATTATTTAATTTTATAAAATAATTATAATTTTTTCTTTTCTAAAATATAAATATTCTTCAATATAATGAAATAAAACTATCCAACACTCAATCACATCTAACCACAAAGGAAATCTATTACTTTGTATAATATTTTTATAGATTATTATAAATAGTATACTCTTATAGGTAATATATTCACTCAATTTTTTCTAGATGAATACTATATTTTATTTTTAAATACAAATAATGACTCATACTCCCTCACTCCAATAAAAAGAAATAATTTCTTTTTATTTTTTAATTTAATAAAATAATTATAAATATATCTAATAACAATAAAAAAATTAGTATTTTATTTATTCATAGATTATTAGAAATAGTGTATTATTTTATATATATATATATATATATATATATATATATATATATATATATAATAAAAATTAATGAAGTAGAATCCCATTCCATAGACTCCTCATTGCACTACACTTTAATGTGAAAATGATGTCAACTGACATCAACATTGCATGCTATGGAGCAAGTTATGAGCCCATTGAATTCCTGCATTACACATCTTATCTTTAAGTATTAATTAATCTCTAATCAACTTAATGATAGTCAATACGTGCAATGCGCGCTTCAATCCCATTCTTTGCCGATTACTTTTCCCTATGGATTTGCACAATGTTGGCCTCTAACTTGAAGCTAATGTTCTTCATTATCCTCTCACTACAACTCTCTCTAACATTGTCTCAAGAAAATAAGAATGAATTGAATGAAGTGTCCATGAGCCTCCATTCATTTACGAATGTGAAATCCACATTTATGAAAAAAAGCTGGGCGAGAGTGACAACTGAAACAAACTTACTGAAATAGAAGTACAATTGAAATCAAAGTGAGGAATACTCTCAATGAAAATGTGCACTCACTATCGACATGTGTTGTGCAATATATTGTGCTTATGTATTGTGTAGCCGTTGTCATTAGTGATTATGCATGCCTTACCTTTAATAGTTATGGTGTACCTATGTAAGCTTTCATCGAAAGAAGTGAACTTGTGAATTATTCGATAAATAAGAATGCATAAGAAAGTGAGTTTGACACTTAGAATCTAAGGGAACATCAACCAACCATGAAGGATATATGAACAATCAAGGAATGAAATATCCTAGAATCACATGTAGGCTCCAAAATTTGAGTGTAAGAAAACTTTTGGAGGATGTTTGTTGCAATGAAATATGTTAATCATGAGGTCACACTTAAGGCTAATGGAGTGAGATAAACCACATCGTTAGTCTTGGTGGCACAGATTGAAAAATTTTCATATATTACAAACAATGTTAATAGCATTTTTGTTGTATCACGTGGGGGCCACTTGGGAGGAGTAGACCTCATTTGGAGGGATCTTTGAAGTGGGTTTCAGGATATTTTTTCCTACCCTTGCATGTGAAATCGGTTGGCGATTGTCCCCTCACGACATGTTATTATTGATGGTAAACATGGAATCCTTTTGACGGATCTTTTAGATAGGGTGATAGGGAGGGGTTTATCCTCTTTTTGATCTAGGAGGATTTCAAGGAAGCTCACCCGATCCTCCTCGGTTGTGCTCCCCTCGTGATGTTTGAGTGTGCATGCTTGGACCAAGTTTAAAAAGGTCGTTAAGTAGGTCATTGTTATAATTTTCCCAACTATATATTCCCTACAGTGCTATGCCCTGATCAATCAGGATCAAGTAGTGAGAAGATCACTCTTCAATCTCTTGGTTTGTGTGTGCTTACCTTTAGGGCTTCTTTTACAAAGTGTTGTTTGGCTTGAGTCATGGTTTGGAAAAAACTATGTATTATAGAATTAATTGGATAATAAATCTATATTCACTTTGTTTGAATGAAGCAACCATAATTCTCATAGATTTGTTAGGCCTTTATCATGATGAGGAGGGTCCACTATCATGTAGATGTATTTTGATTTGATTCCAATAGTGGAAATCTAAAACCATACTTTGATTGGGGGGATAAGCTTTGTCGTAGAGAGGAATATTTTTTTGCTGTTGAGGTAATATAAAAACAAAAACTTGAATAAAGTTTCATGATTAAAAATAAAATATAACAAGGAACCAATGCAAGGCCACCTAAAATAGGGATGGAAAAGAAAACATTACCCACAAAATAAGAAATGGAAAAGACATCCCACAATTTTGGTTTGAGGAAGAGCTTGCAACCTAGAAGGGTCCATATTTCCAATGGATGGTAGGATTTTAAGGGTAGGGTAATGGTTTAAGCTCTTACATAATTCTGGAAACCCTTTCCCTAGTAGCTCATCCCACCACCATAAAGATGAGAATATATGAATCCTAATCATGGAATACCATGGAATTGGGAAAGGAAAATTAGGAATAATCTGACCAAAAGACGTGGTGGTGCCAAAGATTAGGAACATAGCTAGAGATACTGAAGGGGCTTTGCAATACAAGGAGAATAAGTAAATGACGAATTAGGTAGGAAAAATAGACATATTTATATATATAAATTTTCAGTAATGTGTTATTATAGATATATATATATATATATATATATATATATATATATATATATATATATATATATATATATATATATATATATATATATATATATAATGTGTATTTTTTGAAATAAAAATATAATGAGGTAGACTCCCCATTGCATTGCACTTAATGTGTCAATGATGTCATTGCATTGCATGAGAATTATGGCTGCATCAAAAGCTTCGACCTTGACTTTGCCACTGGAAGACGAAGGATATAATTCTATAACTATAAAGATATCTAATATCAATGAAAATCTAGTACTTTATTTATTTATAGATTATTAGATATAGTGTCCTATTGAATATATATATATATATATAATGATGCAGAATCCCCGTTGGACTGCACTTTAATGAGAAAATAATGTCAACTGACATCAACATTGCACGATATAGAGAAAGTGATGAGGCCAATGGCCATTGAACGGCGGCATTACACATCTCTAATCAGCTTAATGATAGTCAATACGTGCAATGCACAGTTCAATCCCATTCTTCACCAATTACCTTTCCCTACAAATTTGCACCATGGTGGCCTCCAAGTTGAACCTAATGTTCTTCATTATCCTCTCACTATAACTCTCTGTAACATTGTCTCAGGAGAATAATAATGAAATGAATGGAGTTTCTGTGAGCCTCCACATGAAGACGAGGACGGAGAGCGTATCTACAAACAAGATCAAAGTGGAGGATCCTCTCTACTATGCTAGCAACATCATCGAGTATTGCATGAAATTATCGGTGGGTACTCCTGCACAAGAGCTATTTCTCATGATGGACATAGGCAGTGATGTGGTGTGGGTAGGCTGCACCAGAAATTATAGATGCAATGAGTGCAATGGATAAAGGACAGTATTTCTTCAAGGAAAATCATCTTTTGATGTGGCTATAAAGTACGCAAATCCCAAGTGCAGAGACCTGTACTGTGATAATGAATGCTGTGTCGAAATCTTCCAGAAGTTCTCGCGGATTTGTCCACATTTCATCCTCGCTTATGGCTCGGGAAACGCGACGGGGCGTCTACTAACTGACAACTTGAATTTTCCAATGGAAGACAAAAGAAGGCAAGTTATTTTAAATTATTTGAATTTTAGGATTTTCGAAATTTTCTTTCGGAGCCTCTCTTAGGAGATGTGCCAAATCCACCAGCAGAATTATTCAATTTTTCATTTAAATATATGTTTTTAAGTTATAATTTACAAATTGAAGTTTACAAATTTTATTATAAATTGAGATCTTGATCTTGAGTTATTTTATACCTTTCAATTTTTTGAATTTTAGGTTTCTATAGAGGATTTCTTTTCTCCACGGACTCTAGCGATGGAGATAGGAACATCCAGACCATTTCAACCATTTGAACAACTTGTCTAATTTTTTTTTTAATATTATTGAAAATAATTTTATATATCCATTTGAAATTTGAAATTTTTTAATATATATAATTCTACATGTCTATTGTACAGTTTACTGTTGGATATTTTCCTATAGGGGAAGTTGTAGTGGAAGAGCAACAAATGGAGAGGGAACCTCATGAGGTATTGCATGATTTTTTTTTTTACGTTTTTTTTTTCACATGAAGTTCTATATATTCTCACTCAATTTTAAGTCATCAAATTTTAATGTTTGTACAAATTGTGTATAGGTTCCCCACGCTTCGCAGGATACCTCGAGGATTGTGACTTTTTGGGAAAGACACTACATCCATCTGTATTTAATGGATGATGCACACGCACATGTGAAAAATTATATTTTGAATAGATTTGGTCTTAAATTTACTTTTTTTATATAGTATTATCTAGATGCAGTCATATATAACTTGATAGTTGATACTTGTGAGACCTACAAATTTTGGACATATTTTATGTGAGCTACATTTGGTACATGTGAATGTGATATCTAATGTTTTCAAAACTTAATTTTTGGACGGTTGAAGTACATTTGGCATGTGAAGTAATGTTACAGAGTTATATATTATTTGTTTTGTTTTTAAAACTCAAGTTTTGGATGTTTGAACTACATTTGGTATGTGATGTGAAGTAATGTTGTGTTAAATAACTTGTTTTGTTTTTAAAGTGGTATGGTTGAACTACATTTGGCATGTTAAGTAATGTTACTTGATACTTGATACTTGTGATCTATAATGTTTTGTTTTTATAACTGAAGTTTTGGATGGTTGAACTACAGTTGGCATGTGAAGTAATGTTGTGTTATAATTTGTTTTTTTTTTTTTTTTGAACTTAAGTTTTGGATGGTCAGAAAGTACATTTTTCATGCGAATTAACATTGTGAACTATATTAATGCTTTTCTTTTGAAAAAACTCAATTTTTAGATGGTTGAACTACATTTGGCATGTGAAGTAATGTTGTGTTATAATTTGTTTTGTTTTTAAAACTTAAGTACATATTCGAATGAATAGTACATAATAAGTTTACATATTCAATAAATAACTAAAGTAATAAATATGTATAATGTGAATAATACATGCATGTGTTAAACATATATATATATATATATATATATATATATATATATATATATATATATATATATATATATATACCTTGTGATTCAATTTCTTCACTTGAATTTCTATCAACATTTTCACCATCTTCAATCATTGGTTCAATATCTCTTTCACTTTCTCTTTCAAAATTTTGTATCTGATCATCAATGTTTTGAGGAATATCTCTCTCTGTTGAAATCGCAAAATATTTTTCAAATTAGTTCATCAAATAAAAATTAAGCTTCACATTTTACCCTAGGAAAATTTTAAATATCAAATTCATAATATTTACATTTACATACCTGCTTCAACTTTTAGTTGAGGTTGATTTTCCCTTTCAATATTTGAGAGTGTTTCTCTCTTTCTTTTGGGAGATTCTCTCGTCTCTTCGCTACGTTCCTCAAGGTCTCTTTTTCAATCACATTTTCTCGCGCAATTCCTTGGATTCCCCATGATAATAGAGTATGAAGTTCAAAAATATTCCTTCAAAAATTTAGACAAAAACTCAATTAAAAAAACATCACAAAAGATTTAATTTAGAAAAACACTCATTTTAAAAACTTTGCAAAAAATACATGCTTCAATAAAAAAAACTTACTATTAAAAATCTGAGAAAAAAATGTCTTTTAAAAATGAAACGAATCTCAAAATATTTCCTTCCAAGTCCTGTAAAAAATTCCATTTAAAAATTTCCCTACAAATTTGCACCATGGTGGCCTCCAAGTTCAACCTAATGTTCTTCATTATCCTCTCACTGCAACTCTCTGTAACATTGTCTCAAGAGAATAAGAATGAAATGAATGGAGTGTCCGTGAGCCTCCACATGAAGATGAGGACGAAGAGCGTGTCTACAAACAAGATCACAGTGGAGGATCCTCTCTACTATGCTAGCAACATCATCGAGTATTGCATGAAATTATTGGTGGGTACTCCCGCACAAGAGCTATTTCTCATGACGGACATAGGAAGTGATGTGGTGTGGGTAGGTTGCACCAAAAATTATAGATGCAATGAGTGCAATGGATACAGGGCAGTATTTCTTCAAAGAAAGTCATCTTCTGATTTGGCTGTAAAGTTTGCAGATCCCAAGTGTAGAGACCTATACTGTGATAATGAAGGCTGCGTTGAAATCTTCCAGAAGTTCTTGCAGATTTGTCCACATTTCATCCTTGCCTATGGCTCAGGAAACGCGATGGGGTGTCTACTGACTGACACCTTGACTTTTCCAATGGAAGACGAAAGAAGGCAAGTTATTTTAAATTATTTAAATTTAAGGTTTTTGGAAATTTTCTTTTGGAGCCTCTCTTGGGAGATGTGCCAAATCCACCAGCAGAATTATTCAATTTTTCACTTAAATATATGTTTTTAAGTTATAATTTATAAATTAAAGTTTACAAATTTTATTATAAATTGAGATCTTGATCTTGAGTTATTTTATACTTTTCAATTTTTTGAATTTTAGGTTTCTATAAAGGATTTCTTTTCTCCACGGACTCTAGCGATGGAGATAGGAACATCCACACCATTTCAACCATTTGAACAAGTTGTCTAATTTTTTTTTAATATTATTGAAAATAATTTTATATATGCATTTTCATTTGAAAATTTTTAATATATATAACTGTACATGTCTATTTTACAATTTACTATTGGAGATTTTCCTATGGGGGAAGTTGTAATGGACGAGAAACAAATGGAGAGGGAACCTCATGAGGTATTACATGATTTTTTTTTACATTTTTTTTTTCACATGAAGTTCTATATATTCTAACTCAATTTTAAATTATCAAATTTTAATGTTTCTACACATTGTGTACAGATTCCCCATGCTTTGCAGGATAGCTCGAGGATTGTGACTTTTTTGGGAAAGACACTACATCCATCTGTATTTGATGGATGATGAACATGCACTATTTTATTGATGATGCCCATGCACACATGAAAAATTATATTTTGAATAGATTTGGTCTTAAATTTACTTTTTATATATAGTCTTATCTAGATGCAGTTATATATAACTTGATAGTTGATACTTGTGAGACCTACAAATTTTGGACATATTTTATGTGAGCTACATTTGGTACATGTGAATGTGATATCTAATGTTTTTAAAACTTAATTTTTGGACGGTTGAAGTGCATTTGGTATGTGAAGTAATGTTACTTGATACTTGTGATCTATAATGTTTTTTTTTTAAAACTCAAGTTTTGATACTTGTGATCTATAATGTTTTTTTTTTATAACTGAAGTTTTGGATGGTTAAACTACATTTGGCATTTGAAGTAATGATGTGTTATAATTTGTTTTGTTTTTAAAACTTACGTACATATTCGAATGAATAGTACATAATAAGTTTACATATTCAATAAATAACTAAAGTAATAAATATGTATAATGTCAATAATGCGTGCATGTGTTCAACACACACACACACACACACACACACACACACACACACACACACAGATATATATATATATATATATATATATATATATATATATATATATATATATATATATATATATATATATATATACTTCAGGATTCAATTTCTTCACTTGAATTTCTGTCAACATTTTCACCATCTTCAATCATTGGTTCAATATCTCTTTCACTTTCTCTTTCAAAATTTTGTATCTCATCATCAATGTTTTGAGGAATATCTCTCTCTGTTCACATCACAAAATATTTTTCAAATTAGTTCATCAAATAAAAATTAAGCTTCAAATTTTACACTTGGAAAATTTTAAATATCAAATTCATAATATTTACATTTGCATACCTGCTTCAACTTTTAGTTGAGGTTGATTTTCCCTTTCAATATTTGAGAGTGTTTCTCTCTTTATTTTGGGATATTCTCTCGTCTCTTCACTACATTCCTCAGGGTCTCTTTTTCAATGATATTTTCTCGCGCAATTCCTTGAATTTCCCATGATAATAGAGTATGAAGTTAAAAAATATTCCTTCAAAAATTTAGATAAAAACTCAATTAAAAAAACATCACAAAAGATTTAATTTGAAAAAACACTCATTTTAAAAATTTTGCAAAAAATACATACTTCAATCCAAAACACTTACTATAAAAAATTTGAGAAAAAAATGTCCTATAAAAATGAAACGAATCTCAAAATATTTCCTTCCAAGTACTGTAAAAAAATTTCATTTAAAAATTTGGACAAAAACTCATTTTAAAAAATCATTATAAAAGATTTACTTCAACCCAAAACACGTACTCTAAAAAAATCTCACTTCAAAAAATACCTCCAAAAAATGTCCATTGAAAATTATTTCCAACTTCTTAAAAAATGCCACATTAAAAAATACTTCAAAATAACCTCTAAAAAAATATAACTTTAAAAAATACCTCCAAAAAACGTCCTTTGAATATTAAGCTTAAAATGAGTCCTTTCAAAATTAATCCTAAAAAGATTCGTTTGAAAATTAAGCCCAAAACTTCTAAAAACAATGAAAATTAAGCCCAAATCCTCTAAAAGAAAAATACCTTCAAAACAAATGAAGCCCAAAAAACATCAAAAAAATGTATCACATACTTCCAAGAAAATCCCTTAAAATAAAAACAATCCATTGCAAAAATGTCCTTTGAATGTACCTCCAAGGAAATTCCTTACACCCAAAACAATCCTTTGCAAAAATGTCCTTTGAATGTACCTCCAAGAAAAGTCCTTAAAGCCAAAACAATTCTTTGAAAAATCAGACTAAATGTGCGAAATTATGTGAAAATAATGAATGCTTTTACATCAATTTATATTGTTGCAAAATATTTTTTTGGATGGGTTTCATTGTATTTTCCGGCCGTTAGAAAGACAGGTAAAAGTTTAGCCGAACTTTCATAAAAATTTCAGCCAAACTTTTATGTCATTAGACTTGACAGGCCATCAACACAAAAAACAATTCAGCTTAACTTTTTTTAAGAGTTTGGCCGAACTAACACTTCTACAATTATGCAGAACCAACCTCTGAATACATATCTTCAACTTTCGACTAATAAAACTCCATGAAAAATTCTGAATTAACCGTCAGAACCAAGACAAGGGTTTTTATAATTCAATCTACTTTCAAGAAATATAACTTTTATTGAATTTCATAAATATTTACTAATTTTAATTAATTTTGTAATAAAATCGGTGTAAACAATTTCTGAAGATCATTATGATTTAGTGAAATCATAATTTTGTATCTTCCAAAATACACTGTAAAAAAAAATGAAAAAATTAAGGTGCATTACATTGGTCTGTGATCTGTAATGGGTAGTTTTTCGATTTTTAGTTTATAACTTATATGTTAAGAAATTTTGTGCGTCGTGAAACATATTCAAAATATGCAGTTTTTTCATATTGGACCAATGCAAAAAATTCTAGTAATTATGATATGCATCAGTTGGCTTTGTAAATATAATGAAACCGAGGTAGACTCTATCTAGATGGTTGTAACACATTTTGTTTCCCAGAAGCACAAAGTTTCAAAGAATACAACAATGCATATTAACATGACTTCTTATGAAATCTTTGATTGTTAAAAAAAACATACTCAAAGAAACGCTAAGTTGAGATGTCAAATGTTTTTAAAAATCTCCAAAAAATAGGTAATAGAAAGCCAATAAAATTTTTGATAACTTTTATTCTTATCACAAAATGAAATTCTAAATAGAAAAATTGTTTTGGCTTGCAGAAATTTGAAGAACAGAAAAAAAATGAAATTTTTCTCTCAAAAAAGGGAAAAATGTGTAACCCAACTTCACATTTTCACCCAATATGTTGTGTACCTCAAGGAGCAATGGTGCCTATTTCAAATAAAAACTCTAGCCTCCCATGGATACCTACCTTTCCAAGATTGTAGGAAATTCATGGATTTATACAAGCAAGCTAACATGGCTGATCAGGCAAAGATGGCAGAGTTTTATGTGTATAACCTTGTCCTCACAAATCTGGATACTTGGACTTCAATCCTACAATGGGGGATATGCAGTTGATGGCTTTAGTATCTTTGATGATGAATGAGGACACTAGATCAAAAGAGATATCGAGAGTCATGAGAAGAAGAAATAGAGAACCCTTACATATCAAACCAGAATTTTTTAGCCCAAGAGGAGTCATCCTTAATCGTCGAGGGATTGAAAGGGACCCTACACTAGCTGAAAGCTACCTTCAGACTAAAACATAATTAATAGGCCACTTTGATGATATTTCTAGACAGATAGAAGATGAGTGCATTATGGCCAACCAGAGGAGATGGAACAACCTCCCTCACAGCCTCAAGAACAGGGAGTACCATACTCCAGAAAGGCCTAGGGGTGCATTGGAAAGGGAACCATTATACAAGAGGGCCATGCAGGTTAAAAATATCCAATAGTTGGGACTAAATCTCCTCCCACCTTTGTTTCCGCAGTTGAATGATGAAAAGGATGTAGATGCACAAGATAGAGAATGGGAAAATGCATAAAAGAATAATGGTTTTTATCCCCTTGGGGGAATTCCCACACTTCTTTCTCAAGGAATTAGGGGGGATGTCAAAGCCATGAAGGAAATGCAGGAGGAGCATTAGTTTCTCAGAGGATGAGAAACCATTCAGCGAGGGGTGGGGTGATGATGAGCTCCATCATTAGACATATTTAGAGGGGTTAATGGTCACCTTTTTTCCTTAGATATTTTTTTTCTTGCATTTTTATTATTATTTGGTTTTATGATGCTAGTATAGGTGGTGATTAAGGCTAACATTCTCTGAGTGCATAATATGAGGTTGAGTGCATAAAATCATGAATTATTAGCTTTTTTATAAGGATTTTATCATCAAGACTTGGAGGATACAGAAAAGAGAAATTATAGGAGGATTTTCCACCCTCCTTAACTCTCAAAGGCACCCAAAGGATCCCAAATATTCTCTCAAGAAATTCAAATTCCAAAGGCAGCCAAACGATCCCCAAGGATTCTCCCCAGCAATTCGAGTTCCAGAGGCAGCCAAGCAAATCAAAGAGGAGTGAACTCAATATTTTTTTACTTGGAGTCAAGTGGAATCAATCGCTATTTTCTAGGGAGTTGTTGGTAGCTGCCTTGTAGAATATATAGGTCAAATTTAGAGCTAGGAAGGGTCCGAACTTTGTTGCAAGCTATTGAGATTTTTATTATTTTACTCAGTGATCAAACTTTTAGAAATGTATGAGGCTATTATTTTATGAAATGAGTAGAGTTATTTTATTTTACTGATTTAAGTTTCAGAGAGCTAGGCTCGTGCATTAGGTCCCAATCCGTGTGCCTCAACCTCTCTATTGTATTTTTTCTATGCTTTTTGTCATTTCATTAGTTCCACTTCTGATAATTTCGTTTATGTTTCAAGTTGTTGTTTAGTTCTGATTTCAGTGTGTTGTTGTAGGTCATTTTATTGTGAGTAATAGAATATAGGAGAAAGACCAAAAAATTTGTGGATCAAGACCCGCTTCTCATCTCTTTCAATAGAGCTTGAGGAGGGCAAGCCTTCCCACAAACCCAAAAACTGATTTATGTTCACTGTTTCTGAGATTAAAAGTATATTTGCGATACCATTTTTTAGTCTTCCTTTCACTGCATTTTTTTTCTTCTTTAAGCATAAGTTAGCAGGTTGATTGCAGGAATTATTGTTAAAACCACAAAGCAACTCTGCGGTGCCTCCCCACTTCATTCTTCATCTCTATCTTGACAATATTTGCACTATTGCTACACCCTCCATTTCCGCTTTTTCCCACTTATTATCACTACCACACCCACCTTTATCCCTAAAAAAACTTAAAATATCCAGCCCACCTTATTCCTTTGTTATTATTGGTCACGGTTGCCTTACCCTTTTAAACACAAAATGCTTGAAAACAATTGAAATTTGACCTCCGCCTTTCCTCATCGAAACTCCAATCGCACTACGGACCTTTTCCCTTTCTCTTTTAATACCTACCACTCCAACGCCGATTGTGATAACTCTACCACATCAAAAATCACATCTTTTCTTCAGTTACCATTAACACTTACTGCTCCAACCACTGATTGCGATAATCCTCCGTGCTCCACCACAACACAAATCACAAATTACATTTTGCAACCTTTTCCCTTTTATTTTAATACTCACCGCTGCAAACGTGATTGCGATATTGTCATCGCACTCTGCCACTGGTTCTACCACCACGTGATCCAGATCTTGGGGGGAGGCCCCCAAGATCTAAGAAAATTTAAATGGATCTAACAATATCTGCAAAATTAGAATGCCAGAAAAAAGAGAGAACACAAAGAAAATAAAACCACAAAGAAACTTGTTTTATTAAAACAGAGAATAACTGTGGAAGCTACATTGTGGCGGACAATATGTCCTTTTACAAACTGAGGCTTGTTACTTATAGCCTTTTTTGAGTTACAATACCATGTGTATATACCATAGGCCAATACCATGGGTAGATACCACTTACAATACCATGGGTAAATCCCATGTGTGGATGAATACCATGGGTGGATACATACCATGGGTCACTTACAATACCATGGGCGAATAAATATCATGGGTGGATGAATACCATGGGTTGATTCCATTTACAATACCATGGGTAAATTCCATGGGTGGATGGATAACATGGGTAGATGAATACCATGGGTTGATGCCATTTTCCATTTGGATCATTCCTCACTCCTTAAGAAGCAATGGTCCCCATTGCATGAAGTTCCCTCCTGAGAAGCCTTTGTTGAATATGAAGAGCCACTGAAGAGAAGGGTTTTGTGTAGTTAACCCGTAACCGTGATGAACGAAAATCCAAGGATAGATATACCATGTAATGCTTGTGACCAACTGTGATATTGACAGTGTGCGGCCTAGAAAATGGACTTCGATGAAGTGTGGGTTTGTGGATGAAAAAAAACCATGAAAAACGAAGATCCGAGGATAGAGATACCCTATAATGCTTGTGACCAACTATGTGACTAACAGTGTGCAGCCTAGCAAATGGACTTCGATGAAAATGATTTTGTGCGGTTGACCCATAACCGTGACGCTAATTGTTGATGAAGTAGCAGGTGCCTACATAGCTTGGGGTGGGAGGGAACATCTCCAAATAACCCAAGATGAATGCTGCTATGCTGAAATTGATGAATGTGAAGCAAGTGCCTACTAAAGCAGGGTGGGAGGGCACGTCTCCAAAAGGAACCCACTCCGAATGCTGCTCCAGATTTAAAATGAGCTTAACTCAGTCAATATAACTCAGAATATTTATTATAGCCTATTTTTGGAAATGGAATGATCATTCTGCATCTTTTCATGTGTTTGAAACCACTATTTAGAGACTTTAGACTCTCATATTTGCGCTGGAACTGTCTCGCCCTCATAAATTTTCTGAAAAGATAGTTGATTTTAATCAACGATAACTCCCACATACAAACTCCGATTCGACCTTTTCTTTTTTTTGAACTTAAGTGATTTTTCAAGAGAAGATCAGATCTATATCCATTCTTCTGAAATTTTGCACTCAAAATTTCGAAAAATGACAGGAGAGCCGCCATACATGAATTGTCGTCAGAAAAATTGCTTCAACATTTCCGATTTTGAATCAACGATATCTCCCTCATCCGAACTCCAATTTAGCCGATTTTTTTTTGAATTTGAGTATTTTTTCGCAAGGAATCTAGATATAGTATTTTTTTTTGTAAAATTTTCACCAAAAGTTTCAGATCTGATCTGAAAACTCGCCGCCCAAAAAGATTCATGGATTTTGCTGAAGATTGCTGCAAAACATTGAAACTGAAATATGTTTCAAACCCTCATTCCCATGGAGTCATAACCTGAATCTGATACGACTGATCCAAATCTTGGGGGGAGGCCCCCAAGATCTGTGAAAATTTAAATAGATCTAACAATATATGCAAAATTAGAATGCCAGAAAAAAGAGAGAACACAAAGAAAATAAAACCACAAAGAAACTTGTTTTATTAAAACAGAAAATAACTGTGGAAGCTACATTGTGGCGGACAATATGTCCTTTTAAAAACTGAGGCTTGTTACTTATAGCCTTTTTTGAGTTACAATACCATGTGTATATACTATAGGCCAATACCATGGGTAGATACCACTTACAATACCATGGGTAAATCCCATATGTGGATGAATACCATGGGTGGATACATACCATGGGTCAATTACAATACCATGGGCGAATAAATATCATGGGTGGATGAATACCATGGGTTGATGCCATTTACAATACCATGGGTAAATTCCATGGGTGGATGGATAACATGGGTAGATGAATACCATGGGTTGATGCCATTTTCCATTTGGATCACCACGTCACTCATCGCAAATCATACTTCGTGACCTTTTCCCTTTTCTTTTAAGACTTACCACTCCCAATGCCGATTGCGATATTCTTTGTACTCTGCCACATGGAAAATCACAAATCGTAGTTTTTACCCTGTCGCATTTCACACTTTGCAACTTCTACCCCATCATCTTACACATTTCACTCCCACTCCCGAACATCACTTCCGCTACGGCTTCGGCTCTGCAATATTGTGATTGTGATATCTCGTATTTCGTATCACACTTCCATCCCTCCATGGAAACTCCAACATCGCACTTGTTAAATCATTCTGATCCAAAGAATTTTTGCGCCATAATAAATCTTTAATAAGGTTTAGACCCGCTCTTTCCACCTCTAATCCTTCTTTCATGTGTTGAGCCCTCCATTAGCACCTTTAGCCCATTTTCCTCCAAAATACAAGACACACATTGTTAAGTTTAGTTTATCATGAATAGTTGCATGGCTATATGCATGATAGCATGGTAAATAGATTTTAGCCGATTGGTCTAGCTAGGTGCAACTTAGTTTAGTTTCTTTTCAGTAATTTCCTTGTGTAGATTAAATTAATTTCCTTTCTGTCATTTCCTTTTTCCACATTCAATTAGCTTCATTTCCATAATTTCCTTTCTACAAATTAAGTTAGTTTCCTTTCTGTCATTTCCTTCCAACAATTTACTTATCAGTTATTTATCATAGTTTAAGAAATAGCACCCTTTCATAAAGAAGAAGAGGATGACATGAAAAGAATGAATATGTTGTGTATATAGCACTATCACCTCCAAGTTTGTACGAACCTCAGGTTGATAAAGTGAAGTAGGGAAGTCCATGGGAGTTGCCCCACTCTAGGTGAAATAGTAGGGCTCACCAACCAGGTCAATCTTGGAACTTTGACTGGCTTTAACTTTCACATACGAACTTGGTTTGATGAATCATTCACACCTTTGTGATTAGGATGATGAGATATTAAACTTTTGTTCGAGAGAAGTCCAAACACTTTTATTTTTGAGATTTCATGAACCCACTTGTCCTGTGTGTGTCTCTAGAGCCACTTGGATCACACGTCTATTAACGATTGACATCATTGGCTAGAAATCAGATGGTGTCTTCCGATGTTCGACATCATATCACATATTCACATGGTTAGATTCATAATTTAAGTGATTGAGTGAACGAGATAGAAGACCTTCGATCTAGTTTCATCCATATGGGTTGCGATTTCAGGAGAATTACCAAGTCATCCATACGATGGTAATTATTAAGATAGTCATCCTATCACAAGTCTATATCTATATATGGTCTATATCTTTAGACGAATTTATGATGTTGTGATATTTTATCTGTTGAGTATGAGATATCTGTCCCTCAACAATTCATGTAGAATATGAAAAAATATGAAGATGTAACGTATTGTAATTTATGCAGGTCATTGTTTGCTTCAGTCTCTCCTCATCACGTCGTAAATAAAATCACTCAACATTATCACTTTTGACTTCATGCTTTAGGGGGAAGTTGTTGTAGGTTTATTTCGGCATCATCCCCAAACACAGATAAATATTCATTAGGGTCTATCATACCCTCAATTGGTTTATAAATGCCCTAAACAATTCATCACATTGATGGTCTTCCTTCACGAAATTTTCATCACTTAGATGCTAGTTGAAGTGCCCTCTCAAGCCATCAACGCACCCCTAGACAACTGTAACTAATTTGAAGAGCATCTACTCCCATGTAAGGCTGTGTTGCAGAGGATCTAGGTCCACTTTGAAGTGCGTTGGTCTTCTGAGAGTGAATTTTTCATTAGATTCCTGGAATCTCCCCAACTTCTAGTGGCTTATATAAGTTGTTCTAGCTCTCATCTAATTTGATAAACTCGAATTTGGAACCCATGAACTCATTAAACCTCTTATTATCCAATTCCCATGAACAAGGAAACCTCTTCATCCATTTTCAGGAAATCCATTCATGATTCATTTATTTCAAACTACCTTCATCTACTTATAGATAGAGCACTGAACATAGTGCACAAGAGAGAAAGAATTTGTGTTAACTAGAGTTATGTTGGTTGGATATCAACTCTTGAAGGTGTGTGCATGTAATGTGATGCTCTTGGATTGTTGATGCTAGATGTGATCAAGATGGGACTCAAGGTGGATGAGTGAGGATGAATCGATCCACTGGTTATACTCTTCCTTATAATTCATAATAAAGACATTTGTTCCTTTCCTAATGCATGTGTCAATGATGTTATATGTCTATTAACAAGTTTAATATATTCAATTTGTTTAATTTGAATATATCGTATTGACTTTATGTTGTTTTCTGTCTTCTTCTTGCCATGGTAGGTATCAATCAAGAAAATTAAGTTGGAATGAAAGCGACAAAAGCAAAGAATGGAGGTGAGGGAAAGCGAACATATTACAATTAGTTTTGTCTTCCTTTATCTATTCACGTTAAGGAAAATATCAGATATATTTCTTTCTATTGTTCTATGTGAACCAACCACTTAGGGAAAGCATACTTATCTGTATGTTTATATTTCCATAAAACACTTCTGACCTGCCTGCAAGATCCTATCTTATATATATGTCCCATAGGAACTCAAGGTTGATATATGATTCACCTGTATCCACCTTCTAAGAGCATCTAAAACCCTATTCTCTTTACCTTTAATATACTTGGTCTCAAATTCAAACTCAACGATCATGGTTAACCATATAGCTTGAATGGAATTCATATTCAGTCGGTCAAACAAATATCTCAACCCACTATGATCACTCATCAATACAAACCTCCTTCCAAGAATATAGAGCCTCCAAATCTTCAATGCATGTATGATTGTTGTTATCTCAATATCATGCATCAGATAGTTCTGCTCATGCTCATTCAGTTTCCGTGACTCATAGCATACAACCTATCCTTCATGCATAAGGACTCCACCAAGCCCTTTCTTGCAAGAATCTATACATACCACAAACTCCTTGTACAGATATGTGATATTTAACACTGTAGCATGTGTCAAAAACTGCTTAATTTTCTCATAACTGGTCGCACATTCCTTTGTCCATTCGAACCTCTTACCTTTCCTTTGCAATGATGTGATAGGATAAGAAATATCTGAGAATTTCTTAATGAACCTCTTGTAATATCCTTATAAACCCATGAAGGACCTTACCTCATGCACATTCCTAGGAGTTTCCCACTCCATGATGGCCCTGATTTTTCTAAATCCACTGTTATTCCTTCCTTGGAAACAACATATCCCAAATAATGCACCTTGGTTTGAAAGGAACTGCATTTCCTAAGATTAGCATACAACAGATGGTGTCTAAACAATCTCAACACAACTACTGAATGTTCGACATGATATTATTCATTCAATATACCAATATATCATCAATGAAAAAAATAACAAACTATTCATCAAAGAAATAAATGTAGATAGAGCATTAGTCAAGCCGAAAGGAACTACAACAAACTCATAATTCCCATAACTAGTCTGGAAGGTTGCCTTGTGAATTTCAACGTCTTTAATACATACATGATGATATCTCAATCTCATATCAATCTTCAAGAACATTGTCGGTCCCTTCAACTAATTGAACAAGTCATCAATGCTCGGCAAGAGATACTTGTTCTTGATGGTCACTTTGTGCGTCTACCTATAATAAATGCATAGTATAATAGTACGATATATCTTCTTAAAAAAAAATATCGGTGTTCCCCATGGTGATACAACTAGTCTAATTTATCCCTTGTCCACTATTTCCTTCAACTGCAACTTCAACTCCACCAACTCTAATGTGCTGATCCTGTAAGGTGCCTTAGGTGTTGGCGCTACCACTCATACCAACTCAATAGAAACATATACTTCCCTGTGAGGTGGAGACTATGAAATATCTACGAGAAACACATTCTAAAATTTTTGTATAACTTGATACCTTCTCAAAACGTCTACATCCTCAACTTCCTTACATTTGTCACTACAAATATGCACTGCAAACAAAAAACACCCTCTCCTATGACTGCGTTTCGCCGGCATAACTGTAACCATTCTCACTAATGCTGCTTTCCTCTTTCCCCAGAAGACTCTTTGTTCCCCATTTTCATCCAAGAATTCAATATCCTTGGCATAACAATCTACCTTGGTGTTGTGAAGATATAGCTAGTCCATACCTAAAAACATGTTATACGAACCCAACGACACTACATTCAAATGTGTTTATATGGACATACCATTCATTTCAAATGCACAAGATCTTACCCAATGATGAACTCTCTTCTTGGTACCTATAGGAAACTTCACTAACGAAGACTCTACATGAAATTTTTTATTCAAACCATAGTTATTCACCAGGTGAGGATTGACATAAATATAATTAGCTCCAGGGCCAATAAAAATATAAAAAAATTGATCACAAAACTTACCATCCATATTGATAATAGATGTTTGGTGATATTCCTGCCTATTATCCAGTGTTGCATAGATCTTGGGCATACTCTGTCCAACATCTCCCAATGTTTGTGCCTCCTGCGTATTGTAGATATGTGGTCTACCACCCTGCCATTGATATTTTCCACAAATCCAACACTATAAAGGCTTCCAACCTTCATTCTTATTCACCTCCTCATATTTAAGTCCCTATCCTCTATCTGATGTATTGAAATTCTTTGGCAGTGAAACATTCTACTTGTTAACTGTATCCTGAGGTCTTGCTCATTTCTTGTCCCATATTCCTTTATTTTTATCATTACCATTATAGTTCATCTTTGCCTTATATTCTCTCTTCGATTTATCATAGCAATTCTTTAGTTTCTAGATGGCCTCCTCCAATTATCCAGGTTAATCAAGCTCAATCCTATCTTCAAATTCTATCAGAAAACCACTAATGAATTTTTAAATCTTGGCCTTCTCCTCCTTGAGGTAAGGCACATACCTAAAAAACTCTATAAATTTGTTAGTGTACTCCTCATTGGTCATAAATCCCATATTTAGCTCATAAAAATATTTTTCTCTATCATCATAGTATGTATCTGATAGATACTTCTTCTGGAATAGTATCTCTAACTCACTCCAATTCAGTTCCTTCGCATAATTATCCCTGAAAGTTTTCACATATTCCCATAAAATATTTACTTTACCTTTGAGGTTGAGTGTAGTTATTCTAGCTTCTTGTTTTCTGAGTAATCATGCAACCTAAAGAACTATCTCATACCAAGAAACCATGCCTCTGCATCTTATGATTTATTCATCTCTCCGTCAAATGTGGGTGGATTTTTTTTCTTAAACTCATCCAAAAAATATCCCCTCTCACTCCTCCTCTAAGTATGATAATGATGATGATCATAATGTCTGTCAAAACTAGAACTAGAATAATACCTGTGTTTATCACCTCTCTTATCCAAAGTGTCCAAGAACCTTCCATCTCTAATCGTTTCATCACTATCCAACCTCTGACCACCATGATACATGCTTCCATATGCCCAATTAGTCCCATCCTCCGATCCAGAGTTGATCAAGAGTGGTCCTTTTTCTGCAAATCTGACAAACTCTGAAGGATTATTGCATTAACTTCTACTTTTTTCTCGTGTGCATGTATGATTTTATCATTATCCTTATACAGCTCCTTATTTCTTCCTTCAAACTTCTTAGTGTGTCTCCTATGTTAGAAGAGTTCCCAATACCATGTTTCTCATCTGATTCATAGGGGAAATATTTGTAGTTTACCATATTGATAGTCATATTTGATTTCTTCTTGCATGGAATATCATGTTAGCTAAACCAAGTCACAATAGACCAATGTACCTTAGCATAATTCGAGGAGGATATCTCATCTACAATATTAGCCAATTGGAGTAATACATGTATAGATATAATCCTAACAACATATATGCATATAACACATAGGTATATGAACATATAAACGTCATTATAGTTAGTGTCTAGTGCATGGCCATATCACTATACATACCATGAACTCACGCATGAAAACCTCAACCATACCAATGTACACAGAAGATACACAAGAATAAACAACATGTAACCGATAATACACTCATGATGACACATTCCATGATGTAAACCTTTCTTTCACATGGAAACATCACTACAACCATGACTAACACCATATATATGCAACAAGCTTATAGACCACAAGGATGAGCAACAACACATGTGCAAATGACATTAATGCATAACCAAAAACACTTCCCATGTAGTCTGAGGGGTGAACCATGTTCTAATACCACTCTGTAGCACCGTACTCCCACATCTATCCAAGTAAGTGGCTAACTAGGGTAGACATCTGATGAGACGCTACTATGATCTGATTAGACCACCTAGGTGACCTTAAGGAAGTGGAAGCGATGGAAACACATCACACAAACCTTCCACATAACAAAACAAATCTCAGGAGCCATCCCATCCACTCAAGTAACCAACCTTTGGGCCCCTTTGGGTTTCTAGACCACTAAACCCCCATATTCTCAATTGATATGGAGGAGGGTGCATCTGGGAGGTTGTAGATGCTCCTACAAGATGGCCATGCATGTGTCTAAGGACCTTATTCCTCATACTTGTGCCAGCGTCCATGATATTTAAGCCAATTTTTCAGGCCAAGAGCCCAAGTGACTTCCTAGAACACTGTGACACATTTAGAAATGAAATATAACAATAGAATAATTATGCAAAAGAAAAAACTTGAAAAAGGGCATCACACGACCCCTGCTAGCCATAGCATACATTTCTTCAACCATGTCACAAATATGTAATCTATAGGTTTAAATAACATATCTAAGCATATGGGTGTCAAACTTATCTAGGAATGTCTAAGATGAATTTT
This sequence comes from Pinus albicaulis, assembly GCA_034641835.2. Taxonomy (NCBI): domain Eukaryota; kingdom Viridiplantae; phylum Streptophyta; class Pinopsida; order Pinales; family Pinaceae; genus Pinus; species Pinus albicaulis. The sequence goes on along the minus strand of CM076582.1, from coordinate 1,341,242,113 downwards.
TGCCTCATCACATTAACTACATTACCAACTAATTGGACATAGATACATTGTTCATTCATTTACAAATCAAAATATGATGAGAGCCATACATCATCACCATCATAAAACACATTAATAAACAACATATATAAAAAAAAAAATGATGAGAAAATAATAACCATATAAGCCACATAATAACATGTATATTTACCCATCAATACAGGAGGAAAAGAGTTGTTATTGCCATAAGAAAAATGCAACCAAGTATGGGACTTCCACGTTCCACCCGACAATAGACATGGCTGAGCCAAATTTTTTTTTACCTATTCACCCTCGTTCCATATTCCAGCCATGAATGTGGAATATCATAAAATTCATCAATCAAAATGAAACCAGGGCTTCCAAAGGCCGAACCACAACAACCCTTAACCGGTGATTCCACCTCACTAACAACATCAATATTGGTCTCAACCCAAGTTGTCTAGGGCTCCAGATATTTTTTTCTAACCAATGCTTCCATGACTACTAACTCAACCCACAATTTGCACCGGACTTCCATAGTGTTTTTTCAACCAAGTGTTCAAGCAATAGTAACTCAACCAACCAAAGGCTTCTAGATCGTTTGTCAAACTAGGGCTTCTAGGACTAGTAACTCAACCTGAGTTGTTACAAGGCTTCCAGAGCATTTTTCTAGCCAAGGAATCCATGAACTAATAACTCAACCCACAACCAAAATAATATGAGAACCAATGAGAGAAAAAAACAATGAAATGAACCCAAAACATTGTCGATATCCAAGAAATGGAAAGGCTAAGAAAATCCACTATCAATCAAGGAAATCCTCCATGCCAATGAAAAAACATGACTAAGGAACCAGACACATATTCCATGCATTCAAAAACTAGTGAGGATAACATACATGCAACTTAGTACTTGCAAACAAAATCCCTTGTAGTTTCTAATCTTGATGTCCTATTGCGCTTTCCTGCTCTTCCTTTTCCTTCTTGCTGCAAATCTCCAAGTATGCGACACTCTCCAAGGGTGTTCCAAGAACTATAAGTATCCAAGAGTATGAGAGAGAGAGAGAGAATAATGAGAGCTCCAAAACTTCACTGAGAAAAAACCATAACTGATCCTCAGAAGCCTTTCTATTAATGAGGCCTCTATTTCCTTTGTTTTCCATTATTTTCCTTAATTTTCCTCCTCACATGCAACCTGTGACCTTTCACCTAATTTTTCTCCTATTTTCCATTATTTTCCTTCATTTTCCTCCTCACATGAAACTTGTGACCTTTCACCTCCCTTTTCTCCTATATTGAATTATTTTCATAAATAAATGCCACTTTTCCTTTCTAAAGCCTTAGCCATTTCCTCTTCCAATTTCCGTAGCCATAATAAACCATATCAACACCTACACTAGGATGTTTTTCCCAACATTCATCTTGGAATATGTGTCTCATGACCTTGGTAATTATTTACCTTTATTTACTTTTATTACATGGAATTTTAACGAGGGTTGGTACAATAACTCCTCCCACCACCATAAAGATGAGAATGTACACATCCTAATCAGGGAATACCATGGACTTAGGAAAGGAAAAATAGGAGTAATTTGACCAAAACATGGGATGTTTTCAAAGATGAGGAACATAGATAACAAGATTAAAGGGTCTTCTCAACATAAGGAGATTAAATAAATGATGAATCAAGGAGGGAAAATAGTAATATTTTCTTTCCAAGAACGACCCCTATAACCGAAAAATTTATAAAACTTAACTAAACCAACCCTGAGTGTATAGGTAAGATGAAACCAAATGAAGTCAATACCTAAAAGCATGAAGAAAATTACTAACTAGAAGATCTAAAATTATCCTCTTCTTGTGTGGGAAAAACCTAAGTTGCTTGATTTAACAATATATTGGATTGCAATCCATACAAACTATGCACCTATTCTATACCAAAATATGCTATAAAATATTTGAAAGGAAGAAATATGCCATGATTTAAACTCAACCATTACTCAAGATTAATTGATAGAATCGTCATTTGGAATTCCCATTGCAACCATAAAATATTTAGTACTTTCTTAGTATAAGTCACCCTACACTCAAAGGATGTTGGGGCAGCAATTATCATCATATTTCTCAACCAAATGGAAAAAGTAGAGTCTCCTATGTTTACCAAAAGAATTGTCAAAAAAATTATGTTATAATCTGAATAAAAAAATAACATTTTATTGTATTGACCTTTGGATTACAAATACATATTTCAAAATTAAAAACATGCATCTATTTTCAATCACTAATATTTAATTTTATATGAGGAGTCTCGTGTGTGTGTCTATATATATATAATCTATTTTCCTTTTATAATTTTATAAAATAATTATAATTCAATTTTTTTAGCTAAAATATAACTATTCTTCAATGTAATGAAGCACAACTATCCAAAACTCAAAGATATCTAGTAACAATGAAAATCTACTACTATATATAATTTATTTTATAATTTTATAAAATAACTACGCCGTCAGGTGTATTTATTTGAAAACAACTTTCCTGGCTGCTTTCTGTCATAATATGTCCCATTAGATGCTTTGTTAGACAATTGGATCATGCTCAGCCATCCAGTTGTATTGCGCTAACAGGTGATAGTTTTGACTCACTTCGGTGATTCCAAATTTCTTCCATCCAATTCTCAACTACAGAAACTAATCTTACAGAAACTAAGAAGATTCCAAATTCCCTCCATTCAATTCTCAATTGTAAAAAATAATCTTGCAGAAACTAAGGCGATTCCAAATTTCCTCCATCCATTTACCAACTGCAAAAACTAATATTGCAGATGCATGCCATTGCGCCCATGCATGCTGCAGCACTGGCCTCTCAAGAATCTCACTGTTTTGATTTCAGGGCACCTCCACATATCAGTATATACTATATTATTTCTTTATAATAGTATTCATCATGCCCACCTACTCTGCTATATTATTTGACAATCCCAAACCTTTGTTAGCAATGAGAGATATTTAACAAATTTCAAAAGTGGTGGAGGAATTTTTTTCTCTGTAAGCTTCAAAAACAACCACAATGTTAATATATGAAGTATGGTGAAACCCATATGAAGAAGAGGCAACAGCATAGGAAAAGATGGATTGGGGTTCCATTAGTGGACTAGAAGAGCACCATAGAATGCCCCTGATCATACATTGTATGTGGGGCCCCTACTGGAAGCATCTGTTAGAGCCAGGGTTCAGTAATGGTGGAGAAATTTCATTCTCAAAAAGCTGCAGAAACAACCACAACATTAATCTTTAAAGTATGGTGAAACTCGTCAGCTGAAGAGTTTGATGCATTTACTGTCAACTCCATGTTTTGCGAGTATTTTCTTAAGAAGGTTTAAGAGTTATCAGAGGTTTTAAGTTTGATTTACGAAATTCTTTATTGTGCCGTAGTAAAATTGGGGGCTTTTTGTTGCAACCCCATATTTTTTTAGTTTTTTAGGTTGTAATTGTTTGATGGAACATTTTATAGTGATTTTTTTAAGGGTTCTCTCCTCTTAGGCCCCTCCTTGCTGTAGTGATTTCAGATTATTAATTTTGACCACTCAAGATTTTTCATGTAAGGAAATTCCTATTGCAATGCCCACTGTATTGTCACTAACCATGGACATTAGCTCTCATAAGCTCTCTCAACACGTTAGGAGACAACTGACCTCTCAGTGCTCTCCAATGGGCTCTTAACATCCTATTTGCATCAGATGATAGAATCATCCTCATTCATGCTCAGCGATCTCCAATTTCCTACTTCGTAACTGGAAGGTCAGGTTAGTCACTTTAGGGTTTTTTCAGGCAGCTTGTTATTTTTTTTTTTTGGGTTTATTGTACCAAGATCGAGACTAGTTACATCCATGGAAACTTCACATGTGTCTTGATGAACCCATGAGCATATCAATTTTGGTAAGACTGGAACCCTATGGAGAGCATAATAGCCACTCCTCTCTTCCACATGAGCTACACCCTCTTGACTGGCTAGCTGTTATGGATATAATTCAAAGTAAAATGATATAAGACTCTTCTATTTATTGATGGAAAGGGTTTTAATATTTTAGGCCACATAAAGTAGTAGAATGAGTGTTTTACTGATTCATCTCAGAGATTGTAATGGCATTTCAATGTGAAGTGTTTTTCTCTATTTTTTGTTTGATGAAGTCTAATTTTTTATTGCAGTTTGGCGTTAACAGGGATGATGGTGCCAGCAGATGTGACGCAAATGTTGGAAAAAATATCAAGAAGTCTACAGAGAAGATTTTTTCCAAACCATGGGAAATATCCAAAGCTAAAAATGTAATATCTACTCATATTGTCCATTTTACTTCAACAAGTTGGTGTGAACTAGATTTCTGGGTTTATTCCAAATTTAAAATTGTTTTGATGTTCAATTGAATGGAAATATTGGAATTCAAGAAATGTAGCATTGATCATTGAAATATTGGTATGCATACTAAATCTGGTTCAAATTGGACTTAAACAAAAAAATTAAAAACCCATCTATTCGCAAGATACTCGTTCAAATTAGACTTATGATAGGTGCGTATATGATCCTTTAGTAGATCAGCTCCATGTTATTAGGATTCACGGAACAGTATTTCACTAATCACACAAATGGAATTCTACAACTTTTATGTTCTTCTTCCCTCTGTAGTTTCATAATGGAAAACCTTATAGTTTTATGGCCACTATTCAAGATGACTCTAGAAACTAAGATTCAGACTTGAGAAGCCAGGTAGGTCATATGCAATGCTGCCAAAAAGTACCATCCTGACATGTTGGTGTTAGGTAGTATGGTTATGAAGCCCTTAAAAGGTATTACCAATCAAAATTTCTCCCCATTTTCCGCTCTGAGAAGTGCATTTTCAAAATAAGCGTTGTTATTGATATGCATGATTTCGAATGATTCATGCCATTGTCGTTTTAGAAAATTGGCATTTCTCTTTTTGAGGTTTCGATTAGAGTTTTATTTTGTAAAATGGGTACATATATTTTTAGGATTTTATTGCGTTTTTAGTTTGTAATATAACACTCAATTAAGCATATGATATCGGATTTTGCAGGGTGTTTCTTGGTTGTGTGAGTGACTATTGTGTTTATTATGTACAGTGCCCTATTGTTGTGGTGAAACCCAAGGAGCAGGCTCATTGATTTCTATTAGCCTAGTGCCACATATGTGCTTTAATTCATCTTATATTTTTTCTTTGTTTCTGATATAAGAAGTAGATACTACATCTAATTGAAATATTCCAAGGCATGGTGTGGGAATTTCAATAGTCATAATATATGTTGGTGATAAATATGATATATATACTGTAATTGCATGAATTTATTTTTCATTGGAATCATGTTCCCTGTACATCCTTTTGTGTTGGATCATATCTATCTTTAACATACATTGTTTTCACTGGGATTATTTAGGCAGTGATAATTTACAAGGATTTTAATATTTTATGCCACAAAAAGCAGTATAATGAGTGTTTTATTGATTCATTGTAGAGATTGTAATGGCATTTCAATGTCAATTTTTTTTCTCTATTTTTGGGTTTGTTGAAGTCAGAGTTATAATTGCAGTTTGGCATGGGGAGGGCTGATGGTGCCATCAGATGTGCTAAAAACATTGGAAAAAAATATCAAGAAGTCTACATAGAATATTTTCGCCAAAGAAAGGGAAATATGAAAAGCCAAAAATGTAAGATCTACTGATATTGTCCATTTTATTTCAAGAAGTTGGTGTGAACTAGATTGTTGGGTTTATTCCAGATTTAAAATTATTCTGATGTTTAGTTGAATGGAAATATTAGAATTCAAGAAATGCAACCTTGATCATTGCAATCTTGGGATGCATACTAAATTTGGTTGAAATTGGACTTAAACAAAAATATTCAAAACTCATCTATTAGAAAGATACTGGTTGAAATTGGACTTATGGTGGGTGCATATATGAATATTTGAGAATTTGTTGACACATTTAACTTCAAGCAGATTCTATACTTGAAGGTCCTGGCTTATTTTAGTTAGAATTGCACATTTTAATAGGAAGATCCTTTAGTAAGTCAGCTCCATGTTATTAGGATTCACAGAATAGTCTTTTACTAATCACACAAATGGCATTCTGAAAATTTTTCGTTCTTCTTCCCTCTATAGTTTCATAATGGAAAACCTTATAGTTTTTTTTCCACTGTTCCAGATGACTTCGGAAACTAAGATTCGGACTCGAGAAGCTAGGGAGGTTATATGCAATGCTGCCAAAAATTACCATCCTGACATGTTGGTGTTAGGTAGCATGGTTACGGAGCCCTTAAAAGTTATTAGCAATCAAAATTTCTCGCCATTTGCGGCTCTGAGAAGTGCATTTGTAAAATAAGAATTACTATTGATATGCAGGATTTCAAATGACTCATGCCATTGTCATTTTAAAAAACTAGAATTTCTCTTTTCAGGTTTCTATTCGAGTTTTATTTTTGTAAAACTGGTAAATATATTTTTAGATTTATATTGGGTTTTTAGTTTGCAATATAACACTTAATTAAGAAGATGATATCAGATTCTACAAGGTGGTTCTTGGCAGTGTGAGTGACTATTTAGTTCACCATGTACATTTCCCTGTTGTTGTGGTGAAAGCCAAGAAGGAGTAGGCTCATTGATTTCTATTATCCCAGTGCCACCTTTGTGCTTTAACTCATCTTATATTTTCCCTTTATTTCTAATGTAAGTAGCATATACTATATCTAATTGAGATATTCCAAGACGTGGTCTAGGAATTTCAATAGTCATAATATCTGTTGGTGATAGATATGATATATATATTGTAATTACAAGAATTGTTTTTTCATTCCAATCATGTTCCCTTTACATATTTTTGTGTTGGATCATATCTATCTCTAAGAGACATTCTTTTCACTGGGATTATTTAGGCAATGACAATTTACAAGCAGGAAGATTAAGGAAGATTTATGTGGATGGAGTTTTGACCAATTATCCATTAGTAATTGAAAAAGAAAAATGTCTTGAAAGATAATCTCTATCTATTGAAAGTTGGTTTGAAAGTTTTATGACATTTTTACCAGATTTTGGAGTTCAGGGAAAACATGCTCTACTAAGGAGAGAATATAAGATATAATAAAAGACCCTTGGACAACCTAAAAAAATTCAAATTGAAATAATGGATTTTTTTGGATCCAGGTTGGATGCAGGTAAGAGAACTAAGAATCCAAGAGATGAGCTTTACCCAGGTTCTACTTGTAAACAAGGAAAGATTGAAGCTGTGGTTATAGCTACTGGAGTTCACACCTTCTTTTGGAAGGCAACTCATTTGGTGGATAGCACAAACCAAGTGGGTAATTTTCAAAAGGTTTGTAGATTCCATGTGACATAGGTAGATTAGCTGAATTATATGGCTTGATTTAGTTACTAGTACCCCATATTTCAATTGGTGAAAAGCTTAACTTAGTTATGGTGGAATATTCATGTTATGGTGTAGGTTCTTGCAACAATTGGTAACTTTTATGTTTGTTCGATTGAAATTTGAATAGTCATAGAAATTGTTGTCATGTAGCCTATTCAAAAATGATTTTACCGAGATGGAATTAAAAACCTCCTTGTGCTATTGATTGGTGGAATTCCTATTGCAATGCCCACTGTATTGTTAGTAACCATGGCCATTGGCTCTCATAATCTCTCTCAATAGGCTAGGAGACAACTGGCCTCATTTTTTACCATTGAAAACATAATTTTCAACGATCATATGCCCCTTTCCAATTCCTCTCATAACTCATCTTGTGGCTATCGCTGCGCAATTGTACTGATGCACACACAGGGGGCTATTACAAAGAGAATGATTTCCATAGAGGAAATGGTTGCAGTGAATGTTCTCGGCAGTGATAAAACCAGAACACTCGATCTTAACAAGTTGAGCATTGATAAGAATGTTATTGAGGTGATTTGATTAAATTAGGGCTAAATGTAGGATAATTCATCTCGCTTCTTGAATTGTCATAGAAAAATTTCAATGCTTATTTCTAGATGATTCAATACCAATCATATTTATGAACCATATTTTCAAGAAGGAATTACCAAAATTCACTTCCTGCCTTTCAATCATGTGGATAAGTGCACATCCCTTAGCTATAATGACTCTAATGGAAATTTCCATAGGGCTAGTAAAGGGGCACCAGAGCAGGTGATTCATTATAAAGATTATCCATACTGATACGAATAATTAATTATCTTACAATATGGGTGTTTTGGCTCCTAAGTATCTATCTATGCCTACCACATATCCTTGCACTTTGCAACTGCACTGTAGATTTGATAATAAGGTACACTTGATGATTGATAAGTTTGTAGCCCATCGAATTTGATACCTTGTTGTGGCCAGCCAGGTACGCCATTCAATTAATGATGTCAAACCCTTTGACATAGACTTCGTTTATGTTTTTCATTTTTCATCTGAGCTACTACAAAAAACTCATAATTAAACCTCCGGAACTATCCCAATCACAGAAAGTGACAGAGAAGAGAAAGGATAGTCCCGGAGGCCCATGGTAGTATGTGGGTTTGTTCTCTTTATTCGACCCACCTCGCGAGGATAGTGTAGAAACTATTCGTCAAGCTCTTGACCTTGGTGTCAATGTCAAGATCATAATATTTAACACTAAGTCTGATCACTGCACAACTAAATTAAGTTTTAACCCTTCTAGCCGAGTTCTATCACATTTCAAAGCTAAGCTCCATGTGAATAATTTTTGTTATTGGTATGTCAATTTGGTGACCACCTAGATATTGTGAAAAAGATGAGGTGAAGGCTTGCATGGTTGTGAATATGTATCCCTCCTCTGCTTTTCTTGGAAAAAACAAGGATGCCAATCTTAGAGCAATTCCCGTTGATGAACTAATCGAGAAAGCTCCACTCTATTTTCAAAGCTGGAAAATAACAAGTTGATGGGAGAAAATATGATCCATGTATTAGATGTTTTTTCGTTTTAAAGCCCCAAACTTATAAAGTTGGGAAATTGAAAGGAAATCTTTGAAGTTGTTTGGTGTCATATATCACTTTATTAGGCTGCCCTGTTGATAGAGCAACATAAAGTAACAATGATTATGATAAATTGGACTATCAGCCAATAGGTCCAATTTTCTCTAATACATTCTGAATAATAATAGAAAACTAGAAAATACATACATGGAAGTTGTTGAAGAAAAAATGACCAAATCCAATAAACTCAAGATTTTCATTGTCTTAAGAAAAATTCAAATAAAACTGATCTCAATCCCATAAAATCGAGATTTGCATTGTTTGAAGAAAAAGTCAAATAATTCAAATTTATCATGAAGAACAATATAATTTTTTTTTTCCCTTCTCAAGTTGGAAAACGTGATGAGACTATTTGACCTAAAATAAAAAATATTCGAGAAGGAGAGACACCATGAATACTTAATTGTATATGTAACAGTTTGAAAATTCATAAAATTTTGAATCTTCCAAATAGAGCTTTCTGGGACATAAAGTAACCTACATTTCAGGTCATAAGCTGATCTAGAAACGAAAAAATGATTTTTATCTTTCGATGAGGTACAGTAAGATTAGTTTGGAGCCTGTTATATATTAATGAATGTTTAAAGATTGGGAGCCTATTATATATTAATGAACGTTTAAAGATTAAAACACCTTAATAGTAGTCATTTATGTTGATCCAAGTAATGGATTGATTCTTGTTGTTCAATATTTCTTTCCACGCATTATTTTGAGGCGTGCCAAATTTTTGATATTGTTGTTTCATTGTACCTTAGATGTTTTAGTTGTTTCATGTGTTGGTCTATGCATGTGTTTATATTTAGGAAAAAATCCAGTAAATGGGATCCAAGTCCAATAGTAATGGAGCAATAAGGACAAATATGATCAAATTCAAAACAATCTTAATTTCACTCTCCTCACAATGTCAAATTCTGTGAATTAGTTTAGTATCAATATTGTTCATTGATGTTACTTTTTCCATTCTTTAAAGTTTATATCAAGAAAATTCTCAATACAAAATACACCAATAAGGCTAGTATAGGAAATTATTACACATCAATGCAACTTCATAGACTCAATATTTCTGTGGCATCAACGTTTCTTTCATTATTTTTTACATCATGCCTCCCCTACATTTCACAATACTAGCTCTATGACAATCCATAAAATGTAACAACCAAGAAAAATGATAATCGTTAGTGGGTGTATACAATTTTTATATATTTGTGTGTCAATTGACGTTTCTTTTTGAATTCTCCAATCAGTTTCTTTGAATTCTCAAATATTAGTGGCTTTCTTGGAAAATTGGAAATGGCCAAAAAGTTTAGATACAGGAGGACAAATGGAAAACACACATTGTTGAATCATCTAATTGGTATCCTCATATTCAAATGCATTGCAATTTTTGTGTGCTTTAGTTCAAGGTAATGGAATTTTTTGGAACTAGGATGGATGCAGATAAGAATTAGATTTCAAAGGACATTTGGTAGAGGAATGAGACTAATTGGTGAATAGGTTGTTTATTTCTTCTCTAAAATGAAGTTTGTAATAAGATGAACTTTTGTGGTCTCAAATACCTAGAAGGGTATATACAATATGCACTTGTTACAAAGGCATTCTCCTAGCAGGAGCGTACAAGAGAATGGTGACATTGGAGATCATTGTGCAAAATTAAAGTTCCTTTGATGGCGCGCATACATGTTTATAATTGCATAAAAAGTTTACTTCTTTATTCTATGTTATTGTTTCCTATGTTTCTGACTTACGACGTTTCCTTTGCAACATGTGGTGCAATTGCTAGTTATAATTTAGTTTTCTACACAAAAATATAACTATTCTACAATGTAATAGAACAACTATCAAGAACTCAAAGATATCCACTAACAATAGAAATCTACTACTATATATAATTTATTTTACAATATCATAAAACAATTATTATTTAGTTTTCTAGACTAAAATATAACTATTCTACAATGTAATAGCACAACTATCCAAAACTCAAAGATATCCACTAACAATAACAATAGAAATCTACTACTATATATAATTTATTTTATAATTTCATAAAACAATTATTATTTAGTTTTCTAGACTAAAATATAACTATTCTACAATGTAATAGCACAACTATCGAAAACTCAATTTATTTTATAATATTAAAAAATAATTATACTTTATTTTTCTAATCTAAAATATAATTTTACTACCATGTAATAGCACAACTATCCAAAACTCAAAGATATCCAATAACAATGAAAATCTACTACTTTATATAATTTTTTATAAAATTTCAGTAATGTACTATTATATATATATATATATATATATATATATATATATATATTGTGTGTGAGTCACTATATATAATACGGAAATGATGTCATTGCATTGCATGAGAATGATAGCTGCGTGGAAAGCTTCCAGAAGTGCTCGCGGATTTGTCCACATTTTGGCCTTACCTATGGCATTACCTATTGCATTGGAAACGCGATGGGGCGTCTACTGACTAACACCTTGACTTTGCCACTAGAAGATGGAGGAAGTCGAGAAATAAAGAACTTTGCAATTGGATGTTCAGTGCTTTCGTCCCAAGGTGCTGGTATTGCAGGATTTGCCAAAAGCAGACGGTCTATGCGCATTGCCTTGACCTACACTCCCCTTCTCATCAAACCAAAGGACAGCAGCACCAAGGCGGTTCCCTTTGACCTACACTCCCCTTCTCATCAAACCAAACCCATTTTTTTCACTTTCTATTACCTTCGCCTCGAAGTAGTGAGTATATTATAATTTGAATTAAAAAATAACATTATTTTATTGTATTGATCTTTGCATTACCAATACATATTTCAAAATTAAGGACATGTATCTATTTTCAATCACTAATATTTAATTATATATATTATTATTATTTAATTATATATATTATTATATTTAATTATATATATTGTTTAATTTTATAAAATGATTATAATTTAATTTTTTTTTCTAAAATATAAATATTCTTCAATATAATGAAATAAAACTATCCAACACTCAATCACATCTAACCACAATGAAAATCTATTACTTTGTATAATTTTTTTTTTATAGATTATTATAAATAGTATACTATTCCAAGTAATATATTCATTCAATTTTTTCTAGATGAATATTATATTTTATTTTTAAATAAAAATAATGACTCATATTCCCTCTCTCCAATAAAAAGAAATACTTTATTTTTATTTTATAAATTTATAAAATAATTATAAATATATCTAATAATAACAAAAAAAACTAGTACTTTATTTATTCATAGATTATTAGAAATAGTGTCCTATTATATTTATTTATATATATATATATATATATATATATAAGAAGTAGAATCCCATTCCATAGACTCCTCATTGCACTGCACTTTAATGCGAAAATGATGTCAACTAGCATCAACATTGCATGCTATAGAGCAAGTTATGAGCTCATTGAACACGTGCATTACACATCTTATCTCTAATCAACTTGATGATAGTCAATACGCACAATACGCACTTCAATCCCATTCTTTTCCGATTACTTTTCCCTACGAATTTGCACCATGGTGGCCTCCAACTTGAAGCTGATGTTCTTCATTATCCTCTCACTACAACTCTCTCTAATATTGTCTCAAGAGAATAAGAATGAAATTAATGCAGTGTCCATGAGCCTCTATTCATTTACAAATGTGAAAGCCACATTTACGAAAAAAAGGTGGGTGAGAGTGACAACTGAAGAAAACTTACCGAAATTGAAGTACAATAGCAATCAAAGTGAGGAATACTCTTAATGAAAATGTGCACTCACTATCGACATGTGTTGTGCAATATATTTTGCTTATGGATTCTACAGTCATTGTCATTAGTGATTATGCATGCCTTACCTTTAAGAGTTATGGGGTACCTATGTAAGCTTTCATCGAAAGAAGTGAACTTGTGAATTATTCGATAACTAAGAACGCATAAGAAGTGAGTTTGACACTTAGAATCTAAGGGAACATCTACCAACCATGAAGGAGATATGAACGATCAAGGAACAACATATCCTAGAATCACAAGTAGGCTCCAAAATTTGAGTGTAAGAAAACTTTTGGAGGATGTTTGTTTCAATGAAAATATGTTAATCATGAGGTCACACTTAAGGCTAATAGAGTGAGATAAACCACATCATTAGTCTTGGTGGCACGGATTGAAAATTTTTCATATATTACAAACAATGTTAATAGCATTTTTGTTGTATCACTTGGGGGCCACTTGGGAGGAGTACACCTCATTTGGATGGATCTCTGAAGTGGGTTTCAGGATATTTTTTCCTACCCTTTCATGTGAAATCGGTTGGCGATTGTCCCCTCACGACATGTTATTATTGATGGTAACCATGGAATCCTTTTTTTTGGATATTTTAGGGAGGGCGATAGGGAGGGTTTTGTCCTCTTTCTACTCGAGGAGGATTTCAAGGAAGGTCACTTGATCCTCCTCGGTTGTGATCCCCTAATGATGTTTGAGTGTGCATGCTTGGACCAACTTTAAAAGGGCCGTTAAGTAGGTCATTGTTATAATTGTTCCAACTATATCTTCCCTATAGTGCTATTCCCTCATCAATCAGGCTAAAGTAGTGAGAATATCACTCTTCAATCTCTTGGTTTGCATGTGCTTACCTTTAGGGCTTCCTTTAAAGAGGGTTGTTTGGTTTGAGTCATGGTTTGGCCAAAACTGTGTCTTACTGACTTAATTGGATAATAAATCTATATTCACTTTGGTTGAATGAAGTAACCATTATTATCATATATTTTTAGGCCTTTCTCATGAGGAGGAGGATCCACCATCATGTAGATGTATTTTAATTTGATTCCAGTAGTGGAAATCTAAAACCATACTTTGGTTGGGGGGATAAGCTTTCTCATAGAGAGGAATATTTTTTTATTGTTGAGGTAATATAGAACTAACAACTTGAATAAATTTTCACGATTAAAAATAAAATATAACATGGAATCAATGCAAGGCCACCTAAAATAGGAATGGAAAAGAAAACATTACCCACAAAAGAAAAAAGGGAAAAGACATCCCACAATTTTGGTTTGAGGAAGAGCTTGCAAGCTAGAAGGGTCCATAGTTCCAATGGGTGGTAGGATTTTAAGGTTAGGCTAATGGTTTAAGCTTTTACATAATTCTAGAAACCATTTCCCTAGAAACTCATCCCACCACCATAAAGATGAGAATATCTGAATCCTAATCATGGAATACCATGGAATTAGGAAATGAAAATTAGGACTAATCCGACCAAAAGATGGGGTGGTGCCAAAGATTAGGAACATAACTAGAAATAATGAAGGGGCTTTCCAACGCAAGGAGAATAAGTAAATGATGAATCAAGTAGGGAAAATAGACATATTTATATATATAAATTTTCATTAATGTGTTATTATATATATATATATCTATATATATATATATATATGTAATAATGTGTATTTTTTTAAATAAAAATATAATGTGGCAGTGATGTCATTGCATTGCACGAGAATGATGGTTGCCTCGAAAGCTTCCAGAAGTGCTCGTGGATTTGTCCACATTTTTGCCTTACCTATGGCATTGGAAACACAACGGGGCGTCTACTGATTGACACCTTGACTTTTCCACTAGAAGACCGAGGATATAATTATATAATTATAAAGATATCTAATATCAACGAAAATCTCGTACTTTCTTTAGCTGTAGATTATTAGAAGTATTTTCATATTTATTTGTTTATAGATTATTAGATATAGTGTCCTGTTGGACATATATATATATAAAATGATGAAAAATCCCCATTGCACTATACTTTAATGCGAAAATAATGTCAAATGACATCAAAATTGCACGATATAGAGCAAGTTATGAGGCCAATGGCCATTTAACGAGGCCATTACATATCTCTAATCAAATTAATGATAGTCAATATGTACAATGCGCACTTCAATCCCATTCTTTGCCGATCACCTTTCCCTACGAATTTGCACCATGGTTGCCTCTACGTTGAACCTAATGTTCTTCATTATCCTCTCACTGCAACTGTCTATAAAATTGTCTCAAGAGAATATGAATGAAATGAATGGAGTGTCCATGAGCCTCACATGAAGACGAGGATGAAAATATTTTATACAAACAAGATCACTGTGGAAGAGCCTCTCTACTATGCTAACAACATCATCGAGTATTACATGAAATTATCAGAGGGTACTCCCGCACAAGAGCTATTACTCATGATGGACACGGGCAGTGATGTGGTGTGGGTAGGCTGCACCAAAAATTATAGATGCAATGAGTGCAATGGATACAGGACAGTCTTTCTTCGAAGAAAGTCATCTTCTGATGTGGCTGTAAAGTGCGCAGATCCCAAGTGCAGAGACATGTACTGTGATAAGCTGTGTCAAAAGCTTCCATAAGTGCTCGCAAATTTGTCCACATTTCATCCTCGCCTATGGCTCAGGAAATGCGACAGGGTGTCTACTGACTGACACCTTCACATCGCCAATGGAAGACGGAAGAAGGCGAGTTATTTTAAATTTTTTAAATTTTAGGTTTTTGGAAATTTTCTTTTGGAGCCTCTCTTAGGAGATGTGCCAAATCCACCAGCAGAATTGTTCAATTTTTCACTTAAATATATGTTTTTAAGTTGTAATTTATAAATTGAAGTTTAAAAGTTTTATTATAAATTGAGATCTCAATCTTGAGTTATTTGATACTTTTAAAATTTTTTAATTTTAGGTTTCTATAAAGGATTTCTTTTCTCCACGGAGTCTAGTGATCGAGATAGGAACATCCACACCATTTCAACCATTTAAACAAGTTGTCTAATTTTTTTTTAATATTATTGAAAATAAGTTTATATATGCTTTTTCATTTGGAAATTTTTAATATATATAACCGTACATGTCTATTGTACAGTTTACTATTGGAGATGTTCCTATGGGGGAAGTTGTATCGGACGAGCAACAAATGGAGAGGGAACCTCATGAGGTATTGCATGATTTTTTGTTTTACATTTTGTTTTCACATGGAGTTCTATATATTCTCACTCAATTTTAAATCATCAAATTTTAATGTTTGTACACATTGTGTACAAGTTCCCCATTCTTCACAGGATAGCTCGAGAATTGTGACTTTGTTGGGAAAGACACTACATCCATCTGTATTTGATGGATGATGCACATGCACATGTGAAAAATTATATTTTCAATAGATTTAGTCTTAAATTTACTTTTTTTATATAGTCTTATCTAGATACAGTCATATATAACTTGATACTTGATACTTGTGAGATCTACAAATTTTTGACATATTTTATGTGAGCTACATTTGGTACATGTGAATGTTATATCTAATGTTTTTAAAACTTAATTTTTGAAATTTTGAACTACATTTGGCATGTGAAGTAATGTTACTTGATAATTGATACTTGTGATCTATAATTTTTTTTTTTAAACTCAAGTTTTGATACTTGTGATCTATAATGTTTTGTTTTTATAACTTAAGTTTTGGATGGTTTAACTACATTTGGCATGTGAAGTAACGTTGTGATCTATATTAATGTTTTTCTTTTGAAAAAACTCAATTTTTGGATGGTTGAACTACATTTGGAATGTGAAGTAATGTTGTGTTATAATTTGTCTTGCTTTTAAAACTGAAGTTTTGGACGGTTGAACTACATTTGGCATGTGAAGTAATGTTGTGTTATAATTTGTTTTGTTTTTAAAACTTAAGTTTTGGATGGTTGAACTACATTTTGCACATGAAGTAATGTTGTGATATAATCAAAAAGTTTTTAAAACTCATGTTTTGGATGGATAGTACTATATTTGGGATGTGATTATGATATTATGTTTTGTCTTTAAAATTCAAGTTGTCGTTTTCCAAACAACAAAAAAAATCACATAAATATATGTACATGTAGAAGTGATTTTACACATGTTTGAATATATATGTTAAAATGATTTAATTACAATATATATATTTATATAAATAAACAATCATAAGATTATAGGTCTTGTTAGATGTCTCAAACAATCATAAAATTTTAAAAATGCATTCTATAATGTATATATATCCGGTACGTGCAACATTTCTCCTCAATGCATGTATAGAAAATCTACTTTCAATTAATTCCATTCAATAACATATATATCCAGTACGTGCAACATTTTTCATCAATGCACATAGACAAGAAACTTGAATATTTAATTGAATTCTAGAACATATATATCTAGTACTTCAACATTTTTCATCAATGACAATAGAATTTAGCTACTTTTAGTTAATTGAATTCTAGAAAATATATATTCAGTACATGAAACATATTTCATCAATTCACATATTAGAACTACTTGAATAGTGAATTACATTCTAGAACATATATATATCCAATACCTGCAACATTCTTCATCAATGCACATAGAAAAACTAATTTTGGTTAATTTCTTAGAACATCTATATATCCAGTACGTGCAACATTTTTCAACAATGCAGATAGAAAAACTACATTCAGTTAATTGGATTCTAGAACATATATATCCAGTACTTGCAACATTTTTCATTAATGCACATAGAAAAAATACTTTCAGTTTTAATTGCATTCTAGAGCATATATATATTTATGCAACAGTTTTCATCAATGCATGTATACAAAAATTAATTTCAATTGATACTAGTGTGCATGTACCAAAACAATGTACATGTGAAAACACTTGCACAGATAACATAACAAGGTAGCTCAATTTTTAGTTGAGTTCTGGGAGTTCTAAAAAATGAATCCAAATAGAAGAAATTTTTGGGCAGTTTAATAAAACAAATCTAATGGAATGCCATCTTCAATGATCCGTTCATGATCAGATTTTGACATTTTCCATTTCTTAATTTTTTTTTTTTTTGATTGAACCTCTATCAACTTTATGCGTGCTGCACACACCAAGTGACTATATTGACAACTTATGACATCAGTTTCATAGTCATCAAAGTAAACAAAATCCCTACTTTGATTAGCTTTTTTGAAAAAATAACCATTCAGTATAATAAATCCTCTTTCATATGGAAACCCGTCATTATTATAGTTTTCTAATAATTTCATTTTTCATTCAGTGCAATGCATCAACTAATACTTCACAATTTCATCATTTTCAGTAGGTGCAATTACAACAAAAACATCTCTTGCACAAGAAAAAAAACTTATGTATTTAAATTTATTTCTAGATATCTATCATTTGAAAGCAATTCAAATGTTACCTTCTCTAACAAGACCAGAAACTCGATCACCATCAGATGATATTGTAGTCTCCTCTGATTTCATTTCTTCAAACATTGCAATGGACATTTTCCCCTTTGTATTTAGCTCTGCATGTTTCAAATCTTTTACATACATTTTGTTTTCACAAACGTCATTGGATTCTGTGTTGTCTATGAAAACATGACAAAAACAAGAATATTTTATTTTATCGAATGCAAACACATTTGTGGACAACTCTTTTTTAATTGAATGCAATTTTCAAGTCCCTTTTATTGTTTCAACCTCATTTCCAATCAATCTATCTACATCTTTGATCCCAATATGACAAAAAAACCTATATATGGAAAATTCAAAGAATAATGTAAATATGATATCAAAATATCATCAAAGATAATCATTGTGATAAATGTACACAATTTAAAATTAGATATCGAATAAAAATTAAATTGAATGTACCTTCACACTTCCCTTGATTGGTTAGTCTCGTGGCTTAGAGCAGCGATGCACCATTGAACAACTTCTTTATCATCCACAAGTCAGTTTGTAGAGGGGTTCATTTGATATATTTTAAGTGCTCGTTTTATGCATGCCCCTGCACCGTTATGTTGTCCTTTCCATGGTAAATCTCAAAAAAATTCCAAAAATGTTTAATGCAGGTTTTCTTATGAAGAAAACACAACCAAAAGAATGATCGTGAAGATTTGAATTGACCTGCACATCCATCTGACCATATCCAATGTTCATTGATTTTTATTCCACGAATTTTCAAGGAGTCATAAATATTTCCAAAACAATGTTGTAAAAAATATGTATCGTGTGTACGATCGTCACTGATATAAAAGTGATATTCTTTAATAAGATGTCGATTTTCACTGGTGCTTTATATATGATCGATGTTTCTTTCAGCATGTCTATATAGAATATGGACGAGCATGGAGACTTGGTCAGAATGATAGTATTCACTCTGAATTTCTTTTTATGGAACAAATGTGTAGTTTTCTACAAAATCAATTACTGAAAAAATGGTCCCTGGTGGAAAAAATTCATGGGAATTTTTGAATTTAAAGTATTTCCATCGAGCTCCATGGGAATGCTTGGTGTATTTATAATTTTCTACCTCAAACATTCACAAAAATCTATCACAAAAATTTTGTTCTTCTTGTAATTCAATTTTTTTAGCACTATTTGAACCTTGAATTGTTGTATGGATATATTCATATCTCTTCCATTTCACTTTCATGTTGGAAAATTATTGATAATTTATATAAATACGATATTTGTTTTGAAATTTAGAAATTTCCACAACCATCGCATTTTTTACAGCCAACACATTTCTTTTCGTAAAATAATTCATCAATATCTCTTTCACATAGAATTTGAGATATGAAATCATAGATAGTGGAAGGAGGAGGTTAATATTTCCAAAATTTTGTACCAAAATTAAGGAATGTGTCATAATATAACTCAAATTCTACATGATAACGACAAAAACAAGTGTCGCGCACGGTGATAGGTTTTACATGCCATCTTTTTTCTTGAACAAAAGCATTGATTGAAACATGAGTTTCATGATTCTCTTATTTGAAATTGTTGAAAAACTCTATCTGAGTGGTTTCCAAGAAATTTTTACATGTTTTTCTTAATGATTTTGTGCTATCCTTCTTGACATGACATCCCTTGCATTTGGGGAAACACGTGAATTTTTCTTCCAATATTCATATATTGTTTTTTGACATTTTCTCCAATTCTGTATTTATATGGTTTCCTACAAATAGCTCTCCAACAAGTGAGTTCATCATTTACATCTATTTAAAATTGAAATTTCCGGTGTTTGCGCAAAGTTTTTCGTGAGGTTCCTAATGCTCGTGTCATATATTTTACAAAGAGATTCTCATTAGTACTTGATGAAACCACTGCCATATGTATTGTTGTACATAAAACTGAAACATGTTCCTCTCTAGATCTTTTAATTGAGTTTATAGTACTATTTATATTTTGTATCACATTTTCCTTCATTTTTTTTATCTTTGGTTGATTTTTGAATACCCACTAAAGTCATAGCTTCTTTTAATTTCCTTAATGATAGGAGACCTTTCAACATTTGGGCTTTAACTCTCACATTTTCCTTTATGAAGTACGTATCAAAAAATCGCTTAACATGATAACTTATGGTCAGCTCTTTCATCTCCATATGTGTGAGTGTCAAAATTTTCTAACATCTCATCATCGACATTGATTTCATCTATACATATTCTAATGAATAGTACATAATAATTTTACATATTCAATAAATAAATAAAGTAATAAATATGTATATTTTCAATAATACGTGCATGTTTTCGACATATACATATACATATACATATATATATCTTTCACTTTCTCTTTCAAAATTTTGTATCTTATCATCAATGTTTTGAGGAATATTTCTCTCTTTTTACATCACAAAATATTTTTCAAATTAGTTCATCAAATAAAAATTATGCTTCACATTTTACAGTAGGAAAATTTTAAATATCAAATTCATAATATTTACATTTACATACATGTTTCAACTTCTAGTTGAGGTTGATTTTCCCTTTCAATATTTGAGAGTGTTTCTCTCTTTATTTTGGGATATTCTCTCGTCTCTTCTCTACGTTACTCAGGGTATATTTTTCAGACATATTTTCTCGCACAATTCCTCGGATTTCCCATGATAATAGAGTATGAAGTTCGAAAATATTCCTTCCAAAATTTAAACAAAAAATCAACTAAAAAAACATCACAAAGGATTTAATTTAAAAAAAAAAAACTCTTTTTAAAATTTTTACAAAAAATACATACTTCAATCCAAAACACTTACTTTAAAAAATTTGAGAAAAAATGTGTTATAAAAATGAACGAATCTCGATCTCATGCATCAAGAATATTTAGGACTCGAATACCGATAGGAAAAAGATAGCGATCGTAAGGGTTCCATTCAGGGTTCAGCAAATCTCTGCTACCATCGAGATCGCCGATCTTGGTGCCTCAGGTCCGGCAAAGTCTTGCTGCAGTGTAAATCTTGTCGACTCAAAACTCAATCTTGCAGCCTCAAGGGTATACAGAGATTCTGGAACTCTCGCGGCTCTAGAAGCGTTTCTGGTTTTTGCTTCAAGCCTGAAACGTGGGATCTTAGCTCCAGAAGCCCAAAATTGCAAACAAAGAGCCGTGTATTTAGATCTATCTCTCCCAGGCGACGAAGAGGCTGAAAACGCTTGGGTACAGGGTTTTTTCAATGAGGGCAACGAGATCAGCGTTTTTTGGGGAAGAATACCCACTGAAATCTACATGAATGTTCAAGGGTTCATGAAATTTTGCATGGTTGGGAACAGATCGGGCTTCAGCGTTAGATCTGGAGTTTTGGGATGCCGATCTGGCCTTTTCTCATCAGAAAAATCGCACCCCTGACCAGAGACCAGTGGGCATTGGAAAAACAGATCCAGGCGGGTTGGGAAGCCATCTTCCAAGGAAAAAATATCTTGAAGGTAGTGCTGATGACTGGGGAGGATGGGATGGACAGCGATGACGCTCCAAAGGGCAGATCACATACCACTCTCTTAGGCCATCGCCGGATCAATACAGTAAGGGCAGACGAATACCTCTCACAACATAAGTCAAAGATCATCGGCCGTCTGGAGCATGGGAAAAACAAACCCCAACGGACCCAGAGCTGGGAAACGAAGCAGTACAACCTGCCTACAAAGTGTAAGCATCATGAGTACTCGCATCCAAATTTGGAGCTGCGACATGGACTGTCACCTTCAGACCTCCGGTAGCAGGTAAACTCAAACTGTTTCCAAATTTTCATTAAATCTCCTATTGGCAGATCTCATCTAATCTGGGTACAAGCAGAGAATTTAGTTGTGCATCTGAAACAACAAATTTGGGAATTGATGCGATATCCGGTCCCGTCTCAACACTTGGTCAAGGGCAGACACTCTCTTCAGGACAGTAGGCCTCTAAAGTAATATGGAATCAAAGCCGAAATTACCATCTCACTGAACCTATGGTTGAGAGGGGGTGTTGTACATCAGAGAATGCCAAGTTCTACAGGAAGAGATAAGGAGAAAAAAGCCACACTTCAGCATCAAACATACGGTGGCCTCTCCTACAGAAACATCCTACAAGGTAATAAAAATGCAGGGTCACCGCCTGCTCAAGAAGGAGCTGTCCCATGGCCATACATTGTGGAACAACTAGGACAAACACCTACCTTCAAAATTGATCTTCCAGAAACTGAGGATTATGTCAAGTCATATGAAACGCAGGCACTAATCTGCCGCTTTAATTGTTTCTGGCCTAAACCAATGGAACTCTTCCATTGGATCTTCACACGATGGACCATGGAATGTGACATTCACCTCTTCTCCAAAGGGTTCTTCATTGTCAAGTTCAAATCTACGGAGGCCAGAGATCTCGTCATTAGATCAGGAACTTGGTTTTGGGGTACTACAGGTCTATTCCTGACCCCATGGTTTCCAGATTTTGACCCAAATACCATGACAGTGGCCAAAATGCCGGTATGGGTCCGTTTATACAATCTCCCTCTTCACTTTTGGAGTGATCAGGTCCTGGAGGGAATCGGAAATAGTATTGGAAAATACATCAAAACTGATACAGAAAGAATAGAGGAGAGGATATATACCTTTGCACAGATCTGCGTGGAGGTAGATCTGAGTAAAGGACTGTCAGAGAATATTATCCTGTCTTATAAGCAACAAAACTGGATGCAGGGACTAGATTATGAAAATACTGCATTCAGATGCAGAATTTGTAGGATGACAGGACACCTCCAAAGTTCATGTCCAGAAGAAAAGATAGCAAAAAATAAAAAGAAACAAAAATGGAAACAAAGAAAAGGGTGGAAATATCCCCCTCCGGATTCAGAGGACAAAGAATCTGAGGCAGAGGAGGTTCCCACTCCCACTGGAAATAATGAGACTACTCAAGGACAAGAAGCTCAAAGGAAAGAAACAACAGCCCAAAAGGAACCTCAGTACCACCAGAATCAGTCAGAAAGTAATAACGAGGATACGGGTGCTGGAGGAGTCAAACGACCTCACTCCTCAGATAATTCAGATTCAAATAAGGACACAGGACCCCAGACGATAGAAAATCAGTTAGCCCTTGTAACGACTGCACCTCCTCAGAGCGAGTGGCGCAAGGTCGAGAAGAAGAAGGGAAGGAAAACCTGAGTTGTGGGACAGTTACTCACTCTCTGGCTGCAGTGGTTCCTCTTATGGGCCATCTAGTTTTTCTCTGGCCTTCTCTCTCGACTCTTCTCTCTCTATTTTTTTTTCTTCTCTCTCTCTCTCTCTCCTTATTTTATTTCTTCTGCATTGGTAGCCTTGCTACAACAATCAGTGTGAGGCACACGAGCCCTTTGGGCAGTTGTCTGAATTCTTATGCATATACTCCATGTAATTTTTTATTTTATAATAAAAAGTTACTGATTTTTTTCTGTGGAAAAAAAAAATGAACGAATCTCAAAATATTTCCATCCAAGTGCTGTAAAAAAATTTCATTTAAAAATTTAGACAAAAACTCATTTTAAAAAATCATTATAAAAGATTTACTTCAACCCAAAACATATACTCTATAAAAATGTCACTTCAAAAAATACCTCCAAAAAATGTCAATTGAAAATTAATTCCAACTTCTTAAAAAATGCCACATTAAAAAAATACTTCAAAAAAACCTCTAAAAAATATCACTTTAAAAAATACCTCCAAAAAATGTCCTTTGAATATTAAGCTTAAAAAGAGTCCTTTTGAAATTAATCCTAAAAAGAGTCCTTTGAAAATTAAGCCAAAAACCTCTAAAAACAATGAAAATTAAGCCCAAATCCTCTAAAAACAAAATACCTTAAAAAAAAATGAAGCCCAAAAAACATCCAAAAAATGTATCACATAACTCCAAGAAATGTCCTTTGAATGTACCTCCAAGAAAATCCCTTAAACTCAAAACAATCCTTTGCAAAAATGTCCTTTGAATGTACCTCCAAGAAAATTCCTTAAACCCAAAACAATCCTTTGCAAAAATGCCCTTTGAATGTACCTCCAAGAAAAGTCCTTAAACCCAAAACAATTCTTTGCAAAATCAGACCAAATGTGCAAAATTATGTGAAAATAATGAATGCTTTTACGTCAATTTATGTTGTTGAAAAATGTTTTTTTGGATGGGTTTAATTGTATTTTCAGGCTGTCGGAAAGTCAAGTAAAAGTTCGACCGAAGTTTTACAAAAATTTCGGCCAAAATTTTATGTCGTTAGACTTGACAGGCCGTCGGCACAAAAAAAAATTAGGTCGAAATTTTTTTAAGAGTTTGGCCAAACTAACACTCTTGCAATTACAAGGAACCAAGATCTGAATACATATATTCAACTTTGGACTGATTTAACTCTATGAAAAATTCTGAATTAATTGTCTCAACGAAGACAAGAATTTTTAGAATTCAATCTAATTTTAGGAAATATAACTTTTATGGAATTTCATAAATATTTACTAATTTTAATTAATTTTGTAATAAAATGGGTGCAAACAATTTCTGAAGGTCATTATGATTTAGTAAAATCATAATTCTGTATCTTCCAAAATACACTCTAAAAAAATTGAAAAAATTATGGTGCATTACATTAGTCTGTGGTCTATAATGGGTAGTTTTTAGATTTTTAGTTTATAACTTATATGTTAATAAATTTCATGTGTCGCGAAACATATTCAAAAAATGCAGTTTTTCATATTGGACCAGTTCAAAAAATTCTAGTAATTATTATATGCATCAGTTGGTTTTATAAATATAATGAAACCGAAATAGACTCTATCTAGATTGTTGTAACACATTTTGTTTCTCAAAAGCACAAAGTTTCAAAGAATACAACAATGCATATTAACATGGCTTCTTATGAAACCTTTGATTGTTAAAAAAACACACTGAAAGAAACACTAAGTTGAGATGTCAAATGTGTATAAAAAAATTCCAAAAAATAAGTAATAAAAAGATAATAAAATTTCTGACGACTTTTATTCTTATTGTAAAATGAAATTCTAAACAAAAAAATTGTTTTAGCTTGCAGAAAGTTGAAGAACAAAAAAAAAATGAAATTTTTTTCTCCAAAAAGGGAAAAATGTGTAACCCAACCTCACATTTTCACCCAATATGTTGTGTACCTCAAGGAGCAATGGCACCTATTTCAGATCAAAACTCTAGCCTCCCATGGATACCTACGTTTCCAATATTGTAGGAAATTCATGGATTTCTACAAGAAAGCTAACATGGCTGATCAGGAAAAGATGGCCGAGTTTTATGTGTATAACCTTGTCCTCACAAATCTGGATACTTGGACTTCAATCCTATAATGGGGGATATGCAGTTGACGGCTTTAGTATCTTTGATGATGAATGAGGACACTATATCAAAAGAGCTATGGAGATTCATGAGAAGAAGAAATAGAGAACCCTTACATATCAGACCAGAATTGTTCAGCTGAAGAGGAGTCATCCTTAACTGTCGAGGGATTGAAAGGGGCCCTCCACTAGTTTAAAGATACCTTCAGACTCAAACACAAGTAATAGGCCACTTTGATGATATTTCTAGGCAGATAGAATATGAGTGCATTATGGCCAACCAAAGGAGATGGAACAACCTCCCTCACAGCCTCAAGGACAGGGAGTACCATACTCCAGAAAGACTGAGGGGTGCGTTGGAAAGGGAACCATTATACAAGAGGGCCATGTAGGTCAAAAATATCCAATAGTTGGGACTAAAGCTTGGCCCACCTTTGTTGCTAGAGTTGAATGATGAAAAGGACGTAGATGCACAAGATAGAGAATGCGAGAATGCAGAAAAGAATAATGGTTTTTACCCCCTTGGGGGAACTCCCACACTTCTTCCTTAAGAAATTAGGGGGGCTGTCAAAGCCTTGAAGGAAATTCAGGAGGAGGATTATTTTCTCAGAGGATGAGAAACCATTCAGTGGGGGGGATGATGATGATATCCATCATTAGACACCTTTTTCCTTCTTAGATATTTTTTTCTTTCATTTTCATTATTATTTGCTTTTAGGATGCTAGTATAGGTGGTGATTAAGGCTAACATACTCTAATTTCCTAATACGAGGTTGAGTGCATAAAATCATGAATTATTAGCATTTTTATAAGGATCTTATAATCAAGACCTGGAGGAGATAGCAAGGAAAAATTATAGGAGGATTTTCCACCCTCCTTAACCCTCAAAGGCAGCCAAACGATCTCAAATATTCTCTCAAGAAATTCAAATTCCAAAGGCCACCAAACGATCCCCAAGGATTATCTCCAACAATTCGAGTTCCAAAAGCAACCAAGCAACAAAGAGAGGAGTGCACTAAATATTTTTTTACTTGGAGTTAAGTGGACTCAATCACTATTTTCTAGGGAGTTGTTGGTAGCTGCCCTGTAGAATATATAGAGAAAATTTAGAGCTAGGAAGGGTTCGAACTTTTTTGCAAGCTATTGAGCTTTTTATTATTTTACTCAGTGATCAAACTTTCAGAAATGTATGATGCCATTATTTTATGAAATGAGCAGAATACTTTTATTTTAATAATTTAAGTTTCAGAGAGCTAGGCTCATTCGTTAGGTCCCAATATGTGTGCCTCAGCCTCTCTGTTGTATTTTTTCTCTACTTTGTGTCATTTCCTTAGTTCCACTTCTGATAATTTCATTTATGTTTCAAGTTGTTGTTTAGTTTTGATTTCAATGTGTTGTTGTAGGTAATTTTCTTGTGAGTAATAGAATAGAGGAGAAAGACCAAAAAATTTGTGGATCAAGACCCCCTTCTCATCTCTGTCAATAGAGCTCGAGGAGGGCAAGCTTTCCCACAGACCCAAAAACTTATTTATGTTCACTGTTTCTGAGATTAAAAGTAGAGTTGCATTACCATTTTTCAGTTTTCCTTTCACTCCACCTTTTTTATTCTTTAAGCATAAGTTAGCAGGTTGATTGCAGGAATTATTGTTAAAACTCTAAAGCAGCTCCGTGGTGCCTCCCCACTTCATTCTCCATCTTTGTCCTGACAATATTTGCACTATTGTTACAACCTCCATTTTCTCTTCTTCCCGCTTATTATCACTACCGCAGCCACCTTTTATACCTAAAAACACTTGAAATATCTAGCCCGACTTATTCCTTTGTTATTATTAGTCACGGTTCCCTTACCCTTTTAACATAAAATGCTTGAAAACCATTGAAATTTGACCTCCGCCTTTCCTCATCGAAACTCCTGCTATCATACTTCACAAATCACAAATAACACTTCGCAAGATTTTCCCTTTCTCTTTTAATACTTACCACTCCAACGCCGATTATGATAACTCTGCAACATCACAAATCACATCTTTACTTCAGTTACCATCAACAGTTACCGCTCCAACCGCCGATTGCGATAATCCTTTGCACTCCGCCACAACACAAATCATAAATTGCATTTCGAAACCTTTTCCCTTTTCTTTTAATACTCACCACTCCCAATGCTGATTGCGATATTGTCATCGCACTCCGCCACTGGTCCTACCACCACGTCACCCATCGCAAATCTTACTTTGTGACCTTTTCCCTTTTCTTTTAAGACTTACTTCTCCTAACGATGATTGCGATATTCTTCGTACTTTGCCACATCACAAATCACAAATTGTAGTTTTTACCCTGTCGCATTTTGCACATCTCAACTTCTACCCCATTAGCTTACACATTTATCTCCCACTCCGGATCATCACTTCCGCTACCCTTTCAACTCTGTGATATTGTGATTGTGATATCTCATATTGCATATTAGACTTCCATCCCTCCATGGAAAATCCACCATCGCAGTTGTTAAATCAATCTGATCCAAAGCATTTTTGTGCCATAATAAATCTTTAATAAGGTTTAAACCCGCTCTTTCCACCTCTAATCCTTCTTTCATGTT
Organism: Pinus albicaulis; assembly: GCA_034641835.2. NCBI lineage: Eukaryota > Viridiplantae > Streptophyta > Pinopsida > Pinales > Pinaceae > Pinus > Pinus albicaulis. The sequence continues at coordinate 1,341,213,824 of CM076582.1, read as the reverse complement.
TTGAGCCCTCCACTAACACCTTTAGCCCATTTTCCTCCAAAATACAAGCCACACATTGTTAAGTTTAGTTTATCATGAATAGTTGCATGGCTATATCCATGATATCATGGTAAATAGAGTTTAGCCAATTGGTCTAGCTAGGTGCAACTTAGTTTAGTTTCTTTTCAATCATTTCCTTTTGCAGATTAAATTAGTTTCCTTTATTTCATTTCCTTTTTCCACATTAAATTAGTTTAATTTCCATAATTTCCTTTCTGCAAATTAAATTAGTTTCCTTTCTATCATTTCCTTCCAACAATTTACTTATCAGGTCTTTATCATAGTTTAATAAATAGCACCCTTTCGTAAAGAAGAAGATGATGGCATGAATAGAATTCATCCGTTATGTATATAGCACTGTCACCTCCAAGTTTGTACGAACCTTGGGTTGATAAAGTGAAGTATGGAAGCCCATGGGAATTACAACACTCTTGGTGAAATAGCAGGGCTCACCAACGAGGTCAACCTGGGAACTTTGACTAGCTCTAACTTTCGCATATGAACTTGGTTTGATGAACCATTCACACCATTGTGATAAGGTCGATGAGATATTAAACTTGAAACTTGTTTGAGAGAAGTTCAAACACTTGTCCTATGTGTGTCTCTAGAGCCACCTGGATCACCTGTCTATTAACGATTGACATCATTGGTTGGTAATCAGCCAATGTCTTCCAATGTTCGAAATCATATCACATATTCACATGGTTAGAGTCATACTTTAAGTGATAGAGTGAATGAGATAGAAGACCCTGGATCTAGTTTCATCCATCTGGGTTGCGATTTCAGGAGAAGTACCAAGTCATCCATACGATGGTAATTATTCAGATAGTCATCCTATCACGGGTCTATATCGGTAGATGACTTTCCGATGTTATGATAGTTTATGTGTTGAGTATGGGATATCTGTCCCTGAACAATTCATGTACAAGATGAAAAAATATCATGATGTAACATATTGCAATTGATGCAGGTCATTTTCTGCTTTAGTCCCTCCTCATCATGTCGTAAATAAAATCACTCAACCTTATCATTTTTTACTTCATGCTTTAGGGGGCAGTTGTTTCAGGTCGATTTGGGCATCATCCCAAAACACAGATCAATATTCATTAGGGTCTATCATACCATATATTCATTTCTAAATGCCCTAAACAAGTCACACATTGATGGTCTTCCTTCATGAAAGTTTCATTACTTAGATGCTATTTGAAGTGCCCTATCAAGCCGCCAATGTACCCCTAGACAACTGTAACTACTTTGTAGAGCATCTACTCCCATGTAAGGCTATGTTTCAAAGGATCTAGGAACACTTTGAAGTGTGTTGGTCTTCTGGGAGTGAATTTTTCATTAGATTCCTGGAATCTCCCCAACTTCTAGTGTCTTATAGAAGTTGTTCTAGCTCTCACCTCATCTGATAACCTCGAATTTGGAACCCATGAACTCATTAAACATGTTATTATACAATTCCCATGAGCAAGGAAACCTCTTCATCCATTTTTAGGAAATCCATTTAATGATCCATTTATTTCAAACTACCTTCATCTACTTATAGATAGAGTACTGAACACAGTGCACAAGAGAGCAAGAATTTGTGTTAAGTAGAGTTATGCTAGTTAGATATCAACTCTTAAAGGTGTGTCCATGTAATGTGATGCTGTTTCATTGTTGACGCTGGACGTGATGAGGATGGGACTCAAGGTGGATAAGTGAGGATGAATCGATCAACTAGTTGTACTCTTCCTTCTAATTCATAATAAAGACATTTGTTCCTTTCCTAATGCATGTGTCAATGATGTTATATGTCTATTAATGAGTTTAATCAATTCAATTTGTTTAATTTGAATATATCGTCTTGAATTTATGTTGTTCTTTGTCTTCTTCTTGCCATGGTAGGTATCAATCAAGCAAGTTAAGTTGGATTGAAAGTGACAAAAGCAAAAAATGGAGGTGAGGGAAAGCGAACATATTACAATTAGTTTTGTCTCCCTTTGTCTATTCACGTTAAGGAAAATATCAGATATATTTCTTTCTATTGTTTGAAGTGAACCACTGACTTAGGGAAAGCATACTTATCTATATGTTTATATTTCTGTAAAACACTTCTGACCTGCCTGCAAGATCCTATCTTATATATCTGTACCATAGGAACTCATAGTTGATATATGATTCACCTGTATCCACCTTCTAAGAGCATCTAAAACCCTATTCTCTTTACCTTTAATATACTTGGTCTCAAATTCAAACTCAACAATCATGGTTAACCATCTAGCTTGAATGGAATTCATATTTGGTCAGTCAAACAAATATCTCAACCCACTATGATCACTCAACAATACAAACCTCCTTCCAAGAATATAGAGCCTCCAAATCTTCAATGCATGTATGATTTTTGTTATCTCAATATCATGCATTAGATAGTTCTGCTCATGCTCATTTAGTTTCCGTGACTCATAGCATACAACCTATCCTTCATGCATAAGGAATCCACCAAGCCCTTTTGTTGCAAGCATCTATACATACCACAAACTCCTTGTCCGGATCTGTGATATTTAACACTATAGCATGTGTCAACAACTGCTTAAGTTTCTCATAACTGGTTGCACATTCCTTTATCCATTGTAACTTCTTACCTTTCCTTTGCAATGATTTGATAGGATAAGAAATCTTTGAGAATTTTTTAATGAACCTCTTGTAATATCCTTCGAACCCCATTAAGGACCTTACCCCATGCACATTCCTAGGAGCTTCCAACTCCATGATGGCCCTAATTTTTCTAAATTCACTATTATGCCTTCCTTGGAAACAACATATCCCATGTAATGCACCGTGGTTTGAAAGAAACTCCATTTCCTAAGCTTAGCACAAACCATATGGTGTCTGAACAATCTCAACACTTCTATTGAATATTCGACATGATTTTATTCATTCAATATACCAATATATCATCAATGAAAAAAATAAAAAAATATTCATCAAAGACATAAATGTTGATAGAGCATTGGTCAAGACGAAAGGAACTACAACAAACTCATAATTCCCATACCTAGTCTGGAAGGTTGTCTTATGAACGTCAACATCTTTAATACATACATGATGATATCTCGATCTGAGATCAACCTTCAAGAACATTGTCGATCCCTTCAACTAATCGAACAAGTCATCAATCCTAGGCAACAGATAGTTGTTCTTGATGGTCACTTTGTACATCTGCCTATAATAAATGCATAGTATAAGAGTACCATATATCTTCTTCACAAACAATATCGGTGCACCCCATGGTGATACAACTAGTCTAATGTATACCTTGTGCATTATTTCCTTCAACTGAAACTTCAACTCCACCAACTCTGATGTGCTCATCCTGTAAGGCGCCTTAGATGTTGGAGCTACCCCTTGTACCAACTCAATAGAAACATCTACTTCTCTGTGAGGTGGAGACTATGAAATATCTATGAGAAATACATCCTAAAATTGTTGTATAACTTGATACTTTCTCAAAACATATACGTCCTCGACTTCCTTACATTTGTCACTAGAAATATGCATTTCAAACAACAAACACCCTTTCCTATGACTGCACTTGGCCGGCATAATTGTAACCATTCTCACTGATGTTGCTTTCTTCTTTCCCTAGAAGACTCTTTGTTCCCCATTTTCAGCCAAGCACTCAATATCCTCGGCATAAAAATCTACCTTGGTGGTGTGAAGATATAGGTAGTCCATACCCCAAAACATGTTATACGAACCCAACAACACTAAATTCAAATGTGTTTATGTGGACATACCATTCAACTGAAATGCACAAGCTCTTACCCAATGATGAACTCTCTTCTTGGTACCTATAGCCAACTTCACTAACCAAGACTTTGCATGCAATTTTTTATTCAAACCATAGTTATCCACCGGGTTAGGATTAACATAAATGTTATTATATCCATGGTCAATAAAAATATAAACAACTTCATCACAAAACTTACCATCCATCCTGATAATATACTTCTGGTCATCTTCTTGCCCGTTATCCAGTGTTTCATAGATCTTGGGAATACTCTGTCCAACATCTCCAATGTCTGTGCCTCCTATGTATTGTAGATATGTTGTCTACCACCCTGCAGTTGATATTTTTCACAAATCCAACACTATAAAGGCTTTTGCCCTTCATTCTTATTCAGCTCCTCATATTAATGTCCCTATCCTCTGCCTGATGTACTGAAATTCTTAGGCAGTGAAACATTCTACTTGTTAACTGTATCCAGAGGTCTTATTCGATTCTTGTCCCATCTTCCTTTATTATTATCATTAACATTCTAGTTCAGATTTGCCTTATATTTTTGCTTCGATTTCTCATAACAATTCTTTAGTTTCCAAATGGACTCCTCCAATGATCTAGGCTAATCAAGTTCAATCCTACCTTCAAATTCTATCAGAAACCCACTAATGAATCTTTGAATCTTGGCCTTCTCCTCCTTGAGGTAAGGCACATACCTAAACAACTGTATAAATTTGTTAGTGTACTCCTCATCGGTCGTAAATCCCATCTTTAGCTCATAAACATATTTTTCCCTGTCATCATAGTACGTGTCTAATAGATACTTCTTCTAGAATAGTCACTCTAACTCACTCCATTTCAATTCCTTTGCATAAATATCCTTGACATTTTTCACATATTCCCGTCAAATATTTTCTTTACTTTTGAGGTTGAATGTAGTTATTATAGCTTATTTTTTTCTAAGTAATCATGCAACCTAAAGAATTTCCTCATACCAAGAAACCATGCCTCTACATCCTATAATCTATTCATCTCCCTATCAAATGTGGGTGGATTTTTTTTTCTTAAACTCATCCAAAAAATATCCCCTCTCACTCCTCCTGTGAGGATGATAACGATGAAGATCATAATGCATGTCAGAAGCATAACTAGAATAATACCTGTCTTTATCACCTCTGTTATCCAAAGTGTCCAAGAAACTTCCATCTCTAATCGTTTCATCACTATCTAGCCTCTAACAACCATGATACATGCTTCCATATGCCCAATTAGTCCCATCCCCCTATCCAGAGTTGATCAGGAGTGGTCCCTTTTTCTACAAATCTGACAAACTCTGAAGGATTATTACATTGAATTCTACTTTTTTCTCGTGTGCCTGATTTCATCATTCTCTATATAAACTCCTTATTTCTTCCTTAAAACTTCTCAGTGTGTCTCCTAATTCAGAAGAGTTCCCAACACCATGTTTCTCATATGATTCATAGGGGAAATATTTGTAGTTTACCATCTTGATAGTCATATTTGATTTCTTCATGCATATAATATCATGTTAGCTAAACCAAATCACAATAAACCAACGTACCTTAGCATAATTCGGGGAGGATATCTCATCTGAAATATTAGCCAATTGGAGTAATACATGTATAGATATAATCCTAACAACATATATGCATATAACACATAGGTATATGAACACATAAACGTTATTCTAGTTAGAGTCTAGTGCATGACCATATCACTACACATACCATAAACTCAAGCATGAAAACATCAACCATACCAATGTACACAGAAAATACACAAGAATAAACAACATGTAACCAATAATACACTCATGATGACACATTCCATGATGTCACCCTTGATTTCACATGGAAACATCACTACAACCATTACTAACACCATACATATGCAACAAGCTTATAAACCACAAGGATAAGTAACACATGTGAAACCAACATTAATGCCTGACCAAAAAACACTTCCCATGTAGTCTGAGGGGTGAACCATGTTTTAATACCACTGTATAACATCCTCCTCCCACATATATCCAAGTAAGAGGCTAACCAGGGTAGAAATATGATGAGATGCTACTATGATCTGATTCAACCACCCAGGTGACCTTAAGGAAGTGGAAGCGATTTAAACACATCACACAAACCTTCCACATAAGAAGCAAAAATGAGGAGCCATCCCATCCACTCAAGTAACCAACCCCTCGGCCCCTTTGGGTTTGTAGACCACTAAACCCCCATATTCTCCATTGACATGGATGAGGGTGCATCTGCGAGGTTGTAGACACTCTCGTAAGATGGCCATACACGTGTCTAAGGAATTTATTCCTCAAACCTATGCTAGCATCCCCAATATTTAAGCCAATTTTTCAGGCCAAGATCCCAAGTGAATTTCTAGAACACCATGACACATTCAGAAATGAAATATAACAATAGAATAACGATGCAAAAGTAAAAACTTGAACAAAGACATCACTCGACCCCTACTAGCCATAGCATACATTTCTTCAAACATGTCACAAATATGTAATCCATAGGTTTAAATAACATATCTAATTATAGGGGTGTCATACTTATCTAAGAATGTCTAAGAAGAATTTTTTCCTCATCACATTAACTACATTACCAACTAATTGGACATAGATACATTGTTCATTCATTTACAAATCAAAATATGATGAGATCCATACATCATCACCACCATAAAACACATTAATAACCAACATATATAAAACATAAATTATGAGAAAATAACAACCATATAAGCCACATAATAACACACATATTTACCCATCAATACAAGTGGAAAAGAGTTGTTATTTCCATAAGCAAAATGCAACCGAATATGGGACTTCCACATTCCACCCAACCATAGACATGGCTGAGCCAAAAATTTTCTCACATAGTCACCCTCGTGCCATATTCTAGCCATGAATGTGGAATATCATAAAAATCCTCAATCAAAACGAAACCAGGGCTTCCAAAGGCCGAACCAAAACAACCCTTAACCGGTGATTCCACCTCACGAATAACATCAATATTTGTCTCAACTGATGTTTTCTAGGGCTCTAGAAAGCTTTTTCCAACCAATGCTTCCATGACTACCAAATCAACCCAAAATTTGTGTCGAACTTCCATAGTGTTTTTCCAACCAAGGGTTTGAGTACTAGTAACTCAACCCACCAAGGGCTTCTATATCATTTGTCCAACTAGGGCTTCCAGGATTAGTAACTCAACCTGAGTTGTTACAGGGCTTCCAGACCATTTTTCAAGGCAAGGCTTCCATGAAATAATAACTCAACTAATAGCCAAAATAACATGATATCCAATGAGAAAAAAAAACAATGAAATGAACCCAAAACACCGTGGATATCCAAGAAATGGAAAGGCTAAGAAAATCCACTATCAATCAAGGAAATCCTCCATGCCAATGACATAACATGACCAAGGAACCAGACACATATTCCATGCATTCCAAAACTAGTGAGGAGAACATACATGCAACTTAGTACTTGCAACCAAAATCCCTTGTACTTGGTAATATTGATGTCCTATTGTGCTTTCCTGCTCGTCCTTTTCCTTCTTTCTCCAAATCTCCAAGTATGCGACACTCTCCAAGGGTGTTCCAAGAACTATAAGTATCCAAGACTATGAGAGAGAGAGAGAGAGAATAATGAGAGGTCCAAAAATTCACTGAGAAAAAACCATCAACTGATCCTTAGAAGCCTTTCTATTAATGAGGCCTCTATTTTCTTCGTTTTCCATTACTTTCCTTCATTTTCCTCCTCACATGCAACCTGTGACCTTTAACCTACTTTTTTCTCCTATTTTCCATTATTTTCCTTCAGTTTCCTCCTCACAGGAAACTTGTGACCTTTCACCTCCATTTTCTCCTATTTTGAATTATTTTCATACACAAATTCCACTTTTCCTTTCTAAAGCCTTAGCCATTTCCTCTTCAAATTTCCGTAGCCATAATAAACCATATGAACACCTGCACTAGGATGTTTTTCCCAACATTCAGCTTGGAATATGTGTCTCATGACCTTGGTTATTATTTACTTTTATTGACTTTTATTACATGGAATTTTAATGAGGGTTGGTACAATAACTCCTCCCACCACCATAAAGATGAGAATATGTGCATCCGAATTAGGGAATACCATGGAATTAGGAAAGGAAAACTAGGACTAATATGACCAAAACATGGGATGGTGTCAAAGATGAGGAACATAGCTAGCAAGACGAAAGGTTCTTCTCGATGTAAGGAGATTAATTAAATGATGAATTAAGGAGGGAAAATATTAATATTTTCTTTCCAAGAATGACCCATATAACCCAAAAAATTATAAAACTTAACTAAACCAACCCTGAGTGTATAAATAAGATGAAACGAAATGAAGTCAATACCTAAAATAATGAAGAAAATTACTAACTAGAAGATCTAAAAATATCCTCTTCTTGTGTGGGTAAAACCTAAATTTCTTGATTTAAGAGAATATTGGATTGCAATCCATACAAACTATGCACCTATTCTATACCAAAATATGCTATAAAATATTTGAAAGGAAGGAATATGCCATCATTGAAACTCAACCATTACTCAAGATTAATTTACAAAATCGTCATTTGGAATTCCCATTCCAACCATAAAATATTCAATACTTTCTTAGTATAAGTAACCCTACACTAAAAGGATTTTGGCACAACATTTATCATCATATTTCTGAACCAAATGGAAAAAGTAGAGTCTCCTATGTTTAACAAAAGAATTGTGGAAAAAATTATTTTATAATCTGAATAAAAAAATAACATTTTATTGTTATGGCATGTGCATTACAAATACATATTTCAAAATTAAAAACATGCATCTATTTTCGATCACTAATATTTAATTTTATATGGGGAGTCTTGTGAGTGTGTATATATATATCTATTTTCATTTTATAATTTTATAAAATAATTATAATTCAGTTTTCTTAGCTAAAATATAATTTTTCTTCAATGTAATGAAGCACAACTATCCAAAAATCAAAGATATCTAGTAACAATGAAAATATACCACTATATATAATTTATTTTATAATTTTTTAAAATAATTATGCCGTAAGCCATCTTTATTTGAAAACAAATTTCCTAGTTGCCTTTCTATGCCATTAGATGCTTTGTTAGATGATTGGATCATGCTCAGCCATTGATTTGAATTGCGCTAACACGTGACAGTTGTGACTCACTTTGGTGATTCCAAATTTCCTCCATCCTATTCTCAAATGTAGAAACTAATCTTGTAGAAACTAAGGCGATTCCAAATTTCCTCCATCCAGTTCTCAACTGTAGAAACTAATCTTGCAGAAACTAAGGCGATTCCAAATTTCCTCCATCCATCTCCCAACTGCAAAAACTAATCTTGCAGATGCATGCCATTACACCCATGCATCCTACAACACTTGCCTCTCAAGACTCTGACTGTTTCGATTTCAGGGCACCTCTACAGATCAATATATACTATACTCTTTCTTTACAACAGTAGTCATCATTCCCACCTTCTCTTCTCTATTACTTGAAAATCCAAACCCTCTGTTAGTAATGAGAAATATTTAAAAAAATTCAAAAGTGGTGGAGGAATTTTGTTCTATACAAGCTTCAAAAACAACCACAACGTTAATACCTGAAGTATGGTGAAACCCATCACTGAGGAAGAGGCGGTGGCAGAGGAAAAGATGGATTGGGGTTCTGTTAGTGGACTGGAAGAGCACCACAGAATGCCCCTGACTAGACTTTGTATGTGGGGAGCCTACTGGAAGCATCTGTTAGAGCTGGGGTTCAGCAGTGGTGGAGGACTTTCGTTCTCAACAAGCTGCAGAAACAACCAAAACATTAATGTATAAAGTATGGCGAAACTCATCGGCTGAAGAGTTTGATGCATTTATTGTCAACTCCATGTTTTGGGAGTATTTTATTAAGAAGGTTTAAGATTTATCAGAGGTTTTAAATTTGATTTATGAAATTCTTTATTGTGTCGTAGTAAATTTGGGGGATTTTTGTTCAAACCTTCTGTTTTTTTAGTTTTTTAGGTTGCAATTTGTTGATGGAACATTTTATAGGGATTTTTTTAAAGGTTCTCTCCTCTTAGGCCCTTCCTTTCTATAGTTATTTTAGACTATTAATTTTGGCCAATCATGATTTTTCATGTAAGGAAATTCCTATTGGAATTCCCACTATATTGTCACTAACCATGGACATTGGCTCTCATAAGCTCTCTCAACACGTTAGGAGACAACTGGCCTATCAGTGCTCTGCAATGGGCTCTTATCAACCTATTTGCATATTATTATAGAATCATCCTCTTTCATGCTCAGTGATCTACAATTTCCTACTTCGTAACTAGAAGCTCAGGTCAGTCACTTTACAGTTCTTTCAAGCAACTTGTTAATTTTATTTTATTTTGGGTTTATTGTACCAAGATCGATACTAGTTACATCAATGGATAATTCAAGTGTCTAGATGAACCCATGAGCATATCAATTTGGGTAAGACGAGAACCCTATTGAGATCATAATAGTCACTCCTTTATGCCACATGAGCTACACCCTCTTGACTGGCCGACTATTATGGATATAATTCATAGTAAAATGATATAAGACTCTTCTATTTATTGATGGAAAGAGCTTTAATATTTTAGGCCACATAAAGTAGTAGAATGAGTGTTTTATTGATTCATCTCAGAGATTTTAATGGACTCTGTATTTGGTTTTGTTGAAGTCAAAGTTTTGATTGCAGTTTGGCGTGATCAGGGCTGATGGTGCCAGCAGATGTGCTGCAAGCATTGGAAAATGATATCGAGAAGTCTACAGAGAATATTTTCACCAAAGCATGGGAAATATCCAAAGCCAAAAATGTAAGATCTAATCATATTGTCCATTGTACTTGAAGAAGTTGGTGTGAACTAGATTGTTGGGTTTATTCTAGATTTAAAATTGTTTTGATGTTCAGTTGAATGGAACTATTGGAATTCAAGAAATGCAACGTTGATCATTGCAATCTTGGGATGCATACTAAATCTGGTTCAAATTGGACCTAAACAAAAAAAATTGAAAACCCATGAATTAGCAAGATACTAGTTCAAATTAGACTTACGATAGGTGCCTATATGATCCTTTGGTATATCAGCTCCATGTTATTAGGATTCACAAAATAGTATTTCACTAATCACACAAATGGAATTATGCATCTTCAATGTGAAGCATTTCAATGTGAAGTGTTTTTCTCTATTTTTGGGTTTGTTTAAGTCAGAGTTCTGATTTCAGTTTGGCATGGGGAGGGCTGATGGTGCCATCAGATGTGCTGCAAACATTGGAAAATGTTATCAAGAAGTCTACAGAGAAAATCTTCGCCAAAGAAAGGGAAATATTCAAAGCCATAAATGTAAGATCTACTCATATTGTGCATTTTACTTCAAGAAGTTGGTGTGAACTAGATTGCTGGGTTTATTCTAGATTTAAAATTGTTTTGATGTTCAGCTGAATGGCAATATTGGAATTCAAGAAATGCAACCTCGATCATTGCAATATTGGGATGCATACTAAATTTGGTTCAAATTTGACTTAAACAAAAAAATTCAAAACCCATCTTTTAGCAAGATACTAGTTCAAATTGGACTTATGATAGCTGCCTATATGAATATTTGAGAATTTATTGACACATTTAACTTCAAGCAAATTCTATACATGAAGTTCTGGGCCCATTTTAGTTAAAATTGAAAAATTTAATAGGAAGATCCTTTAGTACGTCAACTCAGCTTTAAATGACTCCAGAAACTGAGATTCAGACTCGAGAAACCATGGAGGTCATATGCAATGCTACCAAAAATTACCATCCTGACATGTTGGTGTTAGGTAGTATGGTTATGGAGCCCTTAAAAGGTATTACCAATAAAAATTTCTTGCCATTTACGGCTCTGAGAAGTGCATTTGAAAAATAAGCATTACTATTTATATGCATGATTTTGAATGATTCATGCCATTGTCATTTTAAAAAACTGGAATTTCTCTTTTCAAGTTTATATTAGAGTTTTATTTTGTAAAACTGGTAAATATATTTTCAGGTTTCTATTTGGTTTTTAGTTTGTAATATAACACTTAATTAAGAAGATGATATCAGATTCTGCAAGGTTTTTCTTGGTAGTGTGAGTGACTATTGTGTTCACCATGTACAGTTCCCCGTTGTTGTGGTGAAAACCAAGAAGATCAGGCTCATTGATTTCTATTATCCCAGTGCCACCTGTGTGCTTTAATTCATCTTATATTTTCCCTTTATTTCTAATGTAAGTAGCAGATGCTATATCTAATTGAAATATTCCAAGACATCGTCTGGGAATCTCAATAGTCATAATATTTGTTGGTGATAAATATAATATATATTGTAATTACATGAATTTATTTTTCATCCGAATCATGTTCCCTTTAAATATTTTTGTGTTGGATCATATCTATCTTTAAAAAACATTCTTTTCAATAGGATTATTTAGGCAATGACAATTTACAAGAAGGAAGATTAAGAAAGATTTATATGGATGGAGTTTTGACCAATTATCCATTAGTAGTTGAAAAAGAGAAATGTCCTGAACGAGAATCTCTATCTATTGAATGTTGGTTTGAAAGTTGTATGATATTTTTACGGTATTTTGGAGTTCATGGCAAACATGCTCTTCTCAGGAGAGAATATAAGATATAATAAAAGACCCTCGAACAACCTAAGAAACTTCAAATTGAAATAATGGATTTTTTTGGAACCAGGTTGAATGCAAGTAAGAGAACTAAGAATATAGGAGATGAGCTTTACTGAGGCTCTACTTGTAAACAAGGAGAGATTGAATTTGTGGTTATAGCTACTGGAGTTCACACCTTCTTTGGGAAGGTAGCTCATTTGATGGATAGCACAAACCAATTGGGTCATTTTCAAAATGGTTGTAGATTCCATGTGACGTAGGTAAATTACTTGAATTATATGGCTTGGTTTAGTTACTAGTACCCCATCTTTCAGTTGGTGAAAAGCTGAACTCAGTTGTGGTGGAATATTCATGTTATGGTGCAGGTTCTTGTAGTAATTGGTAACTTTTGTATTTGCTCGATTGCAATTTGAACAGTCATAGAAATTATTTTCATGTACCCTATTCAGAAATGATTGTACCGAGATGGGATTAAAAACCTCCTTGTGATATTGATTGCTGGAATTCCTATTTCAATGCCCACTGTATTGTTAGTAACCATGGCCATTAGCTCTCATAAGCTCTCTCAACAGGTTAGGAGATAGTTGGCCTCTTTTTTACCATTGAAAACATAATTTTAAATGATTATATGCCCCTATCTAATTCCTCTCGTAACTCATCTTGTGGCTATCACTGCACAATTGCACTGATGCACACAAAGGGGGATATTACAAAGAGAATGATTTCCATAGAGGAAATGGCTGCAGTGAATGATCTAAGCAATGATAAAACTGAAGCACTCACTCTCAAAAAGTTGAGGCTTGATAAGAATCTTGTTGAGGTGATTTGATTAAATTAGGGCTCAATGTAGGATAATTCTTCTGACTCCTTTAATTTTCATAGAAAAATTTCAATGTTCATGTTCAGATGGTTCAATACCAATCATATGTCTAAACCATATTTTTAGACAGGCATTGCCGAAGTTCACTTTCAATCCTGTAAATAAGTGCACATCCCTTAGCTATATTGACTCTAATGGAAATTTCCATAAGACTAGTAAAGGGGCACCAAAGTAGGTGATTCATTATAAAGATTATCCATACTGATACGAATAATTAATTATCTTACAATATGGGTGTTTTGGCTCCTAAGTATCTATCTATTCTTGGCACAGATCCTTGCACTCTGAAAATACACTGTAGATTTGATAAATAAGGTACACTCGATGATTGATAAGTTTGCATCCCATCGAATTCGATACCTTGCTGTGGCCAGCTAGGTACGCCATTCAATTAATGAAATTCACACCCTTTGACTTAGACTTGGTTTAAGTTTTTCATTTTTCATCTGAGCTACTACAACAAACTCATAATTAAACCTCCTAAACTATCCGAATCACAGAAACTGCCAGAGAAGAGAAAGGACAGTCCCGAAGGCCCGTGGTAGTATGTGGGTTTGTTCTCTATATTCGACCCACCTCGCGAGGACAGTGCATAAACTATTCGTCGAGATCTCGACCTTGGTGTCAATGTCAAGATGATAACAGTTAATACTAAGTCTGATCACTGTAGAACTAAATTAAGTTTTAACCCTTCTAGCCAAGTTCTATCAGATCTCAAAACTAAGCTCCATGTGAAAACTTACTGTTATTGCTATGTCAATTAGGTGACTAGCTAGCTATTGCGAAAGAGATGAGGTGAAGGCTTGGCATGGTTGTGAATATGTATCCCAATTCTACTTTGCTTGGATAAAACAAGGATGCCGATCTTGGAGCAATTCCTGTTGATGAATTGATCGAGAAAGCTGATGGATTTGTCGGAGTATTTCCAGGTGCTCAACATTTCAATTTTTATCACCATGGAATTTTGATTACCATGAGTCTTCTCTCTTGACCCTGACATCATCAAGGGGGAAGACAAGATAACAAGAAAGGTTTGTTTGATAAAATCTGATATATTCTCGGTGAAGCTCCACTCTATTTTCAAAGATGGAAAAACAACACGTTGATGGGAGAAAATTTGATCCATGTATTACATGATTTTTTGTTTTAGAGCCCAAAACTTATAAGGATGGGAAATTGAAGGGAAAGCTTTGAAGTGTTTCCTCACAGTTGTTTGGTGTCATATATCACTTTATTAGGTTGCCCTGTTGATATAGCAACATAAAGTAACAATGATTCTGATAAATTGGACTAGCAGCCAATAGGTCCAATTTGCTCTAATACTTTCTGAATAATAATAGAAAACTAGAAAATACATACATGGAATTTGTTGAAGAAAAAATGACCAAATCCAATAAACTCGAGATTTTCATTGTCTTACGAAAAATTCAAATAAAACTGATCTTAGTCCCATAAAATCGAGATTTTCATTGTTTGAAGAAAAAGTCAAATAATTCAAATTTATCATGAACAAGAATATAAAGGTTTTTTTTCCCTTATCAAGCTGGCAAAGCCGATGAGACTATTTGACCTAAAATAAAAACTGTTCACGAAGGAGAGACGCCATGAATACTTAATTGTATAAGTAACAGTTTAGCAATTCAGAAAAGTTTGAATCTTCCAAATAGAGCTTCTTGGGACATAAAGTAACCTACATATCAGGTCATAAGCTGATCTACAAACCAAAAAATGATTTTTATCTTTCGATGAGGTGCATTAATATTAGTTTGGAGCCTGCTATATATTAATGAATGTTTAAAGATTACAACCCGCTAATAGTAGCAATTTATGTTGATCCAAGTAATGGATTGATTCTTGTTGTTCAATATTTATTTCCACGAATTATTTTGAGGCTTGCCAAATCTTTTATATTGTTGTTTCATTGTACTTTAGATGTTTTAGTTGTTTCATGTGTTGTTCTATGCATGTGTTGATATTTAGGAAAAATTCCAGTAAATGGGATCCAAGTCCAATACTAATGGAGCAATAAGGACAAATATGATAAAATTCAAAACAGTCTTAATTTCACTCTTCTCCCAATGTCAAATTCTGTGAATTGTGTTAGTATCTCTATTGTTCATTGATGTTACTATTTCCATTCTTTAAAGTTTATATCAAGAAAATTCTCAATACAGAATACACCAATAAGGCTAGTATAGGAAATTATTACACATCAACGCAACTTCATAGACTCGATATTTCTGTGCCATCAAACGTTTCTTTCATTATCGTGTACATCATGCCTCCCCTGGATTTCTCAATACTAGCACTATGACAATCCATAAAATGTAACAACGAAGAAAAATGATAATCATTAGTGGATGTATACAATTTCTCTATCTTTGTGTGGCAATTGACATTTCTTTTTGAATTCTCCAATCAGTTTCTTTGAATTCTCAAATATTAGTGGCTTTCTTGGAAAATTGGAAATGGCCAAAAATTTTAGATACAGGAGTACAAATGGAAAACACACATTGTTGAATCATCTAATTGGTATCCTCATATTCAAATGCATTGCAATTTTTGTGTGCTTTAGTTCAAGGTAATGGAATTTTTTGGAAGTAGGTTGGATGCAGATAAGAATTAGATTTCAAAGGAAATTTGGTAGAGAAATGAGACTAATTGGTGAATAGGTTGTTTATTTCTTCTCTAAAATGAAGTTTGCAATAAGATGAACTTGTGTGGTCTCAAATACCTAGAAGGGTATATACAATATGCACCTGTTACAAAGGCATTCTCCTAGCAGGAGCCTACAAGAGAATGGTGACATTGGAAATCATTATGCAAAATTAAAGTTCCTTCGGTGGCGCGCATACGTGTTTATTATTGCATAAAAAGTTTACTTCTTTCTTCTATGTTATTGTTTCCTATGTCTCCGACTTACAACGTTTCCTTTGAAAAATTTGGTGCAATTGCTGGTTATAATTTATTTTTCTAGACAAAAATATAACTGTTCTACAATGTAAAAGCACAACTATCCAAAACTCAAAAATATCCACTAACAATAGAAATCTACTACTATATATAATTTATTTTATATTTCATAAAACAATTATTATTTAGTTTTCTAGACTAAAATATAACTATTCTACAATGTAATAGCACAACTATCCCAAACTCAATTTATTTTATCATATTATAAAATAATTATAATTTATTTTTCTAAACTAAAATATAATGTAAGAGCACAACTATCCAAAACCCAAAGATCTCCAATAACAATGAAAATCTACTACTTTATATAATTTTTTATAAATTTTCGGTAATGTACTATTAGAAAAATATATATAGTGTGTGTCTTTTTCAGTAAAAATAATGAGGCAGACACCCCACTGCATTGCACTTTAATTCGGCAATGATGTCATTGCAATACATGAGAATGATAGCTGCGTGGAAAGCTTCCAGAAGTGCGTCTACTGACTAACACCTTGACTTTGCCATTCGAAGACGGAGGAAGTCGAGAAATAAAGAACTTCGCAATTGGATGTTCAGTGCTTTTGTCCCAAGGTGCTGGTATTGCAGGATTTGCCAGAAGAAGACTGTCTATGCCTTCCATTTTTATTCACTTTCTATTACCTTGGCCTCCAAGTAGTGATTATATTATAATTTGAATAAAAAAATAACATTATTTTATTATATTGATCTTTGCAATACCAATACATATTTCAAAATTAAATACATGTGCCTATTTTCAATCTCTAATATTTAATTATATATATTATTTAATTTTATAAAATTATTATAAATTTTTTTTTTTTAAATATAAATTTTCTTCAATATAATGAAATAAAACTATCCGACACTCAATCACATCTAACCACAATGAAAATCTATTACTTTGTATAATTTTTTTTCTAGATTATTTTAAATAGTATACTACTCCAAGTAATATATTCACTTGATTTTTTCTAGATGAATACTATACTCCTCACTCCAATAAAAAGAAATAATTTATTTTTATTTTATAATTTTATAAAGTAATTATAAATATATCTAATAACAATAAAAAAATCTAGTACTTTATTTATTCATAGATTATTAGAAATAGTGTCCTATTAAAAAGATATATATTAAATAAAAATAATGAAGTAGAATCCCATTCCGTAGACTCCTCATTGCGTTGCACTATAATGCGAAAATGATGTCAACTGACATCAACATTGCATGCTATAGAGCAAGTTATGAGCCTATTGAACACCCACATTGCATATCTTATCTCTAAGTATTAATTAATCTCTAATCAACTTAATGATAGTCTACGCGCAATGCGCACTTCAATCCCATTCTTCGCCGATTACTTTTCCCTACGAATTTGCACCATGCTAGCCTCCAACTTGGAGCTGGTGTTCTTCATTATCTCGTCACTTCAATTCTCTCTAACATTGTCTCAAGAGAATAATAATGAAATGAAAGGAGTGTCCATGAGCCTCCATTCATTTACGAATGTGAAAGCCACATTTACGAAAAAAGGTGGGCGACAGTGACAAATAAAACAAACTTACCGAAATAGAAGTACAATTGCAATCAAAGTGAGCAATACTCTCAATGAAAACATGCACTCACTATCGACATATGTTGCGCAATATATTGTGCTTATGTACTATGTAGTCGTTTTCATTAGTGATTATGCATGCCTTACCTTTAAGAGTTATGGTGTACCTATGCAAGCTTTCATCGAAAGGAGTGAACTTGTGAATTATTCAATAACTAAAAATGCATAAGAAAGTGAGTTTGACACTTAGAATCTAAGGGAACATCAACCAACTATGAAGGAGATATGAACAATCAAGGAACGACATATCCTAGAATCACAAGTAGGCTCCAAATTTTGGGTGTAATAAAGCTTTTGGAGGATGTTTGTTGCAATGAAATATGTTAATCATGAGGTCACACTTAACGCTAATGGAGTGAGATAAACCACATTGTTAGTCTTGGTGGCACGGATTGAAAATTTTTCATATATTACAAACAATGTTAATAGCATTTTTTTTGTATCACTTGGGGGCCACTTGGGAGGAGTACACCTCATTTGGACGGATCTCTAAAGTGGGTTTTAGGATATTTTTTCATACCCTTGAATTTGAAATCGGTTGGCGATTGTCCCCTTACAACATGTTATTATTGATGGTAACCGTGGAATCCTTTTTTTTCAGATATTTTAGATAGGGTGATAGGGAGGGGTTTGTGCTCTTTCTGCTATAGGAGGATTTCAAATAACCTCAATTGATCCTCCTTGTTTGTGCTCCCCTCATGATGTTTGAATGTGCATGCTTGGACCAAGTTTAAAAGGGTTGTTAAGTATTTCATTATTATAATTGTCCCTACTATATCTTCCCTATAGTGCTATGCCCTGATCAATCAGGCTTAAGTAGCGAGAATATCACTCTTCAATATTTTGGTTTGCGTGTGCTTACCTTTAGGGATTATTTTACAAAGTGTTGTTTGGTTTGAGTCATGGTTTGGCCAAAACTATGTCTTACTGACTTAATTGGATAATAAATCTATATTCACTTTCGTTGAATGAAGTAACCATCATTCTCATAGATTGTTAGGCCTTCTCATGAGGAGGAGGGTCCACCATCATGTAGATGTTTTTTGATTTGATTCCAATAGTGGAAATCTAAAACCATACTTTGGTTGTTGGGATAAGCTTTGTCGTAGAGAGGAATATGTTTTTACTATTGAGGTAATATAGATCCAACAACTTGAATAAAGTGTCATGATTAAAAATAAAATATAACAAGGAATCAATGCAAGTCCACCTAAAATAGGGATGGAAAAGAAAACATTAGCCACAAAATAAAAAAGGGAAAAGATAACCCACAATTTTGGTTTGAGGAAGAGCTTGCAAGCTAGAAGGGTCCATAGTTCCAATGGATGGTAGGATTTTAAGGGTAGGCTAATGGTTTAATCTTTTACATAATTGTAGAAACCCTTTCCCTAGTAACTCATCCCACCACCATAAAGATGAGAATATAGGAATCCTAATCAAGGAATACCATGGAATTAGGAAATGAAAATTAGGACTAATCCGACCAAAAGATGGGGTGGTGCCAAAGATTAGGAACATAACTACAAATACTGAAGGGGCTTTGCAACACAAGGAGAATAAGTAAATGATGAATCAAGTAGGGAAAATAGATATATTTATATATATAAATTTTCAGTAATGTGTTATTATATATATATATATATATATATATATATATATATATATATATATATATATATATATATATATATATATATATATAATAATGTGTATTTTTTTAAATAAAAATATAATAAGGCATACTCCCCATTGCATTGCACTTAATGTGGTAGTGATGTCATTGCATTGCATGAGAATGATGAATGTGTCAAAAGCTTCCAAAAGTGCTCGCGGATTTTTCCACATTTTGGCCTTAGCTATGGCATTGGAAGCGCGACGGGGCATCTACAGACTGACACCTTGACTTTGCCATTGGAAGACGGAGGATATAATTATATAACTATAAATATATCTATTATCAATGAAAATATAGTACTTTATTTATTTATAGATTATTAGAAGTACTGTCCTATTTATTTGTTTATATATTATTAGATATAGTGTCCTATTTGTTTGTAGTCCAATGGGGAGTGTGCATCATTATATATATATATATATATATATATATATATATATATATATATATAATGATGCACACTCCCCATTGGAACACGCTTTAATGCAAAAATAATGTCAACTGACATCAACATTGCACGATATATAGAAAGTTATGAGGCCAATGGCCATTTAACACTACCATTACACATCGCTAATCAACTTAATGATAGTCAATACGCGCAATGTGCACTTCAATCCCATTCTTTGGCAATTACCTGTCCCTACGAATTTGCACCATGGTGGCCTCCAAGTTGAACCTAATGTTCTTCATTATCCTCTGACTGCATCTCTCTGTAACATTGTCTCAAGAGAATAAGAATGAAATGAATGTAGTGTCCGTGAGCCTCCACATGAAGACAAGGACGAAGAGCGTGTCTACAAACAAGATCATAGTGGAGGAGCCTCTCTACTATGCTAGAAACATCATTGATTATTACATGAAATTATCGGTGGGTACTCCTGCACAAGAGCTATTGCTCATGATGGACACGGGAAGTAATGTGGTGTGGGTAGGCTGCACAAGAAATTATAGATTCAACGAGTGCAATGAATATAGGACAGTCTTACCTCAAATAAAGTCATCTTCTGATGTGGTTGTAAAGTGTGCATATCCCAAGTGCAGAGACTTGTATTGTGATAATGAAGGTTGTGCCAAAAGCTTCCAGAAGTTCTCGCAGATTTTTCCACATTTCATCCTTGCCTATGGCTCGGGAAATGCGACGAGCCATCTGCTGACTAACAGCTTGACTTTGCCAATGGAAGACAGAAGAAGGGGTGTTACTTTAATTTTTTTTAATTTTAGGTTTTTGGAAATTTTCTTTTGGAGCCTCTCTTAGGAGATGTGCCAAATCCACCAGCAGAATTATTCAATTTTTCACTTAAATATATGTTTTAAAGTTATAATTTATAGATTGAAGTTTAGAAATTTTATTATAAATTGAGATATTGATCTTGAGCTATTTTATACTTTTAAATTTTTTGAATTTTAGGTTTCTATAGAGGATTTCTTTTCCCTACGAACTCTAGCGATGGAGATAGGAACATCCACACCATTTCAACCATTTGAACAAGTTGTCTAATTTTCTTTTTAATAATATTGGAAATAAGTTTATATATGCATTTTCATTTGAAAATTTTTAATATATATAACTGTACATGTCTATTTTACAGTTTACTATTGGAGATGTTCCTATGGGGGAAGTTATAGTGGGCGAGCAAAAAATGGAGAGGGAATCTCATGAGCTATTGCATGATTTTTTTCACATTTCGTTTTTCACATGAAGTTCTATATATTCTCACTCAATTTTAAATCATCAAATTTTAATATTTGTACACATTGTGTACAGGTTCCCCACGACATTGTGTACATGATGCACATGAACTATTTGATGGATGATACACATGCACACGTGAAAAAATATATTTTCAATAGATTTAGTCTTAAATTTATTTTTTTTATATACTCTTCTCTAGATGCAGTCATATACAACTTGATACTTGATACCTGTGAGATATACAAATTTTGGACATATTTTATGTGAGCTACATTTGGTACATGTGAATGTGATATCTAATGTTTTTAAAACTTAATTTTTGGATGGTTGAACTACTTTTGGCATGCGAAGTAATGTTACAGAGTTATATATAATTTGTTTTGTTTTCAAAGCTCATGTTTTGGATGGTTGAACTACATTTGGTTTAAATAACTTGTTTTATTTTTAAAGTGGTATGGTTGAACTACATTTGGCATGTGAAGTAATGTTACTTGATACTTGATACTTGTGATCTATAATATTTTGTTTTTAAAACTCAAGTTTTGATACTTGTGATCTATAATGTTTTGTTTTTATAACTGATGTTTTGGATGGTTGAAATACATTTGGCATGTGAAGTAATGTTGTGCTATAATTTTTTATTTTTTTCTAACTCAAGTTTTGTATGGTAAAAAAGTACATTTTTCATGTGAAGTAACGTTGTGATCTATATTAATGTTTTTCTTTTGAAAAAACTCAATTTTTGGATGGTTGAACTACATTTCGCATGAGAAGTAATGTTGTGTTATAGTTTTTTTTGTTTTTAAAGGTTAATTTTTGGATGGTTAAACTACATTTGGCATGTGAAGTAATGTTGCGTTATAATTTGTTTTGTTTGTAAAACTTAAGTACATATTCGAATGAATATTACATAATAATTTTACATATTCAATAAATAACTGAAGTAATAAATATGTATAATGCCAATAATACGTGCATGTGTTCAACATATATATATATATATATATAGATAGATAGATAGATAGATAGATAGATAGATAGATACCTTGTGATTCAATTTCTTCAGTTGAATTTATGTCAACATTTTCACCATCTTCAATCATTGGTTCAATATCTCTTTCAATTTCTCTTTCAAAATTTTGTATCTCATCATTAATGTTTTAAAGAATATCTCTCTCTGTTTACATCGCAAAATATTTTTCAAATTATTTCATCAAATAAAAATTAAGCTTCACATTTTACACTAGGAAAATTTTAAATATCAAATTCATAATATTTACATTTAGATACCTCTTTCAACTTCTAGTTGAGGTTGATTTTCCCTTTCAATATTTGAGAGTGCTTCTCTCTTTATTTTTGGAGATTCTCTCGTCTCTTCTGTATGTTCCTCAGGGTCTCTTTATCAATCATATTTTCTCGTGCAATTCCTTGGATTTCCCATGATAATAGAGTATGAAGTTCAAAAATATTCCTTCAAAAATTTAGACAAAAACTCAATTTAAAAAACGTCACAAAAGATTTAATTTAAAAAAAAATCATTTTAAAAATTTTGCAAAAAATACATACTTCAAACCAAAACACTTACTTTAAAAAATATGAGAAAAAAATGTCTTATAAAAATGAAACAAATCTCAAAATATTTCCTTCCAATTCCTATAAAAAAATTTCATTTAAAAATTTAGACAAAAAATCATTTTAAAAAATCATTATAAAAGATTTACTTCAACGCAAAACACGTACTCTAGAAAAATGTCACTTCAAAAAATACCTCCAAAAAATGTCCATTGAAAATTAATTCCAACTTCTTAAAAAATGCTACATTAAAAAATACTTCAAAAAAGCCTCTAAAAAAATCACTTTAAAAAATACCTCCAAAAAATGTCCTTTGAATATTAAGCTTAAAAAGAGTCCTTTCGAAATTAATCCTAGAAAAAGTCCTTTGAAAATTAAGGCCAAAACCTCTAAAAACAATGAAAATTAAGTCCAAATCCTCCAAAAAAAAATACCTTAAAAAAATGAAGCCCAAAAAAATCAAAAAAATGTATCACATACCTCCAAGAAATGTCTTTTGAATGTACCTCCAAGAAAAGCCCTTAAACTCAAAACAATCCTTTGCGAAAATGTCCTTTGAATGTACCTCCAAGAAAATTCCTTAAACCCAAAACAATCCTTTGAAAAATGTCCTTTGAATGTACCTCCAAAGAAAGTCCTTAAACCCAAAAAAATTCTTTGCAAAATCAAACCAAATGTGCGAAATTATGTGAAAATAATGAATTCTTTTACATCAATTTATATTGATGCGAAATGTTTTTTTGGATGGGTTTCATTGTATTTTCCGGCCATTAGAAAGTCAGGTGAAATTTCGGCCGGAATTTTTATACTTTTATGTCATTAGACTTGACAAGCCACCGGCGCAAAAAAATAATTCGACCAAACTTTTTTTAATAGTTTGGCCAAACTAACACTTCTACAATTATGCAGAACCAAGCTCCGAATACATATATTCAACATTGGATTGATTAAACTCCATGAAACATTCTGAATTAACTGTTGGAACCAAGAAAAAAAAATTTAGAATTCAATCTACTTTCTGGAAATATAACTTTTATGGAATTTCATAAATATTTACTAATTTTAATTAATTTTGTAATAAAATGGGTGTAAACAATTCCTGAAGGTCATTATGATTTAGTGAAATCATAAATTTGTATCTTCCAAAATACACTTTAAAAATTTGAAAAAATTATGGTGCATTACATTGGTCCGTGGTCTGTAATGGGTAGTTTTTAGATTTTTAGTTTATAACTTATATGTTAAGAAATTTCGTGTGCCGTGAAACATATTCAAAATATGCAGTTTTTTCATATTGGACGAGTTCAAAAAAATTTAGTAATTATGATATGCATCAGTTGGCTTTGTAAATGTATTGAATCCGAAGTAGACTCTATCTAGATTGTTGTAACACTTTTTTTTCTCAAAAGCACAATTTTTCGAAGAATACAACAATGCATATTAACATGACTTCTTATTAAACCTTTGATTGTTAAAAAAAACACTCTCAAAGAAACTCTAAGTTGAGAGGTCAAATGTGTATAAACAAATTCCAAAGAATAAGTAATAGAAAGCTAATAAAATTTCTGACAACTTTTATTCTTCTCACAAAATGAAATTCTAAACAAAAGAATTGTTTTGGCTTGCAGAAAGCTGAAGAACAGAAAAAATGTAATTGTTTTCTCAAAAAAGGGAAAAACGTGTAACCCAAATTTAGATTTTCACCCAATATGTTGTGTACCTCAAGGAGCAATGGCCCCTATTTCAAATCAAAACTCTAGCCTCCCATGGATACCTACCTTTCCAAGATTGTAGGAAATTCACGGATTTCTACAAGCAAGCTAACATGGCTCATCACGCAAAGATGGAAAAGTTTTATGTGTATAACCTTGTCCTCACAAATTTGGATACTTGGACTTCGATACTACAATGGGGGATATGCAGCTGATGGCTTTAGTATATTTGATGATGAATGAGGACACTAGATCAAAAAAAATATGGAAAGTCATGAGAAGAATAAATAGAGAACCCTTACATATCATATCAGAATTGTTCATCCCAAGAGGTGTCATCCTTAACCATCGAGGGATTCAAAGGGACCCTCCACTAGTTGAAAGCTACCTTCAGACTAAAACACAATTAATAGGCCACGTTTATGATATTTCTAGGCAGATAGAAGATGAATGCATTATGGCCAACCAGAGGAGATGGAACAACCTCCCTCACAGCCTCAAGAACAGGGAGTACGATACTCTAGAAAGACTAAGGGGTGGATTGGAAAGGGAACCATTATACAAGAGGGCTATGCAGGCTAAAAATATCCAATAGTTGGGACAAAAGCTCGGCCCACCTTTGTTGCTGGAGTTTAATGATGAAAAGGATGTAGATGCACAGGATAGATAATGGGTGAATGTAGAAAAGAATAATGGTTTTTAACCCCTTCAAGGAACTCCCACACTTATTCCTCAAGAAATTAGGGGGATGTCAAAGCCTTGAAGGAAATGCAGGAGGAGGATTAGCTGATCAAAGGATGAGAAACCATTCAGCGAGGAGGGGGGGTGATGATGAGCTCCATCATTAGACATATTTGGAGGGGTTAATGGTCAACTTTTTTCCTTCTTAGATATTTTTTTCTTTAATTTTTATTATTATTTGGTTTTATGATGCTAGTATAGGTGGTGATTAAGGCTAACATACTCTGAGTGCCTAATATGAGGTTGAGTGCATAAAATCATGAATTATTAGCATTTTTATAAGGATTTTATCATCAAGACTTGGAGGAGACAGGAAGGAGAAATTATAAGAGGATTTTCCACCCTCCTTAACTCACAAAGGCAGCCAAAGGATCCCAAAGATTCTCTCAATAAATTCAAATTCCAAAGGCAGCCAAAAAATCCCTAAGGATTCTCTACAGCAATTCAAGTTCCAAAGGCAGCCAAGCAACTCAAAGAGGAGTCAATATTTGTTTGCTTTGAGTAAAGTGGACTCAATCACTATTTTCTAGGGTGTTGTTGGTAGCTGCCCTACAGAATATATAGATCAAATTTAGAGCTAGGAAGGGTATGAACTTTATTGCAAGCTATTGAGATTTTTATTATTTTACTCAGTGATCAAACTTTTAGAAATGTATGAGGCTATTATTTTATTAAATGAGCAGACTTATTTTATTTTACTGATTTAAGTTTCAAAGAGCTAGGCTTGTGCATTAGGTCCCAATCTGTGTGCCTTAGCCTCTCTATTGTATTTGTTATTTGCTTTCTCTCATTTCATTAGTTCCACTTCTGATAATTTCGTTTATGTTTCAAGTTGTTGTTTAGTTTTGATTTTAGTGTGTTTTTGTAGGTCATTTTCTTGTGAGTAATAGAATACAGGAGAAAGACCAAATTTTTTTTCGATCAAGACCCCCTTCTCATCTCTGTCAATAGAGCTCGAGGAGGGCAAGCCTTCCCATAGACCCAAAAACCGATTTATGTTCACTGTTTCTGAGATTAAAAGTAGAGTTGCATTACCATTTTTCAATCTTCCCTTCACTGCATTTTTTCTTCTTCTTTAATCATAAGTTAGCAGGTTGATTGAAGGAATTATTGTTAAAACCCCAGAGCAGCTCCGTGGTGCCTCCCTACTTTATCCACCATCTCTGTCTTGAAAATATTTTCATTGTTTTTACGCCCTCCATTTTCGCTTTTTCCCGCTTATTATCACTACCGCACCCACCTTTTATCCCTAAAAACACTTAAAATATCCAGCTCCCCTTATTCCTTTGTTATTATTTGTCATGATTGGCTTACCTTTTTTAACACAAAATGCTTGAAAACCATTGAAATTTGACCTCCACCTTTCCTCATCGAAACTCCCGCTATCATAATTCACAAATCGCAAATCGCACTTCGCGACCTTTTCCCTTTTATTTTAATACTTACCACTCCAACACTAACTGCGATAAATTTGCCACATCACAAATCACATCTTTTATTCGGCTACCATTAAATCTTACCGCTCCAATCGCCAATTGCGATAATCCTCCATGCTCCACCACAATGCAAATCGCTAATCAAATTTTGCAACCTTTTCCCTTTTCTTTTAGTACTCAGCGCTCCCAAGGCTAATTGCGATATTGTTATCACACTCAACCACTGGTCCTACTTCCACATGACCCATTGCAAATCATACTTCATGACCTTTTCCCTTGTCTTTTAAGACTTACCGCTCCCAACGCCGAATGCGATATTCTTCGTAATCTGCCACATCGTAAATCACAAATCGCAGTTTTTACCCTGTCGCATTTTTCACTTCTCAACGTCTACCCCATCACCTTACACATTTCACTCCCGCTCTAAAACATCACTTCCTCTACCTCTTTTCTCTGCAATATTGCGATTTTGATATCTCATATTTCATATCACACTTCCATCCCTCCACGGAAACTCCACCATCGCACTTGTTAAATTATTCTGATCCAAAGCATTTTTGCACCATAATGAATCTTTAATAAGGTTTAAACCCGCTCTTTCCACCTCTAATCCTTGTTTCATGTGTTGAGCCCTACATTAGCACCTTTAGCCTATTTTCCTCCAAAATATTAGCCACACATTGTTAAGTTTAGTTTGTCATGAATAGTTGCATGATTAGATGCATGATAGCATGGTAAATAGATTTTAGCCGATTGGTCTAGCTAGGTGCAACTTAGTTTAGTTTCTTTTCAGTAATTTCCTTGTGTAGATTAAATTAATTTCCTTTCTGTCATTTCCTTTTTCCACATTCAATTAGCTTCATTTCCATAATTTCCTTTCTACAAATTAAGTTAGTTTCCTTTCTGTCATTTCCTTCCAACAATTTACTTATCAGTTATTTATCATAGTTTAAGAAATAGCACCCTTTCATAAAGAAGAAGAGGATGACATGAAAAGAATGAATATGTTGTGTATATAGCACTATCACCTCCAAGTTTGTACGAACCTCAGGTTGATAAAGTGAAGTAGGGAAGTCCATGGGAGTTGCCCCACTCTAGGTGAAATAGTAGGGCTCACCAACCAGGTCAATCTTGGAACTTTGACTGGCTTTAACTTTCACATACGAACTTGGTTTGATGAATCATTCACACCTTTGTGATTAGGATGATGAGATATTAAACTTTTGTTCGAGAGAAGTCCAAACACTTTTATTTTTGAGATTTCATGAACCCACTTGTCCTGTGTGTGTCTCTAGAGCCACTTGGATCACACGTCTATTAACGATTGACATCATTGGCTAGAAATCAGATGGTGTCTTCCGATGTTCGACATCATATCACATATTCACATGGTTAGATTCATAATTTAAGTGATTGAGTGAACGAGATAGAAGACCTTCGATCTAGTTTCATCCATATGGGTTGCGATTTCAGGAGAATTACCAAGTCATCCATACGATGGTAATTATTAAGATAGTCATCCTATCACAAGTCTATATCTATATATGGTCTATATCTTTAGACGAATTTATGATGTTGTGATATTTTATCTGTTGAGTATGAGATATCTGTCCCTCAACAATTCATGTAGAATATGAAAAAATATGAAGATGTAACGTATTGTAATTTATGCAGGTCATTGTTTGCTTCAGTCTCTCCTCATCACGTCGTAAATAAAATCACTCAACATTATCACTTTTGACTTCATGCTTTAGGGGGAAGTTGTTGTAGGTTTATTTCGGCATCATCCCCAAACACAGATAAATATTCATTAGGGTCTATCATACCCTCAATTGGTTTATAAATGCCCTAAACAATTCATCACATTGATGGTCTTCCTTCACGAAATTTTCATCACTTAGATGCTAGTTGAAGTGCCCTCTCAAGCCATCAACGCACCCCTAGACAACTGTAACTAATTTGAAGAGCATCTACTCCCATGTAAGGCTGTGTTGCAGAGGATCTAGGTCCACTTTGAAGTGCGTTGGTCTTCTGAGAGTGAATTTTTCATTAGATTCCTGGAATCTCCCCAACTTCTAGTGGCTTATATAAGTTGTTCTAGCTCTCATCTAATTTGATAAACTCGAATTTGGAACCCATGAACTCATTAAACCTCTTATTATCCAATTCCCATGAACAAGGAAACCTCTTCATCCATTTTCAGGAAATCCATTCATGATTCATTTATTTCAAACTACCTTCATCTACTTATAGATAGAGCACTGAACATAGTGCACAAGAGAGAAAGAATTTGTGTTAACTAGAGTTATGTTGGTTGGATATCAACTCTTGAAGGTGTGTGCATGTAATGTGATGCTCTTGGATTGTTGATGCTAGATGTGATCAAGATGGGACTCAAGGTGGATGAGTGAGGATGAATCGATCCACTGGTTATACTCTTCCTTATAATTCATAATAAAGACATTTGTTCCTTTCCTAATGCATGTGTCAATGATGTTATATGTCTATTAACAAGTTTAATATATTCAATTTGTTTAATTTGAATATATCGTATTGACTTTATGTTGTTTTCTGTCTTCTTCTTGCCATGGTAGGTATCAATCAAGAAAATTAAGTTGGAATGAAAGCGACAAAAGCAAAGAATGGAGGTGAGGGAAAGCGAACATATTACAATTAGTTTTGTCTTCCTTTATCTATTCACGTTAAGGAAAATATCAGATATATTTCTTTCTATTGTTCTATGTGAACCAACCACTTAGGGAAAGCATACTTATCTGTATGTTTATATTTCCATAAAACACTTCTGACCTGCCTGCAAGATCCTATCTTATATATATGTCCCATAGGAACTCAAGGTTGATATATGATTCACCTGTATCCACCTTCTAAGAGCATCTAAAACCCTATTCTCTTTACCTTTAATATACTTGGTCTCAAATTCAAACTCAACGATCATGGTTAACCATATAGCTTGAATGGAATTCATATTCAGTCGGTCAAACAAATATCTCAACCCACTATGATCACTCATCAATACAAACCTCCTTCCAAGAATATAGAGCCTCCAAATCTTCAATGCATGTATGATTGTTGTTATCTCAATATCATGCATCAGATAGTTCTGCTCATGCTCATTCAGTTTCCGTGACTCATAGCATACAACCTATCCTTCATGCATAAGGACTCCACCAAGCCCTTTCTTGCAAGAATCTATACATACCACAAACTCCTTGTACAGATATGTGATATTTAACACTGTAGCATGTGTCAAAAACTGCTTAATTTTCTCATAACTGGTCGCACATTCCTTTGTCCATTCGAACCTCTTACCTTTCCTTTGCAATGATGTGATAGGATAAGAAATATCTGAGAATTTCTTAATGAACCTCTTGTAATATCCTTATAAACCCATGAAGGACCTTACCTCATGCACATTCCTAGGAGTTTCCCACTCCATGATGGCCCTGATTTTTCTAAATCCACTGTTATTCCTTCCTTGGAAACAACATATCCCAAATAATGCACCTTGGTTTGAAAGGAACTGCATTTCCTAAGATTAGCATACAACAGATGGTGTCTAAACAATCTCAACACAACTACTGAATGTTCGACATGATATTATTCATTCAATATACCAATATATCATCAATGAAAAAAATAACAAACTATTCATCAAAGAAATAAATGTAGATAGAGCATTAGTCAAGCCGAAAGGAACTACAACAAACTCATAATTCCCATAACTAGTCTGGAAGGTTGCCTTGTGAATTTCAACGTCTTTAATACATACATGATGATATCTCAATCTCATATCAATCTTCAAGAACATTGTCGGTCCCTTCAACTAATTGAACAAGTCATCAATGCTCGGCAAGAGATACTTGTTCTTGATGGTCACTTTGTGCGTCTACCTATAATAAATGCATAGTATAATAGTACGATATATCTTCTTAAAAAAAAATATCGGTGTTCCCCATGGTGATACAACTAGTCTAATTTATCCCTTGTCCACTATTTCCTTCAACTGCAACTTCAACTCCACCAACTCTAATGTGCTCATCTTGTATGGCACCTTAGATGTTCGCACTACCCCTCGTACCAACTCAATAGAAATGTCTACTTCCCTGTGAGGTGGAGACTCTGAAATATCTACGAGAAATACATCCTAAAATTTTTATATAACTTGATACCTTCTCAAAACATCTACATCCTCGACTTCCTTACATTTGTCACTAGAAATATGCATTGCAAACAAGATACACCCTTTCCTATGACTGCGCTTGGCTGGCATAATTGTAACCATTCTCACTGACGTTGATTTCTTCTTTCCCGAGAAGACTCTTTGTTCCCCATTTTCATCCAAGCACTCAATATCCTCAGCATAACAATTTACCTTGGTGTTGTGAAGATATAGCTATTCCATACCCAAAAACATGTTATACGAACCCAATGACACTACATTCAAATGTGTTTATGTGGACATACCATTCAACTCAAATGAACAAGCTATTACCCAATGATGAATTCTCTTCTTGGTACTTATAGCCAACTTCAGTAACCAGGACTCTGTATGCAATTTTTTATTCAAACCATAGTTATCCACCAGGTGAGGATTAACATAAATATAATTAGATCTAGGTTCAATAAAAATATAAACAACTTGATCACAAAACTTACCATCCATCTTGATAATAGATGTTTGGTGATCTTCCTACCTGTTATCCATTGTTGCATAGATCTTGGGAATACTCTGTCCAACATATACCAATTTCTACACCTCCTGCGTATTGTAGATATGCGGTCTACCACCTTGTCGTTGATATTTTCCACAAATCCAACACTATAAAGGCTTCCAAACTTCATTCTTATTCAACTCCTCATATTGAAGTCCCTATCCTCTGCCTGATGTATTGAAATTCTTAGGCAGTGAAGCATTCTACTTGTTAACTGTATCTTGAGGTCTTGCTCGTTTCTTGTCCCATCTTCCTATATTATTATCATTACCATTCTAGTTCATCTTTGCCTTATATTTTTTCTTCCATTCCTCATAACAATTCTTTAGTTTCCGAATGGCCTCCTCCAATGATCTAGGCTAATCAAGCTCAATCCTATCTTCAAATTCTATTAGAAACCCACTAATGAATCTTTAAATCTTGGCCTTCGCCTCCTCGAGTTAAGGCACATACCTAAAAAACTCTAGAAATTTGTTAGTGTACTCCTCATTGGTCATAAATCCCATCTTTAGCTCATAAAAATATTTTTCCCTGTCATCATAGTATGTCATAGATAGATACTTATTCTAGAATAGTCTCTCTAAATCACTCCAATTCAATTCCTTCGCATAAATATCCCTGACATTTTTCACATATTCCCATCAAATATTTTCTTTACCTTTGAGGTTGAATGTAGTTATTTTAGCTTCTTGTTTTCTGAGTAATCATGCAACTTAAAGAACTTCCTCATACCAAGAAAACATGCCTATGCATCCTATGATCTATTCATCTCTCTCTCAAATGTGGGTGGATTTTTTTTCTTAAACTAATCCAGAAAATATCCCCTCTCACTCCTCCTGTGAGGATGATAATGATGATGATCATAATGTTTGTCAGAACCAGAACTAGAATAATACCCGTGTTTATCACCTCTCTTATCCAAAGTGTCCAATAACCTTCCATCTCTAATCGTTTCATCACTATCCAGCCTTTGACCACCATGATACATGCTTCCATATGCCAAATTAGTCCCATCATCCTATCTAGAGTTGATCAGGAGTGGTCCTTTTTTCAGCAAATCTGACAAACTCTAAAGGATTATTGCATTAACTTCTAATTTTTTCTCGTGTTCCTGTATGATTTTATCATTATCTGTATACAACTCCTTATTTCTTCCTTCAAACTTCTTAGTATGTCTCTTAAGTCAGAAGAGTTCCCAACACCATGTTTCTCATCTAATTCATAGCGGAAATCTTTGTAGTTTACCATATTCATAGTGATATTTTATTTCTTCCTGCAAGGAATATCATCTTAGCTAAATCAAATCACAGTAAACCAACGTATCTTAGCATAATTTTGGGAGGGTATGTCATCTACAATATTAGTCAATTGGAGTAATGCATGTATAGATATAATACTAACAACATATATGCATATAACACATAGGTATATGAGCACATAAACGTTGTTCTAGTTAGAGTCTAGTGCATGACCATATCACTACACATACCATGAGCTCAAGCATGAAAGAATCAACCATACCAATGTACACAGAATATACACAAGCATAAAAAGCATGTAACCAATAATACACTCATGATGACACATTCCATGATGTCACCCTTGCTTTCACATGGAAACATCACTACAGCCATGACTAACACCATACATATGCAACAAGCTTATAGACCACAAATATGAGTAACACATGTGCAACCGACATTAATGCATGACCAAAAAAAACTTACCATGTAGTCTGAGGGGTGAACCATGTTCTAGTACCACTCTGTAGCACCCTCCTCCCACATCTATCCAAGTAAGTAGCTAACTAGGGTAGACATATTATGAGACGCTACTATGATATGATTCAACCACCTAAGTTACCTTAAGGAAGTGGAAGTGATGGAAACACATCACACAAACCTTCCACATAAGATAAAAACTCTTAAGAGCCATCCCATCCACTCAAGTAAGAAACCCCTGGGCCCCTTTGCGTTTTTATACCACTAAACCCCCATATTCTCCATTGATATGGACTAGGGTGCGTCTGGGAGGTTGTAGACGCTCCCGCAAGATGGCCATGCATGTGTCTAAGGACCTTATTCCTAAGACCTGTGCCAACGTCCCCGATATTTAAGCCAATTTTTCAGGCCAAGACCCCGAGTGAATTCCTAGAACACCGTGACACATTAAGAAATGAAATATAACAATAGAATAATGATGCAAATGCAAAAACTTGGACAAGGACATCACTCAACCCCTACTAGCCATGGCATAAATTTCTACAAACATGTCACAAATATGAGTCCATAGGTTTAAATAACATATCTAAGCATAGGGGTGTCATACTTATCTAAGAATGTCTAAGAAGAATTTTTGCCTCATCACATTAACTACATTACAAACTAATTGGACATAGATACATTGTTCATTCATTTAGAAATCAAAATTTGATGAGAGCCATACATCATCACCATCATAAAACACATTAATAACCAACATATATATAAAAAAAATTATGAGAAAATAACAACCATATAATCCACATAATAACACACATATTTACCCATAAATACAAGAGGAAAAGAGTTGTTATTTCCATAAGCAAAATGCAACCAAGTATGGGACTT
Source organism: Pinus albicaulis (assembly GCA_034641835.2). Classification (NCBI taxonomy): domain Eukaryota; kingdom Viridiplantae; phylum Streptophyta; class Pinopsida; order Pinales; family Pinaceae; genus Pinus; species Pinus albicaulis. Next base: position 1,341,179,632 of record CM076582.1, on the reverse strand, counting down.
CCACGATCCACCTGACCATAGACATGGCTAAGCCAAATTTTTTCTCACCTAGTCACCCTCATGCCATATTCCAGCCATGAATGTGGAATATCATAAAAATCATCAATCAAAACGAAACCAGGGCTTCCAAAGGCAGAACCACAAAAACCCTTAACCAGTGATTCCACCTCACAAACAACATCAATATTGGTCTTGAGCCAATTTTTCTAGGGCTCGAGAGAGTTTTTTCCAACCAATGCTTCCATGACTACCAACTCAACCCACAATTTGTGTCGGACTTCCATACTGTTTGTCCAACCAAGGGTTCGAGGACTAGTAACTCAACCCATCAAGGGCTTCTAGATCTTTTGTCCAACTAGGGCTTCCAGGATTAGTAACTCAACCTGAGTTGTTACAAGGCTTCCAGAGCATTTTTCCAGCCAAGGATTCCATGAACTAATAACCCAACCCACACCCAAAAGAACATGAGAACCAACGAGAAAACAAAACAATGAAATGAACCCAAAACACCGTGGATATCCAAGAAATGGAAAGGCTAAGAAAATCCATTATCAATCAAGGAAATCCTCCATGCCAATGACATAACATGACCAAGGAACCAGACACATATTCCATGCATTCCAAAACTAGTGAGGAGAACATACCTGCAACTTAGTACTTGCAAACAAAATCCCTTGTAGTTGTTAATATTGATGTCCTATTGTGCTTTCGTGCTCTTCCTTTTCCTTCTTGCTCCAAATCTCCAAGTATGCGACACTCTCCAAGGGTTTGACAAGAACTATAAGTATCCAAGAGTATGAGAGAGAGAGAGATAATAATGAGAGCTCCAAAAGTTCACTGAGAAAAACCATCAACTGATCCTCAGAAGCCTTTCTATTAATGAGGCCTCCATTTTCTCGTTTTCCATTATTTTCCTTCATTTGCCTCCTCACATGCAACCTGTGACCTTTCACCTACTTTTTCTCCTATTTTCCATTATTTTCCTTCATTTTCCTCCTCAGATAAACCTTGTGACCTTTCACATCCGTTTTCTCCTATTTTGAATTATTTTCATAAATAAATGCCACTTTTCCTTTCTGGAGCCTTACCCATTTCCTCTTCCAAATTACGTAGCCATAATAAACCATATGAACACCTGCAATAGAATGTTTTTCCCAACATTCAGCTTGGAATATGTGTCTCATGACCTTGGTTATTATTTACCTTTATTGACTTTTATTAGATGGAATTTTAATGAGGGTGGGTACAATAACTCCTCCCAGCACCATAAATATGAGAATATACGCATCCTAATCAGGGAATACCATTGACCTAGAAAAGGAAAAGTATGACTAATCTGACCAAAACATGGGATGGTGTCAAAGATGAGGAACATAGCTAGAAAGACTAAAGGATCTTCTCGACGTAAGGAGATTATGTAAATGATGAATCAAGGAGGGAAAATATTAATATTTTCTTTCCAGGAACGACCCCTATAACCCAAAAATATATAAAACTTAACTAAACCAACCCTAAGTGCATAGATAAGATGAAACAAAATGAATTAAATACCTAAAAGAAAGAAGAAAATTACTAACTAGAAGATCGAAAATTATCCGCTTCTTGTGTGGGTAAAACCTAAGTTGCTTGATTTAAGAGCATATTGGATTGCAATCCATACAAACTATGCACCTATTCTATACCAAAATATGCTATAAAATATTTGAAAGGAAGGAATATGCCATGATTGAAACTCAACCATTACTAAAGATTAATTTATAGAATCATCATTTGGAATTCCCATTCGAACCATAAAATATTCAGTACTTTCTTAGTATAAGTCACCCTACACTAAAAGGATTTTGGGGCGGCATTTATCATCATATTTCTCAACAAAATGGAAAAAGTAGAGTCTCGTATGTTTACCAAAAGAATTGTGGAAAAATTATATTATAATCTGAATAAAAAAATAACATTTTATTGTATTGACCTTTGTATTACAAATACATACTTCAAAATTAAAAACATGCATCTGTTTTCAATCACTAATATTTAATTTTATATGGGGAGTGTCTTGTGTGTGTGTGTGTGTGTGTGTGTGTGTGTGTGTGTGTGTGTGTATATATATATATATATATATATATATAATCTATTTTCCTTTTATAATTTTATAAAATAATTATAATTTAGTTTTCTTAGCTAAAATATCACTATTCTTCAAAGTAATGAAACACAACTATCCAAAACTCAAAGATATCTAGTAACAATGCAAATCTACTACTATATATAATTTATTTTATAATTTTATAAAATAATTATGCTGCAAAGCGTATTTATTTGAAATCAACTTTCCTCGCTACCTTTCTATCATAATATGTGCCATTATATGCTTTTTTAGACAATTAGATCATGCTCAGCCGTCGATTTGAATTGTGCTAACACGTGACAGTTATGACTCACTTCGGTGATTCCAAATTTCCTCCATCCAGTTCTCAACTGTAGAAACTAATATTGAAGAAACTAAGGCGATTCCAAATTTCCTCCACCTAGTTCTCAACTGTAGAAACTAATATTGCAGAAACTAAGGCGATTCTAAATTTCCTCCATCCAGTTACCAACTACAGAAACTAATATTGCAGATGCATGCCATTGTACCCATGCATCCTGCAGCACTGGCCTCTCAAGAATGTCATTGTTTCAATTTCAGGGCACCTCCGCAAATCAGTATATACTATACTCCTTCTTTACAACAGTAGTCATCATCCTCGCCTACTCTTCTCTATTACTTGGCAATCCCAGCCCTTTATTAGCAATGAGAAATATTTAACAAATTTCAAAAGTGGTGGAGGAATTTTTCTCTTTGCAAGCTTCAAAAACAACCACAATGTTAATACATGAAGTATGGTGAAACCCATCACTGAAGAGGAGGCAGCGACAGAGGAAAATATGGATTGGGGTTCCATTAGTGGACTGGAAGAGCACCACAGAATGCCCCTAACCAGAATTTTTATGTGGGGAGCCTACTGGAAGCATCTGTTAGAGACGGGGTTCAACATTGGTGGAGGAATTTCGTTCTCAACAAGCTGCAGAAACAACCACAACATTAATCTATAAAGTATGGCAAAACTCATCGGCTGAAGATTTTGATGCATTTACTGTCAACTCCATGTTTTGTGAGTATTTTCTTAAGAAGGTTTAAGATTTATCAGAGGTTTTAAATTTTATTTACAAAACTCTTTGTTGTGTCATAGTAAATTTGGGGACTTTTTGTTGAAACCCTCTGTTTGTTTAGTTTGTTAGGTTGTAATTGTTGGATGAAACATTTTATATTGATTTTTTTAACGGTTCTCTCCTCTGAGGCTCTTCTTTGCTGTAGTTATTTTCGACTATTAATTTTGACCACTCATGATTTTTCTTGTAAGGAAATTACTATTGCAATTCCCACTGTATTGTCACTAACCATGGACATTGGCTCTCATAAGCTCTCTCAACACGTTAGGAGACAATTGGCCTATTAGTGCTCTCCAATAGGCTCTTAACAAACAATTTGCATTAGATAATAGAATCATCCTCTTTCATGCTCAGCGATCTCCAATTTCCTACTTCGTAATTGGAAGCTCATGTCAGTCACTTTAGGGTTTTTTTAGGCATTTTGTTAATTTTTTTTTTTTTGGGTTTATTGTAACAAGATTGATACTAGTTACATCCATGGAAAAATCAGGTGTCTAGATCAACCAGTGAGCACATCAATTTGGGTAAGACTGGAAACCTATGGAGAGCATAATAGCCACTCCTCTCTGCCACATGAGCTACACCCTCTTGATTGGCTGGCTGTTATGGATATAATTCACAAGAAAAATGAAATAAGACTCTTTTATTTATTGATGGAAAGGGTTTCAATATTTTAGGCCACATAAAGTAGTAGAATGAGTGTTTTATTGATTCATCTTAGAGATTGTAATGGCATTTCAATGTGAAGTGTTTTGCTCTGTTTTTGGGTTTGTTGAAGTCAGATTTTTTATTGCATTTTTGGGTGGGCAGGGCTGATGGTGTCAGTAGATGTGCTGCAAACATTGGAAAATTATATCAAGAAGTCTACAGAGAAGATTTTCTCCAAATAATGGGAAATATCCAAAGACAAAAATGTAATATATACTCATATTGTCCATTGTACTTCAAGAAGTTGGTGTGAACTAGATTGTTGGGTTTATTCCAGATTTAAAATTGTTTTGATGCTCAGTTGAATGGAAATATTGGAATTCAAGAAATGCAATGTTTTTCATTGCAATATTTGGACGCATACTAAATCTGGTTCAAATTGGACTTAAACAAAAAAATTAAAAACCCATCTATAAGCAAGATACTGGTTCAAATTAGACTTATGATAGGTGCCTATATGATCCTTTAGTAATTCAGCTCCATGTTATTAGGATTCATGGAATAGTCTTTCACTAATCACACAAATGGAATTCTACAGCTTATATGTTCTTCTTCCCTTTGTAGTTTCATAATGGAAAACCTTATATTTTTTTGGCCACTATTCCAAATGAATTCTGAAACTGATATTCAGACTGGAAAAGCCATGTAGGTCATATGCAATGCTACCAGAAAGTACCATCGTGACATGTTGGTGTTAGGTAGTATGGTTATGAAGCCCTTGAAAGGTATTACCAATCAAAATTTCTCACCATTTGTGACTCTGAGAAGTGCATTTTCAAAATAAGCATTGTTATTGATATGCATGATTTTGAATTATTCATGTCATTGTCGTTTTAAAAAACTGGCATTTCTCTTTTCAGGTTTCGATTAGAGTTTTATTTTGTAAAACTAGTACATATATTTTTAGGTTTCTATTGGGTTTTGAGTTTGTAATATAACACTCAATTAAGCAGATGATATCGGATTCTGCATGGTGTTTCTTGGCAGTGTGATTGACTATTGTGTTTACCATGTACAGTGCCATGTTGTTGTGGTGAAACCCAAGGAGCAGACTCATTGATTTCTATTAGCCCAGTGCCTCCTATGTGCTATAATTCATCTTATATTTTCCCTTTATTTCTGATATAAGCAGTAGATACTACATCTAATTGAAATATTCCAAGACATGGTCTGGGATTTTCAATAGTCATAATATCTGTTGGTGATAAATATGATATATATACTATAATTTCATGAATATATTTTTCATTGGAATCATGTTCCCTTTACATCTTTTTGTGTTCGATCATATCTATCTTTAACAGAAATTATTTTCACCGGGATTATTTAGGCAGTGACAATTTACAAGGGTTTTAATATTTTAGGCCATAGAAAGCAGTAGAATGAGTGTTTTATTGATTAATCTTAGATATTGTAATGGCATTTCAATGTGAAATATTTTTCTCTATTTTTGGGTATGTTGAAGTCAGAGTTCTGATTCCAGTTTGGAATGGGGAGGGCTGATGGTGCCATCAGATGTGCTGCAAACATTGGAAAACGATATCAAGAAGTCTATAGAGAATATTTTCGCCGAAGAAAGGGAAATATGCAAAGCCAAAAATATAAGATCTACTCATATTGTCCATTTTACTTCAAGAAGTTGGTGTGAACTTGATTGCTGGGTTTATTCCAGATTTAAAATTGTTTTGATGTTCAGTTGAATGGCAATATTGGAATTCAAGAAATGCAACCTTGATCATTGCAATCTTGGGATGCATATTAAATCTGGTTCAAATTGGACTTAAACAAAAAAATTCGAAACCCATCTATTAGGAAGATACTGGTTCAAATTGGACTTATGATAGGTGCCTATATGAATATTTGAGAATTTATTGACACTTTTAACATCAAGCGGATTCCATACATGAAGGTCTTGGATCATTTTAGATAGGATTGAAAACTTTAATAGGAAGATCCTTTAGTACGTCAGCTCCATGTTATTAGGATTCACAGAATAAGTCTTTCACTAATCACACAAATGGCATTCTGCAACTTTTCTGTTCTTCTTCCCTCTATAGTTTCATAATGGAAAACGTTATACTTTTTTGGCCACTGTTGCAGATGACTCCAGAAAATGAGATTCAGACTCGAGACGCCAGGGAGGTCATATGCAATGCTACCAAAAATTATCATCTTGACATGTTGGTGTTAGGTAGTATGGTTATGGAGCCCTCAAAATTTCTCGGCATTTGCGGCTCTAAGAAGTGCATTTTAAAAATAAGCATTACTATTGATATGCATGATTTTGAATGATTCATGCCATTGTCATTTTAAAAAACTGGAATTTATCTTTTTCATGTTTCTATTAGAGTTTTATTTTGTAAAACTGGTAAATATATTTTGAAGTTTCTATTGGGTTTTTAGTTTGCAATATAACACTTAATTAAGAAGATGATATCGAATTCTGCAAGGTGTTTGCTGGCAGTGTGAGTGACTATTGTGTTCACTGTGTACTTTTCCCCATTGTTGTGGTGAAAATGAAGAAAGAGCATGCTCATTGATTTCTATTATCCCAGTGCCACCTATGTGCTTTAATTCATCTTATATTTTCCGTTTATTTCTTATGTAAGTAGCATATACTACATCTAATTGAAATATTCCAAGACATGGTCTCGCAATTTCAATAGTCATAATATTTGTTGGTGATAAATATGATATATATATTGTAATTACATGAATTGATTTTTCATTCGAATCATGTTTCCCTTTACATCTTTTTTTGTTGGATCATATCTATCTTTAACAAACGTTATTTTCACTAGAATTATTTAGGCAATGACAATTTACAAGTAGGAATATTAAGGGACATTTATATGGATGGAGTTTTGACCAATTATCCATTAGTAATTGAAAAAGTGAAATGTCCTGAAAGAGAATCTCTATCTATTGAAAGTTGGTTTGAAAGTTGTATGAAATTTTTACCAGATTTTGGAGTTCATGGAAAACATGCTCAGCTCAGGAGATAATATAAGATATAATAAAAGACCCTTGGACAACCTAAAAAACTTCAAATTGAAATAATGGATTTTTTTGGAACCAAGTTGAGTGCAAGTAAGAGAACTAAGAATACAGGAGATGAGCTTTACTAAGGTACTACTTGTAAACAAGGAGAGATTGAAACTGTGGTTATAGCTATTGGAGTTCACAACTTCTTTGCGAAGGCAGCTCATTTGGTGGATAGCACAAACCAATTGTATCATTTTCAAAATTTTTGTAGATTCCATGTGACATAGGTAAATTAGTTGAATTATATGGCTTGGTTTAGTTACTAGTACCCCATCTTTCAGTTGGTGAAAAGCTGAACTCAGTTGTGGTGGAATATTCATGTTATGGTGTAGGTTCTTCCAGTAATTGGTAACTTTTGTATTTCTTCGATTGCAATTTGAACAATCATAGAAATTATTGTCATGTACCCTATTCAGAAACGATTGTACTGAGATGGGATTAAAAACCTCCTTGTGCTATTGATTGGTGGAATTCCTATTGCAATGCCCACTGTATTCTTGGTAACCATGGCCATTGGCTCTCATAAGCTCTCTGAACAGGTTAGGAGACAGTTGGCCTCATTTTTTACCATTTAAAACATAATTTTAAATGATCATATGCCCGTATGAAATTCCTCTCGTAACTCATCTTCTGGCTATCACTGCACAATTGCACTGATGCACACACAGGGGGCTATTACAAAGAGAATGATTGCCATAGAGGAAATGGCTGCAGTGAATGTTCTCGGTAGGGATAAAAACGGAACACTCGCTCTCAATAAGTTGAGCGTTGATAAGAATCCTATTGAGGTGATTTGATTAAATTAGGGCTCAATGTAGGATAATTCTTCTGACTCCTTTAATTTTCATAGCAAAATTTCAATGTTCATGTCTAGATGGTTCAATACCAATCATATGTCTGAACCATATTTTCAGACAGGAATTACCGAAGTTCACTTCCTGCCTTTCAATCCCGTGGATAAGTGCACATCCCTTAGCTATATTGACTCTAATGGAAATTTCCATAGGACTAGTAAAGGGGCACCAGAGCAGGTGATTCATTATAAAGATTATCCATACTGATACGAATAATTAATTATCTTACAATATGGGTGTTTTGGCTCCTAAATATCTATCTTTGCCTACCACAGATCCTTGCACTCTACAATTGCACTGTAGATTTGATAAATAAGGTACACTCGATGATTGATAAATTTGCAGCCCGTCGAATTCGATATCTTGCTGTGGCTAGCTAGGTACGCCATTAAATTAATGAAATTCACACCCTTTGACTTGGACTTGGTCTAAGTTTTTCATTTTTCATTTGAGCTACTACAAAAAACTCATAATTAATTTTTTCATTTTTCATCTGAGCTACTACAAAAAACTCATAATTAAACCTCCTAAACTATCCCAATCACAGAAACTGCTAGAGAAGAGAAAGGAAAGTCCCGGAGGCCCGTGGTAGTATGTGGGTTTGTTCTCTTTATTCTACCCACCTCGCGAGGACAGTGGAGAAACTATTCGTCGAGCTCTCGACATTGGTGTCAGTGTCAAGATGATCATAGTTAATACTAAGTCTAATTACTGCACAACTAAATTATGTTTTAACTCTTCTAGCCAAGTTCTATCACATCTCAAAACTAAGCTCCATGTGAAAACTTATTGTTATTGCTATGTCAATTAGGTGACTAGCTAGCTATTGCGAAAGAGAAGAGGTGAAGGCTTGGCATGGTTGTGAATATGTATCCCTCTTCTTCTTTGCTTGGACAAAACAAGGATGCCAATATTGGAGCAATTCCCATTGATGAACTGATCCAAAAAGCTAATGGATTTGCTGGAGTATTTCCAAGTGCTCAACATTTCAATTTTTATCACCATGGAATTTTGATTACCATGAATCTTCTCTCTTGACCCTGACTTCATCAAGGGGGCAGACAAGGTAACAAGACAAGTTTGTTCGATAAAATCTAATATATTCTCGGTGAAGCTCCACTCTATTTTCAAAGATGGAAAATAAGACGTTGATGGGAGAAAATCTGATCCATGTATTAGATGTTTTTTCGTTTTAAAGCCCCAAACTTATAAAGATGGGAAATTGAAAGGAAATATTTGAAGTTGTCTCACAGTTGTTTGGCGTCATATATTACTTTATTAGGTTGCCCTATTGACAGAGAAACATAAAGTAACAATGATTCTGATAAATTGGACTAGCAGCCAATAGGTCCAATTTGCTCCAATACTTTCTGAATAATAATATAAAACTAGAAAATACATACATGGAAGTTGTTGAAGAAAAAATGACCGAACCCAATAAACTCGAGATTTTCATTGTCTTAAGAAAAATTCAAATAAAACTGATCTCAGTCCCATAAAATTGAGATTTTCATTGTTTGAAGAAAAAGTCAAATAATTCAAATTTATCATAAAGAACAATATAAAGGTTTTTTTTTCCCTTCTCGAGCTAGAAAAGCTGATGAGACTATTTGATCTAAAATAAAAAATGTTCAGGAATGAGAGACACCATGAATACTTAATTGTATAAGTAACAGTTTAACAATTCATAAAAGTTTGAATCTTCCCAATAGAGCTTTCTGGGACATAAACTAACCTACATATCAGGTCATAAGCTGATTTACAAACCAAAAAATGATTTTTATCTCTCGATGAGGTACATTAAGATTAGTTTGGAGCCTATTATATATTAATGAATGTTTAAATATTGGGGGCCTTTTATATATTAATGAGTGTTTAAAGATTACAACACCTTAATAGTAGTCATTTATGTTGATCCAAGTAATGGATTGATTCTTGTTGTTCGATATTTCTTTCCACGCATTTTTTTGAGGTGTGCCAAATTTTCGATATTGTTGTTTCATTGTACTTTAGATATTTTATTTGTTTCATGCGTTGGTCTATGCATGTGTTGATATTTCGGAAAAAATCCAGTAAATGGGATCCAAGTCCAACACTAATGGAGCAATAAGGACAAATATGATAAAATTCAAAACAATCTTAATTTCACTCTTCTCCCAATGTCAAATTCCATGAATTATGTTAGTATCACTATTGTTCGTTGATGTTATTATTTCTATTCTTTAAAGTTTATATCAAGAAAATTCTTAATACAGAATACACCAATAAGGCTAGTATAGGAAATTCTTACACATCAATGCAACTTCATAAACTCGATATTTCTGTGGCATCAAACATTTCTTTCATTATCTTGTACATCATGCCTCCCCCGCATTTCTTAATACTAGCACTATGAAAATCCATAAAATGTAACAACCAAGAAAAATGATAATCATTAGTGGGTGTATACAATTTCTCTATTTTTGTGTGGAAATTGACGTTTCTTTTTGAATTCTCCAATTAGTTTCTTTTAATTCTCAAATATTAGTGGCTTTCTTGGAAAATTGGAAATGGCCAAAAAGTTTATATACAGGAGGACAAATGGAAAACACACATTGTTGAATCATCTAATTGGTATCCTCATATTCAAATGCATTGCAATTTTTGTGTGCTTCAGTTCAAGGTAATGGAATTTTTTGGAACTAGGTTGGATGCAGATAAGAATTAGATTTCAATGGACATTTGGTAGAGAAATGAGACTAATTGGTGAATAGGTTGTTTATTTCTTCTCTAAAATGAAGTTTGCAATAAGATGAACTTGTGTGGTCTCAAATAACTAGAAGGGTATATACAATATGCACTCAATATGCACTTGTTACAAAGGCATTCTCCTAGCAGGAGCCTACAAGAAAATGGTGGCATTGGAAATCATTGTGCAAAATTAAAGTTCCTACTTCTTTCTTCTATGCTATTGTTTCCTATGTTTCCGACTTACAGCGTTTCCTTTGCAACATTTGATGCAATTGCTAGTTATAATTTATTTTTCTAGACAAAAATATAACTATTCTACAATGTAATAGCACAACTATCGAAAACTCAAAAATATCCACTAACAATAAAAATCTACTAGTATATATAATTTATTTTATATTTCATAAAACAATTATTATTTAGTTTTCTAGACTAAAATATAACTATTCTACAATGTAATAACACAACTATCCAGAACTCAATTTATTTTATAATATTATAAAATAATTATAAGTTAATTTTCTAAACTAAATATAACTATTCTACTATGTAATAGCACAATTATCTAAAACCCAAAGATATTCAATAACAATGAAAATCTACTACTTTATATAATTTTTTATAAATTTTCAGTAATGTACTATTAGAAATATATATATATATAGTGTATCTTTTTCAGTAAAAATAATGAGGCAGACTCCCCATTGCATTGCAGTTTAATGCGGCAATGATGTCATTGCAATACATGAGAATGATAGCTGCGTGGAAAGATTCCAGAAGTGCTCGCAGATTTGTCCACATTTTGGCATTACCTATGGCATTGGAAACACGATGGGTCGTCTACTGACTAACACCTTGACTTTGCCACTCGAAGACGGAGGAAGTCGAGAAACAAAGAACTTCACAATTGGATGTTCAGCGCTTTCGTCCCAAGGTGCTGGTATTGCAGGATTTGCCAGAAGAAGACTGTCTATGCCTTCCTCTTATTGGTCATAAATTTGCGCATTGCCTTGACTATGTAAACGACAGCAGCAACAAGACGGTTTCTTTTTGGAGTTGTTTTTACTGCGATTTTTGGAGTTTCAGGTGCCGGAATCTGGTGAAAAAAATTGAGGTAAAATCTTGATTTCTGTTATTTAAATTGGTTTTTTTACTCTATATATAGATTGAGCACCCTAAAAAACAACTCACGCACTTCCATTGTGCAAGATTACTCTTGAAAAAATTCCTACCGAAATTTAGAGAAATTAAACCAAAAAAACTACCGTAAAAACCTTCAAAAAATTGCATTATAGACTACTCTTTTTTTTCACTTTCTATTACATTGGCCTCAAAATAGTGATTATATTATAATTTGAATAATTAAATAACATTATTTTATTATATTGATCTTTGCAATACCAATACATATTTCAAAATTAAATACATGTATCTATTTTCTATCACTAATATCTAATTATATATATTATTTAATTTTATAAAATGATTATAATTTTTTTTTTTTTTTCTAAAATATAAATATTCCTCAATATAATGAAGTAAAACTATCCAACACTCAATCACATCTAACCACAATGAAAATCTATTACTTTGTATAATTTTTTATAGATTATTATAAATAGTATACTATTCCAAGTAATATATTCACATAATTTTTTCTAGATGACTACTATATTTTACTTTTAAATAAAAATAATGACTCATACTCCCTCACTCTAATAAAAAGAAATAATTTATTTTTATTTTTTAATTTTATAAAATAATTATAAATATATCTAATAACAAGAAAAAAAACTAGTATTTTACTTATTCATAAAAACTAGTATTTTTTAGTGTCTTATTATCTATATATATATATATATATATATATATATATATATATATATATATATATATATATATATTAAATAAAAATAATGAAGTAGAATCCCATTTCATAGATTCCTCATTCCACTGCACTTTAATGCGAAAATGATGTCAACTAACATCAAGATTGCACGCTATAGAGCAAGTTATGAGCCCATTGAACTCCGCATTACACATCTTATCTCTAAGTATTAATTAATCTCTAATCAACTTAATGATAGTCAATACGCGCAATGCGGACTTCCATCCCATTCTTCGCCGATTATTTTTCCCTACGAATTTGCACCATGGTGGCCTCCAACTTGAAGCTGATGTTCTTCATTATCCTCTCACTACAACTCTCTCTCTCTCTAACATTATCCTCTCACTACAACAAACTCTAACATTGTCTCAAGAGTATTACATGAAATTATCATTTTTGGAGGAGCCTCTCAACATTATTAGCAACATCATTTTTGTAAATAATGTGTTTTATTTTTAAATAAAAATAATGACTCCTTTAAAACAATAATTTATTTTTATTTTATAATTTTATAGAATAATTATAATTTAGTATTTTTAGACTAAAATATAACTATTCTAGAATGTAATATTATCCAAAATTAGATATCTACTAACAATGAAACTCTACTACTTTTACGTCACTTTTTATAAACTATTAGTAGTGTAATATATATATATATATATATAACCAGAGATACTCCCCATTCCATTGCACTTTAATGCGGCTATGATGTCAAGTGACATCAATATTGCACGCTATAGAGCAAGTTATGAGGCCAAAGACCGTCCGCATTACACCTCTTATCCAAGTATTTAACCTCTAATCAATGCGCCCTTCAATCTCATTCTTCCCTGATTACGTTTCCCTACCAATTTGCACCATGGTGGCCTCCAAGTTGAACTTGATATTCTGTATTATCCTCTCACTGCAACTCTCTGTAACATTGTCTCAAGAAAATAAGCATGAAATTAATGTAGTGTCCATGACCCTCCACATGACGATCAGAAAGAAGAGAGAGTTTACAAAGACGATCACCGTGGAGGAATCTCTATACCTTCCGGCCAGAGGCTTCATCGAGTATTACATGAAATTATCGATGGGTACTCATGCACAAGAGCTATCGCTCATGATGGATACGGGCAGTGATGTGGTCTGGGTATCCTGCACCAAAAATTATACATGCAACGAGTGCAATGGATTCAGAACGGTCTTTCTTCCAAGTAAGTCATTCTCTCACATGCCTATGAAATGCGCAGATCCGAAGTGCAGAGACCTGTGCCAGAATGAAGGCTGCGTCGAAAGCCTCCAGAAGTGTTCGCATATTTGTCCACATTTCATCCTTGGCTATGGCTCGGGAAATGCGATGGGGCGTCTTCTGACTGACACCTTGACTTTGTCACTGAAAGACGGAGGAAGTCGAGAAATAAAGAACTTCGCAATTGGATGTTCAGTGCTTTCGTTCGAGGCTGTCGGTCTTGCAGGATTTGCCAGAGGAGGACTGTCTATGCCTTCCCAGATTGATCCTCTTCTTGGTGATAAATAAGCGTATTGCCTTGACTATGTAAACAACAACAGCAATATAACGCTGGGTAACAAGGCTGTCCCCAGGGATCTCCCTTTCACTTATATTACTCTTCTCACCAACCCAGTAAACCCTTCGATTTTCAGTTTCTATTACCTTGACCTCGAAGCGGTGAGTATTGGTGGAAAGCGCTTGGCGCTGCCCTCCAATTTAACGACATTTGACGGCCAAGGCAATGCTGGAACCATAATAGATTCTGGCACTTCTTACACTCAGTTTCCTGACGCAATATATAATCAGATTGTAGATGCAATAACTTCTAAGATTGGATATAGAAGAGCTCCTCGAGTTGAGGCTAATATTCGCTTGGGACTGTGTTACAATGTGTCTGGTTTATGTTGGAATATAATTTCCAACTGCCGGATCAATACACAGGCGGAAGAACGTTCGATCAACGCATAGTTAAACCGACAGCAGATTGGCAGCAATAGACAGATTACGGGGGATCAAACAGCGCGACGGATAATGAATGGGCACCCCCCGTAGTTGACTCCCGATCGTGAGTTGACCAACCAATCAACGGTTGATATTTAGTGCGGGGGCTCACCCATTTGGACTGTACGGGCAGACATGTACCCCCCGTAACCACCAGAATGTGGTGGCTCCACCATCACGCCACCAACGCTCCACCAAAACGCCACCACCGCAGAGAATTTGCCACCAAGTGAATTTGCCATTAATTTTTTTTTGCGGTGCTGACAGAAATTTAAGGCACCATAAATATTTTTTAAGCGGTGAATTCTGGAAATTTTGTCAACAAATGACATTAATTTTTTTTAGATATTTTGTTTATAAATAGAACAGAGATGTAATTTTATTTATTTTTACATACGCACAGAATGTTTTTTTTATGCACAGCAGTGCTTTGATTAAAAAGGACAGTGAGAGATATAAAAAAAATACACAGAGCAGATTGTATTTTTTATGCACAGAGTGCAATTGTTTTTTTTAAAAAGACAGAGAGTGCAGAATTAAAAATACACAATTGTGTATTGTTGTTGAAAAGACAGAGATAGTGAATGAAAAAATCACAGCAGAGTTTTTTTTTGAGACAGAGAAGAGTTTTTTTTGGTTTTGGAACTGTGCTTAGAAGCAATCCAGCAATTGTAAATCCCTCTGCCATAGAGGAAGAACTTGTAAACAATTTTATGGAATAAAATTTGTTTTATAAAGTTGAAATTTTGTTTTCTGTAGAGTGAAATTTATTTCTCTGTGTTAAAGAGGGAGAATTCTGGAATTTTCAAATTTTCAACATGGTATCAGAGCTAATTCAGGCTATTTGAAGGTCAAATAAGCTGAAGAAAAGGAATTCGTTATTGCAGAAGCCTCTCCAGCAGTGTGAAGGTTCGGACAAGAAGAATTCAAAGGTATTTCTCTATATAGTTCTGTGTTACTGTTGCAGTACAGTTATTAAATTTAAACACACAGTCAAGTGTTTTTGATTCATAGTTAAGAGTGCAGAATGGCTGGAGCCAGCACTGGTATAGGTATGGGAAATATCCATCTCCCACAATTTAATGGGAAAAATTATGACTACTCGTCAATAACTATGAGGGCCTTATTTGTCTTCCAAGACTTATGGGAATTTGTTGAGGATGGCTTTGAAGAACTGTTAAGGTCTTAGCAGGAAAGAAAATTAAAGCAATAGAAAACAAGATCTTTTCTTACGTATCAGCAGTGCACAGGAGTGTATTGAGGAGATGGCAGTGACTAAGGAGACTCAAGATCCAAAGAAGCATAGGAAACTCTCAAGACAGCGTATCACGGCATGGAGAAGGTGAAAATAGCAAAAATTTAGTTGCTGAGGAGAGACTTTGAGACTCTCTGTATGAAAGAGTCAGACACTATTGACTCATTCTTCACTCATGTGATTGGAATGGTTACACAAATTAGATCACATGGAGAAACTCTTGAAGACAAGAGGATTGTGGAAAAACTCTTGAGGAGTCTACCCTCAAGATTTGATGTGATTGTCACCACCATAGAGGAGACTAAGGATCTCACAAAGTTTTCAGTGGATGAGCTACATGCATCACTGATGACCCATGAACAGAGATTGAGTAGGAGTGAAAACTCATCTCTTGAACATGCTTTTAAGACCCAGATGTCTTTCGGAAGAGGAAGAGGGCAAGGCAGAGGAAACAAAAGAGGAAAAGGCAAAAGCCAAAACAGAGGTGGAAGGAACAGTCCTTCACATTCACATGGAAGGTGCAACAGTGAAAGTCACAGCCACGGCCAAGACAACAGCCAGCAAAGTGGTCAGCAGAATGCTCAAGGACAGAGGTATGATAAATCCAATGTCCAATGTTACAATTGTAAAAAATATGGTCATTATGCTAATGAATGTAGAACGAAGAAGCAAGATATGAGAAGTAGAACTAGTGCAAATTTCACTAGAGAAAATAACAGCCAAAACAATTTGTTTTTAGCTTGTAATATGGCTGAAGAAAAGAATGAGGATTTATGGTTTCTAGACTCCGGTTGTAGTAACCATATGACAGGAAACATAACAATGTTTTCTATGTTAGATGAAAGTGTGCAGTCACAAGTCACACTAGGAACTGATAGCAAAGTTTCTGTTATGGGAAAAGTTGATGTGAATGTTTTAACAATATTAGGTGCAAAGAAATCCATAGCAGATGTTTATTATGTTCCAGGAATGAAGTGTAATCTCTTAAGTATTGGACAACTTGTTCATAAGGGATATAATGTTTTCTTTGATAATGATGTTTGTACCATCATGGATAAACCACCTAGCAATCAGTGTATTGCTGAAGTGAAGATGACAAGGAACAGAATGTTCCCTCTCAGAATGAGAGCAGGCTTGAAGAATGGTGAAGAGAAAGCAGCAGTTGCACAAGAGACTTTCCAAAGCGAACCAAAAGATGATAATTGGTTATGGCACTTGAGATTTGGACATCTCAACTTTGTAGGTCTTAACTTGTTGAACAGAAAAGGAATGGTAAGTGGTTTACCATTAATAGAGAAACCGGACAGCCTTTGTGAAGGTTGTGTTCTTGGGAAACAACACAGAGAAAGTTTTCCTTCCGGGAAAAGCATAAGGGCAAAATCACCCTTAGAGCTTGTCCACTCAGATGTGTGTGGACCGATGCAGACTCCATCACTTGCAAGTAGCCACTATGTGCTAACATTTGTAGATGATTTTACAAGAAAAACTTGGGTTTACTTTTTGAAAAGCAGAAGTGAAGTGTTTGAAAAATTTTGCAATTTCGCAGCCCCTTGTGAGAGCAGTGGGCTGTATGAGTCAGGGTGACCTGAGGAGGTGAGTATATCTCTAAAGATTTTCTACGTTTTTGTAGAGAAAATGGTATTCAAAAGCAGTTTACAACTAGATATACTCTGCATCAAAATGGAGTAGCCGAAAGGAAGAACCGAACCATAATGGACATGGCGAGGAGTATGTTAAAGGCAAAGCACTTGCCTAATGATTATTGGGCTGAAGTTGTAGATTGTGCAGCGTATATTTTGAACAGGTGCCCTACAAAAGCAGTTATGAACAAAGTGCCGGAAGAGGCATGGAATGGCACAAAGCAAAGTGTCACACACATGAAGGTTTTTGGATGTGTGGCTTATGCACACATTCCGGATCAGCTAAGAAAGAAGTTGGACAACAAGGGAGAGAAATGTATTTTCATTGGATACAATGAAGAATCCAAGGCCTACACGTTATATAACCCATCCAGCAAGAAGTTTATTGTGAGTAGGGACGTTCAGTTCATTGAAGAGGAAGCTTGGGATGGAAGCATAGAGAAAACAATGAATGTTAAAGACTATTTATCTCATGATGAGAATGATGATGAGTTGGTTGAAATACATCCCCAAACAGCAACACCAACAAGAGAGCAGCAAAGCACACCCTTGAGGAGAAATGACAATGCTTCTCCAAGCACACCAAAAGGAGGAAATTCAAGTGCTTCTTCAAGCATTTGTACACCTACTGAAAGAGGTAAGAAATTCAAAAGTTTGAGAGATATTTATGAACAAGATATAGCTAATGAAGGTATCAATTCTCTGTTTGCTTTATATTGTCATGTTGATGATCCTGTTCATTTCGAAGAAGCCATCAAGGATAAGAAATGGATAGAAGCTATGGATGAGGAAATAAATGCCATAGAGAGGAACAAAACTTGGGATTTGGTTGAACTCCCAAAAGGTAAAGATGTAATTGGTGTTAAATGGGTCTACAAGACCAAAAGTAATGCTGAAGGAAAAATAGAGAGACAGAAGGCAAGACTTGTTGTCAAAGGCTATAAGCAGAAGCATGGAATAGATTATGAGGAAATTTTCGCACCGGTTGCTAGAATGGAAACCATGAGAGCAGTGTTGTCCATAGCAGCACAAAATAAATCGAAAGTTTACCAAATGGATGTGAAGTCAGCATTTCTGAATGGAGTGTTAATGGAAGAGGTTTACATTGATCAACCTCTCGGCTATAAAAGAAAGGCCAAGAGCACAAAGTATGCAAGTTGAAGAAATCTCTTTATGGGCTGAAGCAAGCGCCAAGAGCGTGGTACAGTAGGATAGATTCATATCTACTGGAAAATGGTTTTGAGAAGTGTGAGGGAGAACCCACCCTCTACATCAAAGAAAAAGACGATAAAATCTTGATTGTAATTTTGTATGTTGATGATGTTATTTTTACAGGTAATGATGATCGTCTTATTGAACATTTCAAGACAGTCATGAAAGAAGAATTTGAAATGACTGATATGGGTTTGTTGAAATACTTCTTGGGAATAGAAGTAGAACAAGATGAAAACGTGATTTTTATCTCACACGCAAAGTATGTTAATGAGGTACTTGAAAGATTTAACATGCAGGAATGCAAAGCAACAATCACTCCCACAGTAATGGGATTAAAACTAAGCAGAGAGGAGACGATGTAAGATTTAGAGAGAAACTTATACAAACATAGTTAGCGGCCTGTATATGTTGGTGACTAGAGCGGACATAATGCATGCGCATGGTTTTGATTTCAGTTATGGAAAAGCAAAAGATGCCACATTGTGGCTGACAAAAGAAGAATTTTGAGGTATATTAAGGTACTAAGATTTTGTATTTTTATACTACTTGAGGAATTTTAGGATTTAGTTGAATCTTAGGACGGTGATTGAAATTGGAAGTGTTGATGATCGGAAGAGCACTTCCGGTTATGTTTTTCACATGGGCTCAGGAGCCATTTCATGGGCTTCTAAGAAACAACCCGTTGTAGCATTATCTACGGCAGAAGCAGAATATGTGGCAGCTACAGCAGCAGCGTGTCAAGCAGTTTGGATGCAGAGAATGTTGAAGAGTCTATGTCAAGAACATGTAAAAGGGACAATGATCTTTTGTGACAATAGCTCAGCGATTGCATTGTCTAAAAATTCTGTTTTTCATAAGAGGACAAAGCACATTGACACCAAGTTTCATTTCATACGTGAATTGGTTAACAATGGTGAAATAGTTTTGCAACATTGTAGAATGGAGGATCAATTTGCAGATTTCCTCACAAAGCCACTTGCGCAGAAAATCTTTGAACATTTCAGGAAATGCTTGGGTATGCCGGAAAACGCAGCAGTGGAAATTAAGGGGGAGTGTTGGAATATAATTTCCAACTGCCGGATCAATACATAGGCGGAAGAACGTTCGATCAATGCGCAGTTAAACTGGCAGCAGATTGACAGCAATCGACGGATTACGGGGGCTCAAACAGCACGACGGATAATGAATGGGCACCCCCCGTAGTTGACTCCCGATCGTGAGTTGACCAACTGATCAACGGTTGATATTTAGTGCGGGAGCTCACCCATTTGGACTGTACGGGCAGACATGTACCCCCCGTAACCACCAGCATGTGGTGGCTCCACCATTGCGCCACCAACGCTCCACCAAAACGCCACCACCGCAGAAAATTTGCCACCAAGTGAATTTGCCATTAATTTTTTTTTGCGGTGCTGACAGAAATTTAAGGCACCATAAATATTTTTTAAGCGGTGAATTCTGGCAATTTTTTCAACGAATGACATTAATTGTTTTTAGATATTTTGTTTATAAATAGAACAGAGATGTAATTTTTTTTTTTTTTTACACACGCACAGAATGTTTTTTTTATGCACAGCAGTGCTTTGATTAAAAAGGACAGTGAGAGATATAAAAAAAATACACAGAGCACATTGTATTTTTTATGCACAGAGTGCAATTGTTTTTTTTTTAAAAGACAGAGAGTGCAGAATTAAAAATACACAACTGTGTATTGTTGTTGAAAAGACAGAGACAGTGAATGGAAAATTCACACCAGAGTTTTTTTTGAGACAGAGCAGAGTTTTTTTTGGTTTTGGAACTGTGCTTAAAAGCAGTCCAGCAATTGTAAATCCCTCTGCCATAGAGGAAGAACTTGTAAACAATTTTATGGAATAAAATTTGTTTTATAAAGTTGAAATTATGTTTTATGTAGAGTGAAATTTATTTCTCTGTGTTAAAAAGGGAGAATTTTCAAATTTTCAAATTTTCAACAGTTTAGAGAGTATTGAGTGGCCTAAATTTGTATTCCATTTCAACGGTGGCTCAGACATGGTACTCCCTGATAAGAATAGTTTCATGGCTGCAGACATGGGACTCGCTGACAAGAATAGTTCTGATACATTCTGCTTGGCCATGCGGAATGGTGGCACAACTGTCGACGGACCTGCAGTGATCCTCGGAAACATTCAGCAGAGCAATTTCTATATATTGCATGATAGAGAGAACAATCTTTTCGGCTTCACTAAGTAGCAGTCCTGCACATCATTGGCCTGAGTCATTGACGGAGCGCTCTAAATATTTTCCATAGTTTCTGATTTCCTTTTTAACCGTATGTTTTTTATGCTCTATTGAACTGCTGGGCTCAGGATCCTCTGTGCGCTTTAGAAATATTACATTTGGATTTCTGGGCATCGTGTCAAGAATTTGTCTCTCTTATATATGCATATAATAGTTAATTTGACTTTAAGATGCGATCAGTTACTGCTTTTCAATAGAAAACCGATTTGCCTATTTATAAAACTCAGTTATCAGGATTGTGGATCCATGCTAAACTTACTAAATCTAAACCAATTACGGTGCATGTCCACGAAACAATCACATATAGATTACACATGTAATTTATTGAAATGAAAGGATTTTGGTTACATATTTAAAATGTGTTTTTCTTAGAGTGGATTATGTGGATTGTGGGCCGGTTGTCTCATCACCTCCATCGGTTTCAGTTTTCAAATTCTACGAGTAACAGCGTGCCCATTATAGTAAACTTGGAACCTTTATCGGTTTCAGTTTTCAAGTTCTACACGTAACAGCATGCCCATTATAGTAAAGTTGGAAGGATATCCTAGTTATGGTAGTTTTAATATATTTTTGACCTAGACTAAACTATAAGTATAGGTTTTGATATATGACTTACAAGATTGTTGAATATATCTTTAGAAATTGTTAATTCTCCGTCAACCATTTTAATGTCTTCACAGCAGCGTTATATCGTCTCAAGGACGTGATGTGTGGGTTATATTGTTTGAATAAATGGAAATGTACTCTATTCAAAAGTAAAAATTTGTTAATTCCCCGTGAACCATTTTAATGTCTTTACAGCAGCAAGGACATGATGTGTGGGTTACATTGTTTCAATAAATGGGATTATACTCTACTGAAAGGTGTTTACCTTAAACTAAGTTTTTCCGATTTTTCACATCTAAAATGTGAGCTAGCGCTAACCTACACAAGATATGCTAAATAAATAAATAAAAAGTTGACTAAGCTATCTTAAATAAATAAATAAAATTAAATACTTTAAATACTTATAGTATTGGTATTCATATTATATTCATTTATTAATGATGATATTAGAATATTTTAAAATTTAAAATAATAAAAAAATAAAATAAAATAGGAAAATAAAAATTATAAAAAATTGTGGTTGAGATAAGTAAAATGATACAAATAAAATTAAGATATAGTTATGTATCATGAAAATGATTATGATTAACTTCTACTAGGTTTAATATGGTTGATAAAACCTTAATAAGGTAAAATTTTAGTTGAATATTTTCACTATTTTATTTCTATGTCCAAAAAGCATTAAGAGAGGCATTCCAAACTCACTTAAAAGCTCAAGAGATGGTGGAGGGAGAAATATTTTGAAAATTACATTGAATCTAAGTATAAGATAGACAAACCAATAGAAAGTGATTTTGATATCCAATTCCCTTAGCATCACAAAGGTAACAAACTTTTTCATCTTGTGGAGTTTTCTAAATTGACTTCTCCCAATTTCATTACCAAGTTTATTAAAATTTATTGTTATTTTAGTCATATACTTTTAATTTTCTCCATTAGGGATGATCACCTCCTTATAGTATTCTTGCTTCCCTTTGCTGCATCACAATTTCTCTTTAAATTTTGAGGTAATAATATTTTTAATATTATTCTTATTCTATAAAATGATCTTTTCCTTTACCTCACAATTATCTCACACATACTAATAATTCTTACGCCATCTTCGCTTAAGTGCAAGGTGTCGATTTTGGATAGAGTTAGAAGAAATTTTAGGAAACCTCTTGGCTACCTTGTTGGATAACCTCTTTTTATATATAAAATACATACTCGTAGCCATATTTTCAATGGGGGATGTGGACTTACTTGGATAAGGAAGATATGATAGGATGCATTTCAATGGAGATTTTACGTTACAAATTTAGTTTGTCCTATTGTGTCCTTCTCGATGGTTCTATTGAAATAATATAATACCAAACCTCACATCCATATAAAATAACAAGAGTGATGAGATCTTCAAGGATGACCAATTTTTTTTTTTCATATCCAAAGTACGCTAACTTACAATTGTTTTCAATCCCATAATAACCTTTCCAGCCACCATTTATCCTTTTCTCAATGTTATAATTCCAATGGAGCTTGTCATGAATATTGATTCCAAGTTATTTCTATAAAGTAACTTCCTCCAAATAATTGTTCTCATATATGAAAGTATCATATATGTGATCATTTTGGATATAATAATCATGATTTTAGTTTTGTCAATATTAATTCATACCCATCTTAGGGTAGAAATCTTGGGGAATTCATATCTATTTTCCAATATCCTAATGGCTTCTTTCGAAAAGAATAATATGTTCACAAGAAATGATAAGGGTTATTATTATATTAATGAATGTGAGTCTTCCAAACACTCTTCTAGCTTCTAAATCTATATGCCAAAAGCGGTAGGGGAAATGACACCCTGTCTTAGCTTATATATTTCATTTAATTTCTCTCAAAAACCTCTTAATGGATTTAAACTTGGATGTAGTATTATAATAACTAGTAACATTAGAAATAAAGCATCGTCACATTAATACAAATATAGAAAGTAATGAAACATATTCATTTAATCGTTGATGTTTGATTGTATACCAGCATAGATCCATACTAACTCCAAATCTACCAAGGTCCGAGAGCGATGAGATGAAAACCATCTTTTGAATTTAAAACTGAAGGATTTAATATGGATTATATAAATAAATTGAAATTAAAGACATAATACATAAAACTTCACTTAAAATAATATTAGTATATTTCTCGCTTGATTAAATTACATCACATTTATATAATTGGTCTCATATCCATCTAATTCCAAACATAAATATGGAGGTTGAGATATTCTCTCAATAAATTCCCAAACCAACTCTGAAATTAGCATAGGTGCATTATCTCCAAGTCCCTCGCTTAATTATTACATGTCAAATAATAAAAACAAAAATTACAATAATAATGTTGATCTTTGTCTCCCTAGTATTCTCTAGCACCTACACATACTCTAGAATCTTGTACACATTTATCTTTCTTCATATCCACGTTTTTTAGCTACGAATTGACCTCAATTTAAAATACAATTGCCTCTGACCATTAGTGATGTACTTGTAGGACTCACACTTATTCACTAAGCTGAAAAATAGTATTGATACTAACCCACTCTATGGACATGCTTCCATCCTACAAATATGAAATGAAATGCATTATTATAGTTATATAGGTAAAAATTCTAAATGTTGAATGTATTTAGGTGTCAATAATACAATTTGACCTCTTTTTGACATACAAAAACTTACAAACATATGGAATAACATGTAACTGATGCTTTTGATGTATATGACAAAATTAAATAATAAAATCAACAATAATCATCTTTTGGCACGCAAGAACATCAAGAACCACTAATTTAAATTACGCTATATTTGTTGATTAGTTCTTTATATATATTGTCTCACAAATCGAGTAGCAAATATCTAGAAGTGTGAGAAACCCTCACTACTACACGAAGAAGGGTTTTAAGATGTTTATTTAAGAAAAAATAAATCCTTTTTCTTCAATAGTTATGATTTTGTTTAAATTATTTTTAAAAAATCCTTTTTTTAAGTTGTCTCTAACATAAAATTTAAGACAAAACAAAACTCGTCGGCTAAAATTTAAGACAAACATAAAGGAATCGATAAAACTTAAGACGCAATTCAGAAGGGATAATTTAAGAAAATTAAAAATTTAATCTTAATCATTGAATTCATGTCATAGCTAGTACAAATTGACCTTTAGGGCTTCACAAATTCCTTCAACCTTTAGGGCTTGCAACCATGATTACAATGGGAGGCATGCTCGAGATCAATGCCATAGGGAGAGAATAATGAGACCAAGAATATGTTTAGGGTTCAACAACTTCATTCAATCTTTAGTGCTTGTAACAATTTTTCCGATGGGAGGATTAATAAGACCATTAGTGATCAACAACTTCATTTGATATTTATGGCTCGTAGTAAGGACTCTGATGGGAGGTGGGGTCTAGATCAAGGTTTTAATGGGAATAATGACATGTGACCAATGAAAAATCATTTGATTTTCTTTTTCAAACATTGGTGAAGATTTAGTAAACCACGTCTCCTATTGGGTCTCAATATGGATGAAAATATACTATATATAGCAAGAATGCGAGCTCATATAATATTATCACTTGAGCTATTTGATTTTCTACCACTCCTAGATTTCTATGCTAACAGATGAACGAACAAAACTCAATCTACATGAGGTGATGGATTTTAAACTAGGAAGGATTTTGACTCTGTTACACAAATTCCCTTCTCTCCTATTCTTGGGAGTGTTGCTCCCTTGGGCCCAAGGTAGATTGTATCTTGAATTCCCTACCCAACCTTCCATTAGCCTAAGTCTCATGCACTTTCCAAACAAGCCACGAATCTTAGCGGCCACAGGGAAAGAAAATAGGATCCATAATCACTTGACTATGGAATGTAATGGCCAAGAAAAATTTGGTAGCACATTTTCCATTATCTTTAGTGGAAATAGGGGATTCTGGCTAGAGGAGGGACTTCAGGGTTCATTAATGGGTTTCTTCACATGATTTTACCAATACGATGATGATGTAGGTGGTAATTTTTCCTCGTATGTTGGGGATGGAACCAAGAATTCTCCTTGGTGCGAATGGTGGAGCAGTGTTGCTTGGCCTCAGGGTTGCATTCAGGGTTTGTAGGAATCAATTTTTCTTTGGCTGTATCTGTAATTTCTCACCCTATCTTATAGAATCTAATTAGCCTCGAGGACTTTTACCTCTGATTTTACCCTAGATTTAGTGATTCAAAGATGGCCATGATCTAAAGTTTTATAATTGTAATGGTATTCGACTATTGAATTTATTTTTTTAATGAGATTACCTTCGACCATATATATAGGGAGAGGAATCGACATCTTTTCTGGGTGAATGTGATAGTAGTGATAGTAGAGGATACTAAGAAATGTCCTCGTTAATTTCTTCTATTGGCATTGACTAAAATATCACATACATCCTACTCTTGAGTCTGAGATCGGTCACTCGGGAGGTTCAATAATGGAACAATACCTCCATTCTAGGGCTTGGTGTTGATTGATGTAGTTTGGCTAGTTGGAATTTGAAGGAAGTTGAACCAAAGGGAAGCAACAACTACAAGTGCATGGAAATTAAAAGTTCCATTGGTCAAAGAAATGATTTTTTTAATTTGAGGTATCACTTTCAATGGAATACCTCTTAGCATACTTAAATGTTGGTATATTGGATATTTTTTTATAATTTCTATCCATTTATTTGATGCGAATTTCTTCTTATTTTGCTCTCTTATAATTTATTGTCTTACTAGGTATATAAAATATTACATGAAACAAAAATAAACCTCATTTACATACTTAACTCACATTGGAAACTTAAATATGCTCTCGAAAAGTTAAATTTACTATACCAAATTTGGAAGTCACACTAGATTTGAACATCAACATGCTTTGTGCTTAGGTTCTAGGTGATGCATAATTTATCCAACAACAGACCCTTCGTGGTTAAGACACAATCATGATTTTTTTTTTGGTGTTTAATCATAAATTGATTCTGAAATAAATTCAAGGTGGAACAATGGTTCTATTGTTTTTGATCAAGTGTGGGTTTAACTTCACCTGCACAATAATTTCCTTAACTTGAGAGAGAGACTGATATTTGTGGCATAATACTTGGATGATTAATCTAAAATTAATATTGGTAAACTACTTTGGTGCTCATGTTAGATGATTTGGCCCGCACATTTTTGTTAGTTTCTAAGTCAAAATATTCCCTTTTTCCATGCTAGACTGCCCCATAAATATGAAACTAGCAATGATTTGAGATGTTTCTTCCATATTTGCTGCAAAAATATTTTTTCATGAAATAAAGGTGCATATTAAAATAAATTCCTATCTTCTTCCATTGAAAGCTTCCATGCAAAGCAAGTGTTAACATTGAATTATTTTGAAATTGTACTCGAGCCCACTCTTGTTCAAATTGGGAAGTTAAAAATCTAATAATGGCTCCCTTCACATCTTTGGCATGATTCTCGACCACAATCAGTGATACATCTCTTACTTGGAGGGCTAGTAATGTATGTGTAAATATTTCTATAGTGTGTCACATGTAAAATATTTGGTTATCTGTAGAGTATAGGCTGGTAATCGTTACTTCAACAGAATTTATAACGTGTTATAGATAATTTCCTTTCTTCCTTTGCAAAAAAAATTCCAACATAATGAGTTTTGCAAGTAGCAGAGATCCTTTCTAAACCATACTTATAACCATGCCATATTTTAGCGAGTGGTTCATTGGAAGTGTAGGAATGGGTCCAACATACTCATAATCAATGAAAAGAGTTGTAATTTTTTTTTTCAGGCTATTATTTTGGTAGTTTTATTGATTTGTTAGTAAAATTTTTTTAACTTAATCATTAATGAAAGTGCTAATGCCCTAACAAAACTAGAGCGCGAAAATCAAGATATAACAAGATAGATATGAAAATATGATTTGTTTTCTTAATTAAAGTATTAGTTGATCCTAGAGCAATATAAATGATTCAATTTATTTATGAAAAAATTACTTATGATTATTTTTGTCCCCACATGTTGGAGACAAAAGTGTTGGGTAGGTATACCATTGAATATAAGCCTATTGTTATGTGGAATTGTCTCGATGATCAATTTATTCATTGTTATGGTTTCGTTTCAACAAATTGGACAACATGTTGCACCCATGCAATGTTTTATCAAATAAGATTGATCAACTTCCAGGTTACACTTTTTATTGGGCCCAACTCGTGGTAAGCTTATCTTCATCAGTTTTGAAAACCATTGCATTAGGGAAGGAACATAATTTGTAGTTTTTCTATGTTTACCCTTTTCAAGAAAATATTAATGACAATTGATAGATGGACAAAGTTCTACTTTATCCTTCTCCTTGTTAGAGAGAGGTCATGCAAGTTGGTGTATCTATAGTGAATTTTTCTTCTTTTTTCATAACTTTTAGTCTCATAGCTTATAAGTTTGATCATTCTAGGTTGTTTAATTTCATAGCTTACTTACTGTTCAATGTTGAGGCTTCAGTTTCCTAGTGGAGCTTGAAAATTAGCTATAGCTTCTGTTTGTTTTTATTGTTTTGAATCTTTTGTAGAAACATATTTTATTTATACTATTTATATTTACCTTATCACATACAAATGCAGCTGAACTACTACTTGATGGTACCATTAGAAAAAAATGAGCCTTTATAAGTTTGAAACTATCTATGTACTAAGTATATTTCATCATACATGACTAATTCATGTTCAAGTAGTCATATGTGTGCTGTTATTTCTTCCCTTGTACATGGATCGTCTAAAACCATTGAACATCCTAATGTGCCTCGTATGAGTTTTGAGATAAATTGGTTGTTAATATATTATTTGTATGTGGGCAATGTGCTTACATGAAGTGAATATAATTCCATTAATGATATGATTGGGCATAAATTTTGGTAGTCTAACACTAAATTTAACAATGTGATTCATATTTTTGTCAATCAAGTAATCAAAAATTGTATTTGAATTCATGGTGAAGAATTACTAATAATGAGGTGGAGTCTGTAACTTTGTTGGAAATTTGCACTTAAACATGGAGAATGAAGACATAAAAGAACATAAAGTTTGAAGAAATAAGTTTGAATCCAAAAATATGGATTATTTGCATATTAAAAAATGTTGTTTATGTGCTAAGTACTGTGAAGCAAAAATCCTTGTAAGATATTTAGGAGATAGAGAACTTAGAGAAAAGAGAATAAATTGAATTTTGAAAACAAGTTATGTTGATACAACTGGAGGGACA
This sequence comes from Pinus albicaulis, assembly GCA_034641835.2. Taxonomy (NCBI): domain Eukaryota; kingdom Viridiplantae; phylum Streptophyta; class Pinopsida; order Pinales; family Pinaceae; genus Pinus; species Pinus albicaulis. The sequence goes on along the minus strand of CM076582.1, from coordinate 1,341,150,918 downwards.
AAATTTGGTTGGTTACATGTTTTATGGTATCATACTAAATAAATTCTTCATAATGATACGATTTATAGAATATGATTAAAAAAAAATCTTAATATGTATAAAGTATAGGAGAGAGAATGTTCACAAGATTTAAAGGTCATAAATGTGTATATGAATGAAGAAGAGCAGTTGATGGATAAGTTACAAAAGTTTTATTAGAGGATAATAGCATTGAAAAAATAACTAGACACTTTTTCAAGCTTGTTTCCTTTGTTAGATACCCATTTAGCTAAAATCCAAGGAGCTCCACCCTATATTGGATGGAAGCCAAATAATATCAAGGTGGAATAACTAGGATCTATTCAACTTATTCCCAAGGAATTGTATTTAAAAATATTTACCAAGGTAGAATAAAGAGAACAATTTAGAGCCTATATTATTGTGCTAATTTTTCCAAAGGGGTTGCAAGAGAATGGCCCTCTACAGGCAATCTTGGGTTTTGGGTTGAGTTAGAAGAAATTTTGGGAAACCTCTTCACTACCTTGTTGGTTAACCTCTTTTTATATATCAAATACATACTTGTAGCCATGTTTTCAATGGGGGGGAGGAGGACTTGCTTGCATAAGGAAAATATGATAGGATGCATTTACTTTCAATGGAGATTATAGGTTACAAATTTCTTTTGACCTATTCTGTCCTCCTCAATGACTCTATTCAAATACTATAATACCAAACCTCACATCCTTATAAAATAACAAGAGATTATTTTCAATCCCATAATAAAATTTCCATCTACCATTTATCCTTTTCTCATTACTATAATTCAAATTGAGCTTGCGATGAATATTGATTTGAGGATATTTGTATGAAGGTACTTCCTCCAAATAATTGTTCTCATATATGAAAGTATCATATGTGATCATTTTGGATATAATAATTATGATTTTAGTTTTGTCAACATTAATTCATACCCATATTAGAGTAGAAATCTTGGAGAATTCATATTTATTTTCCAATATCCTAATGGCTTCTTTCAAAAAGAATAATATATTCAGAAGAAACAAGAAGGGTTATTATTATATTAATGAGTGTGAGTCTTCCAAATGCTCTTCTAGCTTATCGAAAAGGGGTAGGGGTAAATGAAACCCTCTCTTAGCTTCTATATTGCATTTAATTTCTCTCAACAACCTCTTAATGGTTTTACACTTTGAAATAGTGTTATAATAGCTAGTAACATTAGAAATAATATTATAATAACTAAAATATATTTATTAATTTGAGAGGGGTGCCATAGGTTAGTATGGGGTATATGTATTGGTGTGTTAGGTGAATTATTAAAAAATGTAGTCTAATTAATAGAATATGGAATTTTTCATGGTATTTTTCCTAGTTAATTTTAATCAAAATCCTATAAATATATATTTTTTAAATTAGTTTAAGTAGTTTAATCTGTAAAATTAGAGTGCCCTAAATCCATTTACGAATTAAAACATACTCTTTTCACAATAAGAAATCACAATCTTGCTTGAAATACTATCACAGGATTACAGTGAAAAAGACAGTTTCATCTATAAGTCAGATTGTGCCATAAAAAAATAAGAACATAATGTATTGTTTTGCCCTTATATTGTTATTTCTTATTTCAGCTAGGATTATTGTTGTGTGAAAATAAACCCACGATTGTTATTTTTGTGCCCTTACATTCTTATTGTTATGCCTGGTAGGATTATATTTTGACCCATTGGACTGATATATATAGAAAGGAGGTTTTTTCATTTTTATCACCTAATAATTGTTCATTTATGTAATGTAAAGGAGTTTCCCCCCTTGAAGAGGAAGATTTATAGGTCATTGATCTATCTTTTCTTCTATTTTTTTAGCTAATTTGATAACAAAATTGAAATTAAAGACATCATACATAAAAATACACACAAAATAATATTATTATATTGTTGGCTTGATTCAATACATGACATTTATATAATTGGTATCAGATCCAACTAATTCCAAACATGGATATGGAGGTTGAGATATTCTTTCAATAAAATCCCAAACCAACTCTACACTCAGCCTGGATGCACTGTCTCAAAGTCCCTCCCTTAATGCTTACATGTCAAATACTAAAATCAGAAATTACAATAATGATGTTGATCTTTGTCTCCATGATATTATTTATCACTTACACCCTCTCAAGAATCTTGTAGACATTTCTCTTTTTTCATCTCCATGATTTTAAGCTACAACTTGAGCTCCATTTAAAATATAATTTCCTCTAACAATCATTGATGAACTTGTAGGACCGACACTTAATGACTAACACAGAAATTAGTCTTGATAATAAACCACTCTATGGACATGCTTCCATCCTACTAATAGTGATATAGGTAAGAATTCTAAATGTTGAGTGTATTCAGGTGTCAAATGTACAATTTGACCTCTTTTTGATGTACAAAAACTTACAAGCACATAGGAATAAGGAAGCACTTGTCATGAAGGTTGATTTTCACAAGGCCTATGATTCGGTTGATTGGTCGTTTATCAGAGTTTTATTGCACAAGATTGGTCTCCCTATATCTGTTATTCGGTGGATTATGGCCTGCGTTTCAACCATCCGATATGTTGTCATCGTTAACGTTTGCCTACCAAGTTTTTTGAGGCTGGTCGTGGATTAAGGCAGGGATGTGCATTATCTCCAATGATCTTCATTTTGGTTATGGAGGGGCTTAGTAGGCTTATGAACAATGCTGAAATGAAGGTTTTTATTAAGGGCTTCACTTTTTCTGATTCTGTCTCATCGTCACACTCACTTTTTCTTGATGATTTGCTGCTGTTTGGGTACCTGAAACGCAATCACTGGTTTTATATCCATATAATGTTTATGCGTTTTCAATCTTCCACTGGATTGAGCATAAATTTTGGAAAATCATTTATTATCTATGAATATGGTGACATAAATGAAGTTATGTTTATTGCGGAATTCATGGGTCTGGAATACAGAAATGCGGCCACGAGTTTCAAATACCTGGGTATTTTGATCAAACCTTGTGGATATAAAATTTCTGATTGGACATGGTTTATTGATAGATTCCACGCCCGAATCCGAAGATGGACTCATCGCTGGCTGTCAATGGGAGGCCGCCTTATTATGGTACAAGTTGTTTTATCACAGATGATGGTTTATTGGGCCCATTTATTTTTCTTACCGGCAGAAGTGGTCAACAGTATCAATGGAATTATTTCTCGTTTCCTTTGGGTAGGGCCTGAAATGAATAACAAATTTCATCTCTGTCGCCTGGAGAGCCTATGTAAACCAAAGGACTGTGACGACTGGGGTATATTGAAGACCAAGGATTTCAACTGCGCCCTTCTGGTTAAGTCCTTTTCGCGGGCAATAAATGGGTTGGGCATCTGGTCTGCCATTTTGAGAGCCAAATATGTGATGGGCGATGTCTTCTATTTGATTCATTGCAATTCATTGTCTTTCCCACGCAATATGTCCATCATTTGGAGGAGTTTTAAGAAGATCGTGCCCCAATTTCGAGCTAGGCTTACCTGGCTCTTTCGGGATGGGGGCCACATTCTGATTGGAACATCTAGTATTCTGTAACTTTCATCAGATTATGCTCCATCGCCCCACCTTATCCACTCTCTGGTTCAACTAGGCATTATATATCTATCTCAGACCATTTATAACTGGATTGCTGCCGCTCCTAATTTCAAATCTGCATTCCAATTGGGATTAATCAGTGCGGATGCTGTTGAGTGGGATATGCTCAGGGATTGTCTCAAATGTGCTGGGTTATGCTATGATCAGGGTGGTGATCGAATTTTCTGGAACGGTCCTCTCAAGGAGAACATGCTGATTGTTAAGGACATATATCGCAATATTAATGCATAGAATCCAAATTTTAATGCCTCTAAGGTCTTATTTCCATTCTGGCATCGTAACATTCCCACCAAAATAATCCTATTCGGATGGCTGCTATGGAAAGGTAAGATTCTTACATGGGACAATCATATGAAAAAGGGTTTCCATGGTCACATTTGTTGCGTCTTATGTGGAATGGCAGAAGAATCTATTTCCCACTTATTTTTCACTTGTCAGAAATCCCTGGCAATTTGGAAGCTGTTTTGTCCTTTTTTCATCAATCCCGGTTGGACCCCAATGGACTTCATATCGGCTGCACAGGAATGGGACAAACTGAAATCAAAATACAATGCACTCCCCTTTTATCTTGTTTGGGAGATCTGGATTGCTAGGAATAATCTTATTTTTGAGGATCAACCTTTCTTCATCCATCTTTTTTTTTTATCTATTAATAGATGGATGGATGACAGAATTCAGCATTTTCCTACGATTTCGGATGGCTCTCATCGAATCAGACCGCATGAGATATCCTTCCCTGCGATCTTCTTTGATGGGGCTTCTGAAGATGGGATTACAGGTTGTGGCGTTTGGATCAAATTGAAAAATATGGATCGATATCATATTTTTTGGAACGGGGGTCCTGGCTCTAACAATAAGGTAGAAATTATGTCACTCTGGGGTGGTCTCTTCTTTTCCTGTGATTCTCGTTTCCAGATCAGATGTATATATGGGGATTCCAAACTGATCATAGGATGGGTGACAGATCAATTCCAAATGATGTCTCCATGTCATCAGGGTTGGATGGACAGAGTCCGTCGACTTTGGGAAAGACTGGGTTGCCCTGATATTACCCATGTTTTCCGTGAGAACAATACCCGAGCTGATAGACTTTCCAAAAGGGGTCTTCGAGCAGAATATAGAACCATGTCAGTTGAATACTACAGTAATGGGGCACTGGTTGAAAATTATTTTGTCCCTATTCCATGAGCTATAGCTTCTAAATCACATCCAATTGGCGCCTGTTTTTTGCATCATATCCTTGGTTTTTTGTAACTGGTTTCTCACCATATGCTTAAAATCGGTTCAGAGTATTATCTTCAGCTTTATTATAGTCTGATTTTTCAGCTCAAAGGTACATCTCCCACGCATATGAAGAAAATATGGTATAGCCTCTACAGTAAGATATCGCCACGACATTATAAGCGAGCCTGAGAATGACATTACAAGCGAGCCTGCTCAAATTTTCAAGTGAGCCACATATTATAGGATTTTCTCAAATGTGCGTGGGTTCTGATCAGCGAAGACACGTCCTTCTCCCAAGCGAGCCTGAGTATATTTTCCACTACTTTTTGGGAGTTGTTATCATATAGAACTATCTTTCAATGAGGAACTCTCAGATCACAATAGTTTAATTTGTCTATATAATTATGTTTCATATCTATAACCTCTGTATTTTTCTACTAATCATTATCCTTGCTAAACATGGTCTATTTTCAAGGACAGAAATCTGTGTTAAGGTTTGTATCTATCATCGCCAAGATGAGGCAGTCAGATTACTAGCTCACAAGTTTGTTTCTTTCATTATGAGCTATAAATGTTTCTGGAATTATTATGTTCTCTATCTACCTCTGGGTAGTATTGAGAGTTTGGTTGAACATGTACTGTTTATATTTTCAATATAATCAGCGTTTTTTTCTTCTGAAAAAGGAATAACATGTAAGTGATGTTTTTGATTCATATGAAAAAATTAAATAGTCAAATAAACAATAATGTTCTGAGTGGCACCGAAGAACACCAAGAACCAATAATTTAAATTATGCTATATTTGTTGATTATTTATTTATATATAGACTGCCTCACAAATTTAGTATCAAATCTCTAGAATTGTGAGAAACCCTTACTACTACACGAAAGGGTTTTTTAAAAAGTTTCTTTATGAAAAAATAAATATTTTGTCTTAAATAGTTACTATTTTATATAAATTATTTTAAAAAAAATCTAAAATTATTTTAGTGGTCTTTAACATAAAATTTAAGACAAAACAAAATTCGGCCAAAATTTAAGACAAGTATAAAGGAATCGATAAAATTTAACACAAAATTCACAATGGATAATTCAAGACAATCAAGAGTTTAATCTTAATCACTGAATTCATGTCATAGATAGTATAAGTTTACCTTTAAGGCTTGACAAATTCCTCCAACATTTAGGGCTCGCAAAAATGATTACAATGCGAGGTGTGCTTGAGATCCGTGCCATAGGGAGAGAAGAACGGGACAAAGAAGATGTTTAGGATTTGACAACTTCATTCGACCCAGTGGTCTTGCAACAAATATTCTAATGGGAGGATCAAGAAGAGCTTTAAGGATCGAAAAATGAAAAGTGAGTAATGAAAGATCATGTGATTTTATTTTTCAAATTTTGGTGAAGCTTTAGTAAACCACATCTTCTATTAGGTATCAATATGGTCAAAAATCTAATATATATGGTAGTAATGTGAGCTCATATACTATTATCACTGGATTTATTTGATTTGATACTACTCCCAGATTTCTATGCTAGCATATTAAGAAATGAAACTCAATCTTCACGAGGTGATTGCTTTTAAAATTAGAAGGATTTTGAATCTGTTACTGCAAATTCCATTGACTCTCCTATTCTTGGGAGTGTTTCTCCCGTAGGCCCAAGTCATATTGGATCTTGACTTCCCTACCGAACCTTCCATTAGCCTAAATCCTATGCATTGTCCAAGAAAGGTTTCAATTTGGGAGGCCAGAGGGAGAGAAGAATAGGATCCATAATCCCTTGACTATGGAATGTAGCACCCAAGAAAATTCTGGTAGCATATTTTAAATTTTATTTAGTGGAAATATGGTATTATGGCTAGAGGAGGGACTTCGAGGTTTATTAATGGGTTTTTTCACATGAGTTGAATAATACGATGATGATATAGCTGGTAGTTTTTCCTCATATGTTGGGGATGGATCCCAGAATTCTCTTTGGTGCCAATGGTGGAGTAGTGTTGCTTGGCCTCATGGTCACATTCATGAAGGTTTGCAGTGATCAATATTTCTTTAGCTTTATCTACAATTTCTCATCCTCTCTTACAAAATCTAACTAGCCTTGTGGACTTTTACTTATGATTTTACCCTAGATGTAGTGATTCAAATATGGCCTCGATCTAATGATTTGGGATTGTAAAGGTATACTATTATTGAAGTTATTTGTTAAATGAGAGTATTTTCAACCATATATATAGGCATAGGAGTCGATCTCTTGTTTGGAGTGAATTTGGAACTAGTGGTAGTAGAGGACACCTAAGAAATGTCCTCATTAATTTATTATATTGGCATCAACTAAAATATCACATACATCTTACTCTGCACTCTTAGATCTGTGGCTAGGGAGGTTTTATAATGGAACAATACTTCCATTCTAGGGCTTGGTGTTGATTGATGTAGTTTGGCTAGTTGGAGTTTGAAGGAAGATGAACCAAAGGGAAGGAACAACTAGCGGTGAATGGAAATTCAAAGATCCATTGGTCCAACAAACGATTTTTTATTTATTTTAGTTATCTCTTTCAATGTAATACTTCTAAGCATACTTAGATGTTGGTATATTGGGTCTTTTTTTAATATTTTCTATCCATTTATTTGATTGAGAGGTCTTCCTATTTTGGTCTCTTATAATTTATGGTCTCACTACGTATCTAAAATATTACATGAAACCAAAAAAACCTCAACTCTATTATTAACCCACATTGGCAACTTATATATGCTTTTAGAAAGTTAAATTTACTATAAAAAATTTGGAATTCACACTACATTTGAACTTCAACATGCTTTTTCCTTAGGCTCTAGGTGACGCGAAATTTTTCCAACAATATGCCCTTCTCGATTAAGCTACAATCCCATTTTTTGTTGTGTTTAATCACAAATTTATTCTAAAATAAATTCAAGGTGGAACAAGGGCTTTATTATTTTTTATCAAGCATGGGCTTAACTTCACCTGCACAATAATTTCCTTAACTTGAGAGAGAGACTGAGATTGTGCCAGAGAGAGACTGATATTTTTGGCACAATACATGGATGATTAATCTAAAATTCATATTGGTAAGATTCTTTGGTGATCATGTTATATGATATGGCCCACCCTTATAAATTTTTTCTTGTTTTGAGGTCAAACTATTCCCTTTTTCCATGCTAGATTCCCCCACAAATATGAAACTAGTAGTGTTTTGAGATGAGTCTTCTAGATTTGTTGCAAAAATAGATTTCCATAAAATATAGGTGCATATTCAAATAAATTCTTATCTTCTTCCCTTGAAAGCTTCCATGCAAAGCAAGTTTCAATGTTGAATTGTTTTTAAATTGTTCTCGATCCAACTCTTATTCAAATTGGGAAGTTAAAAATCCAATAATGGATCCCTTAACCTCCTTGACATGATTATCTACCGCAATCAATGGTACATATCTTGCTTGAAGGGCTAGTAATGTAGGTGTAAATCAGTCTGTAGCTTTGTCACATGAAAAATGTTCGGTTATCTCTAGAGTCTAGACTGATAATCATTATTTCAAGGAAATTTATAGTGTGTTATAGATATTTTCATTTGTTCCTTTTCAAAACTTTTTTCAACATAATGAGTTTTGCAAGTTGCAGAGATACTTTCTAAACCATACCTCTAACCATCTCATCTTTTAGCAAGTGGTTCATTGGAAGTGTTGGAATGGGCCCATCATACACATAATAAAATAAAAGTATTGGGATTTTGTTTCAAGCTATTAGTTTCATTGATTTTTTAGTAGCAAATTTTTATCTTAATCATTAATGAAAGTGTCAATGCACTAGCAAAAATAGAGGGTGAAAATCAAGATATAACAAGATGCATATGAAAAGATTCTTTCTTTGTTTAATTCACGTAGTATTTGATGGTAAAGAAATATCTATAGTTCAATTTATTTATGAAAACATGAATTATGGTTCCTCTAGTACCCACATGTCTGATACAAAGGGGTTTGGTAGGTAAACCATAGTGTGAATCGTCTCGATGATCAATGTATTCATTGTTATGGTTTGGTTTCAATAACTTGGACCAGATGTACCACCCTTGCAATTTTCTATCAAACAAGATCAACCAACTTCTACATAGCACTTTTTCTAGGGCCCAACTCCTGTTAAGCTCATTTTCATCAATTTGGAAAAACTTTTCATTGAAGAAGGAACATAGTTTTTAGTTTTTCTATGTTTACCTTTTTGAATAAAATATTAATGACAATTTTTAGATGGCCAAACTTCTACTTTATCGTTATCCTTGTTAGAGAGAGGTCATGGATGTTGTTGTATCTCTAGTAATTTTTTCTTCTGTTGTCGTAAAATTGAGGCTTATAACTGATAAGGTTGATCACTCTAGTTTTTTTAACTTCATAGCTTACTTACTGTTCAATGTCGAGGCTTTAGTTTCCTAGCGAAGCTTGAAAAGTATCTATAAATTCTATTTTTTTACTTTTTTTTTTTTTTTTTAATCTTTTGTAGAGACATAATTTATTTATACTATTTATATTTATCTTATCACATACAAATGCATTTGAAATATTACTAGATGATACCATTAGAAAAAAATGATCCTTTATAAGTTTGTAACTATATAGGTACTGATTATAGTTCATCATACATGAATAATTAATGTTCAAGTACTCATACGTGTGGTGTTATTTCTTCCCATGTACATGGATCGTATAAAACCATGGAACATCCAGGTGTGCCTTGCATGAGTTTTGAGATAAATCAGTTGTTTACAAATTATTGGTATGTGAGGAATGTGCTTGCAAGAAGTGAAAATAATTTCATTAATGATATGATTTGGCGAAAATTTAACTACTCTAACACTCAATTTAACAATGTGATTCATATGTTTGTCAATCAAGTAAACGAAAATTGTATTTGAATTCATGATTAATAATTCCTAATAATGAGGCAGAGTGTATAACTTTGTTAGAACTTGGCAACTAAACATGGAGAATCACAAACATAAAAGAACATAAACTTTGAAGAAATAAGTTTGAATCCAAAATTTTTAATTATTAGCATGTTAAACTATTGTTTATGTGCTAGGTACCTTGAAGACAAAATCCATGTAAGATATTTAGAAGATAGAGAACTTCGAGAAAAGAGACTAAATTTAATTTTGAAAATGAGTTATGTTGATAAAACCGGAGGGACAAAATTTTATTGTTTACATGTTATATGGTATCATGCTAATTAAATTCTCGATAATGATAAAATTTATAGAATTTGAAGAAAAAAAACTTAATATGCGTAAATTATAGAAGAAAGAATGTTCACAAGATATAAATGTCATCAATGTGTATATGAAAGAATAAAATTAGTTGATGGATAAGCTACACAAGTTTGATTAGAGGATAATAGCATTGAAAAAATAACTAGACACTTCCACAATCTTGTTTCCTTTGTTAGATACATATTTGGTTGAAAGCCAGAAAGCTCCACCCTATCTTGGATGGAAGCCAAATAATATAAAGGTGGAATAGCTAGGAGATATTCACCTTATTCTTAAGGAATTGTATTTAAAAATAGTTACCAATATATAAGAAATATAACAATTTAGAATATATATGATTGTACTAATTTTCCCAAAGGGGGTGCCAGACTGTGGCCTGTGCAGGAAATATTGGATTGAAAAGGGAGGACACTATATAATATGTATACATATATTTCACAAGCTCTATGTACCAAATAAATATACGATGTAGATCCCAAGTATTATCTTTTTTTTTGGGGTTTGGGAAACAGAGAGGTCAATAAAATTGGTGATTATATGCCCTAGGAGCAACCAGAGGAAGATTCTGACTACAAGTAAGATCAATAAAATAGGATTTTTAAGGTTTATGTGCATGCTAATTTTCTATAGTTTTTGTTTTCTTTTATTTTTTTCGAATATTTTGGAGAAACAGAATTTCTTAATACAATTTATATTTACCTTACCACATATAAATGAAATTGAACTAACCATTGATAATTCCATTAGAAAAAATTGAGATCTTAAAAGTTTTGAACTATCTACATACTGAGTATAATTCATCATACATGACTAATTCATGTTCAAGTAGTCATACATGTGGCATTACCTCTCCCCATGTACATGGATCATCTATAGCCATGGAGCATCGAGGAGTGCCTTGCATGAATTTTGAGGTAAATCAGTGGTTAAAAAATTATTTGTATGTGGGAAATGTGCTTGAATGAAGTAAAGAGAATTTCATTAATGATATTATTGGGTGTCAATTTTGGTACACTAATACTCAATTTAGCAATGTGATTCATATGTTTGTCAAAATCAGATACTGTATTTGGATTCGTGATGAAGAATTTCTAATAATGAGGTGAAGTGCCTATCTTAGTTGGAAATTTGCAAACATTGATAATCACAAACATAAAAGAACATAAAATTTGAAGAAAAAATTTTGAATCCAAAAATCTTAATTATTAGCATATTAATATTATTGTTTATGTTCTACATATGTTCAAGACAAAAGCACTATAATATATTAAGAAGATATGTGACTTGGAGAAAAAAGACTAAATTCAATTTTTCAAGTGAGATATGTTGATAAAACTATATGGACAAGATTCTATCGTTTACATGTTATAGGTATCATCTAATTAAATTCTTGATAGTGATGGAATTTATAAAATTTAAAGAGAAAAAAAACATAATATGTGTAAAGTACATAAGAGAGAATGGTCACAAGATTTAAAGGTCATCAATGTGTATATGAAAGAGGAAAAGTAGTTGATGGATAAGTTACAAAAGTTTTATTAGGGAATAATAACACCAAAAAGAGACCTATATAGTTCAACAAACTTGTTTCCATTCTTAGATACCCATTTGGTTGAAATCCTTGAAGATCAACCCTATCATGGATGGAAGCTAGATGATATGAAGGTGGAACACATAGGAGCTCTCCACCTTATTACTGAGTAATTGTATTAAAAACAATTACCAAGATAAAAGTAAGAGACTAATTTGGAGTTGATATTGTTGTGTTGATTTGGATAAAGGGGGTACTAGAGAGTGGCTTTGTGAAGGCAATCTTGGATTTGCAGAGGAGAGTACAATGGATATTATGTATACATATATTGAACATGGTTTGTGTGCCAAAGAAATATATGGTGTAGATCCAAAGGATTATTTGAAATTTTTCTATTTAAAAAACAAAGAGGTGAAGAAAATTGATGAGTGTATGACCCAAGAGAAACTAAAGGAAAATTCTAACAACGATTGAGCTCAAGAAAATATTTTTTTCATGATGTAGTGCATTCCAATATGATTATAGTAAGAGATCCTATGGTTAATGCATCGCCAAATTCCAATTTTCTCTACTTCCTCTCTTCAAGGACATCATTTTTTATAAATTTTTGTCATTTTATTTCAATCAGGCCTTGGATTAGCTCTAGATTGATGTGGGTCCACCATAATTATCTTTTCTACTAATTTACACTTACTAGTTTTTATTTGGTTTTTGATCCATTCATGTTTGGAGATAAATAAAATCACCAAATATCATGTAAAATTAAGGATACAATTACTACAGAATATGAATAAAACTAATGACCATGATTATATGTTCTTTTCTTAAAAAAATCATTGGTTAAAATCCCCAAACTAGCTTTAAATTAAATTATCACTATTATTATTAATTCAGCAATTTAGACAAATTTCTCAAACTAGCATTTAGTTAAATTATTAATATTATTATGAATTGGACCTTTAGATATTTCTTTGGTTTGGTCTGGTACCTAGCTCGAGATAGTGGGAATGTTTGGAGACTTGTGTGTGTCTAGGTCATGAAGAAAGCCAAGGAAAACAAGAAAGGGAAAGATAATTCCTTATAAAAGTAGGTTTAAAGAATGTGTATTGTTGTTTCTTATTGTTTGTGTTTGATTTTTCATGCTTATAACTTGTTTTTTATACACCATGCAATACACTAGAGTGTGGGGGCTTCAGGAACATTTGCTGGATTTGTTGGTACACTAGGATACTGGGGAAAATCGAAGGGAACGAAGTCACCAAATTTTGGTAGCATCTGGAAGTACCTTGTGCTAGCTTAAAAATATGAATTTTTTTTAATCTTAATGAATGTATCCTTAAATTCTAATTTCACTTTATGTAATCCTTTGTACATATCCCATCCAAATTCATATTTGTGATTGATTCCATTATTTATTTCATATTTTTTATTCGTTGAAATTTCTTTGTATAACATTATGTATCATTAATGTTCAATTTATTTAATTTATTTTTAAATTTTGGAATTTTAATATTTAAGAAAGGTTCTTAATGTGATATCCAATTTCCTATTTAACAATATTTTAGGTTAGATGTACCTCCATACACTTTAGGATGAAGTGCCTTTGATAATTTCTTAAAAATATTGTTGTGTCTTCATATATATAATTATGCATATCCATATATTGTTTCACAACCCTTAAAGTTTAGAGATATGGAGCAACATCCACACATCCCAAAGTTTTGGTGGAAGCCATTGTAATATTTTTGTATTTCTTCATTTTATTATTTTTTCCTTTCATATGTATTTTTTTATGATTTTTTTTTGTCCCACAACTTATCTCGGTTCATGGGTGGTATTTAACTCCTATAAGCAACAAAAAAAGAAAATGTCATGGAAACCAAAACAATAAAGTAATGGATCAAACACATTAAATTTTCAATGTATCGATGACATGAATTTGATTTGATATGGTTGAATTTTATTTGTGTGTGGATTTTTGAAGATGAAATTCTCTCTTTAGACACCCTTCTTTTTTATTTTATACAATTGATGATGAGTTCATTATTACCCGATCAAAAAATATCAAGCAACCCTCCATGATGGTGCATGAGACTCTGAGATAGAAATTTTCACTAACCAACCATATCATATTGAAGTTAATGAGCCATCCAGAGGGAAAAACCATGGGTTCAAGGTGTCTCTCTTGTATGAATATAATGGCTTGATATATAATTTGTTCCTCAAGCTTGAAACTATATAATGTATCGAAAAATTTCACAAAATAGCATAGTGATACTTGGATTCATATACCATCAGAAGTTTGAAATGTGATATTCCAGGACATTTATTGATGTATCTTGTGGGTGTCATAAATTTTTGTGAAGTGAAAGAGTTACATGGATCAAAATTATTTCCATATACAAAGGCTCAGGTATTGGGCACCAAATCAGACTACCTGCCACTCATTTTGACCACATAGAGTTTTGGAGGAGCAACCATAATAGTTGTTTGGTATTTTTAATCCATAATTTATTCGGAGCTCTTTCCATTTCTTCCCATTATTGGAATTTGAAATAAAATATAGACAGATATATTCAGAGTTCACATAAATCTTGTGGAAATATCTCATCTAGAGAAAGCTTATCCATTTTTCTCTTTATTTTCTTCTTAGTCTAGTTTATTAACAAGAAAACTAGAAAACTGATATAAATGTACATGGTAACCTATTGTGCAATAACCTAACAGTGATTATTAAGCATTGAACTCTTGTTCAATAAAATTCGGATTAAATAGCTATAAATCTATGTTATTTATGTATTTGTAGTTTTTTAATATATTAGTGTTTAATATTTTGTATAAAGTGGTATGTGAAGCTATAATATAATTTTTTTTGTAGTTTATAGGTTTTTTATGGCATGCATGCTTGTATTTGTATCCCAATTACACAAACATAATTATTTCCTTTTCATTGTTATGTTCCAAGAAGAACAAGTGAATAATTTTATATGCATTTTATGTAACTTGATATATTGAAAACATAGGAAGGCTTTCTTGTGTGCTTTTTAGAAATATGATTTTTATCACAAAAAATGATCACCTAGCGATTTGTAATTAGGTGGATAGAAATACATCATGTAGGTTTAATTTAACCATAGTAAAATCACTTTCACTATAGGAAATAATTTAACAAACCACATTGATTAAGTTATTCTTGATTAAAACCATTGAGAATAATTAAATAAATCATTATTTATTTAATTTTCTCTATGGATAATTATTTAATCATTGTTTCATAATTATTTATTATTACATTTGACTAAATCACCTAGGAATAATTAAATAAATCATAATTTATTTATTTTTCCTTAACTCCATCGTTGAAATAATTGTTAAATCATTATTTAATCATTATTTCATTTCAAAATTTTCTTATTATTTTCAAAATAATTAATAATCATTGTATTTGTTAATTATTTCGAAATAAATATATTTTTCCATTTCAATTATCTTTTCCCTCTCCAAAAATATAATAACGTATTCCAAGTAGTTAGATGTAGGAATTGGTGAATAATATTTTATTATTCTCCATTTACGAGATCAAACCAATACTTTACTATAAATAAGAGGGTTTTTCATTCATTTTTCATCATTATCATTATCATTGTCACCATTATCGTCTCATACTTTTTGAGCTTCCGTTTTGAGTTTTACATATTGCTTGGGTTTTCAAACATTGAGAGAGGACAATCTGAATAATGAAGCGATAAGGACATCAAAGGACCCATATCACTAAGGCGGACCTATGACCCTTT
Source organism: Pinus albicaulis (assembly GCA_034641835.2). Taxonomy (NCBI): domain Eukaryota; kingdom Viridiplantae; phylum Streptophyta; class Pinopsida; order Pinales; family Pinaceae; genus Pinus; species Pinus albicaulis. The sequence continues at coordinate 1,341,135,448 of CM076582.1, read as the reverse complement.
TTAAATCTCCTTTGCCAAGTTCTATTGATAAAATATTTATTCTTTCAAATATTTTCCAATATCGGGTTATTACAACAGATTCATTTTTTATATTTGTTCTTTTAGATCACATACATCTATTTTTATGTAGATTTTTCTCGCATGTTCATTGTAGATATGAATTATAAGCATCCACAATTATTTTTAGGGTCACTAGTAACCTTTGAATTATATGAGATTTGTTGGTTACACCTTCCAAGGAATTTCATGCTAACAAATGGTGATTCCACTAGTGTAACAATTCAGTTTCTTGGGTGAATGTTTCTTCTAAAATTTCAAGGTTTTGTACATCTATATTTAGCCTCTTTTTGATATTTGTAGCTTTCTCTCCATTATTCTGTCAAATCTTCGGATAGTTGTGCTTTTCTGGTGTTTTCCACAATTCATAGCTACCAACTTCACAGAAGACAAGAACATTTATGAGAGATATAATGACTGAAGGTCTCACGATAAAAACACACTTTTCAGCCCCAGAACTGCGCCCTGAACTCCAAGGCACACTATTTGGTCCCCAAAAAAAAATTTTAGCCCTTTTCATGTCAGTAGCTACATTTTGAAAAAAAAAAAAAAAAATCAGGTTTTTTCTAGCATTGTTGAGAGTGTTGTCTATGTATAGGGTTAGGGTTTGTTAACTTTTTATTAATTATCCCTTAGTCCTGGATACTATTAGTTTGTCTCTTTGAGGAATAAAAAAAAGCCTTAGCCTTTGTATTAAACCTCCGCCTTTTTAGGAAGAAATTGGTTGAGTGAGGAGTCTAGGGTTTCAACAATTATAGCTACTGGTTTACAAGGTTTCATCCACTTTATTTTAGTCTGTTAAGATGTGTTATTTTACCACTATAACTCCATTTTTATTTTTTTCTTTCCTTCCCCCTTAGGACCCCCTTGAGTGTCCTTGGTTTGTTGAGATTCTTTCGTATCCTTTGCAACAGATTTCACCTCTGAGTTTTGTTGTTTGTCTGCACCATTTTTAGTAGCTTAGACCCTTCAGATCCCATTCCCTTTGAAATTATATTTTGTAGGCCCTTCATTTCGTTTTGAGTAGCTTATTTTCCTATCCTTATGTAGTTTTTTGAGAGCCTTATTCATGTGGGATATGTGCTTGATTGGTTGCTTATTTTAGTGTCATTTTAAAAACATTATTTACAGTATTTCAAAATTTTATTTCAACAACATATGGCATTACAAAAAATTCTCGATTAAATCGTCCACTAAACATCCTTTTTTATACACACTCACACGTCGTAAGAGAATGTGATCTTGGTTAACACCTCCAAGATAAGACTTGAAAAAAACCACATTTAAGAATATAACGCACATAGATTAAGCCCACTTGGGCATCAAGGCCAAAAAATCTGTGTAGTTATGTGTAGGATATGTGGGATAGGCTTCCAATAACATCCATCAATCATTTACATTTTGATATAGAAGTTGTGTTTGTAGAAAGCTTAAAATCCTTCACCATCCCACGTTCAAAGTTGTTGTGCATTAGAAACCTAATTTATAGGGGTTAGGATAGGTCATCATGTGATTTTTCTCCTCAAGGCTGCAAATCCATGGTAGGTAATTCCGTGTGTTGATTTTTCACCATGAAGCTCAATAATGGACCATCCCCGTGTGACGAAGCTAACCATAGTGAGCAATCTGAGGAAAAAAACTTGTAGGACTAGTTGTGGGAAGACGTTGGTTCTCTACCCCACCTTTCTCTGGGAAGCTATTGTAATATTCCCAAATGGGAAAAGCAGGAATAGAGTGCATAAAAATGGAATTATGAAGAAAGATAAATAGATCAAATCATGAGAAAAATATAGGTCCATTCCATTATGAATATAATATAAAAATAGGTACAATATATTGAGAGAAAGATCACTCAAGTTGGGAAAACAAGCCTCCCATGAAAACACACACCTAGATCTAAAATGTTGTCAATACATGAAATATAGGAATGCAAAAAATTGTGTTGTTTAAGAGAGAATAGCAGCTAAAAGATATAAAAATATATTTATACTGATATAATGCTCCAAAAATGCTAAGGCTAGAGATCCATGCTCCAAAACATATTTCCAAGACAACCCAGAAAAGGTTTCCATAAATACACACTATACAAAGTATAGCAGATTTGGCCCTAGGGCTGAATAATCTACGAAAATGAATCATTGTTGGGAGATGTATGATATGATATAAAATATGGTTGATCTCCCTCCAACATACCTCCTAAATGAAGGTCTTATCCCCACACAGGAAACCAAAACACTCCAAATAGGGAAATAAACCAACTCATGTAACTGCTCTCCAAAATAATGCAGTCCTTGAGGGAAGTTGTGTTGTAGCTAATGAATATTACTTTACCTGGCGCAAAAATATGTAATGAAGCCCTGAAGTCTTCCTCAATAGCTTTCAGATGAAAGGATGATCCCTCCAATGTAAAAATAGCTCAAAAATTGGAGATCTCTCTCCTCCACTGCTACACCCTGCAACACAACCCAACTCTAAACAGAACTGCGTTGTACATGAGACTGAATCTTGGCCAAATTTTTGAATGTGGAAGTATAGTGAAAAATCATGTAAGAGGTCCTCAATGGAAGAGGTGGGATTCTCGATCAGGAACAACCTGTGCTAAAGAGCACTTGCAATATTAGCTAAATAGTTGAAGAAATTTATATGTCTAAAGAGACCATATATCAAAACATAAAAATATATCACCGTCATCAATATGGCTGCCATCCTTTTCCTTTTATAATATATGAGATTCAAAACCATAAGCCCCATCCATTAATGACACTACTTCCATGCAATGCGTCTCCATTTAAATCTATGTTGTCCCTCCATTAATTTCCACTCCTCCATGACAACATTGTTGATTTGGTCAAATTTGTTCCAATCCACATCGTCTATCTCGTTTTCACACCTTAGGGTGATTTATTAAGCTGAAAATATGATCCAATTTCACATGAGAAGTGATTTTATTCTTCATAAAGAGATTTATGGGTCTCCCTACCCACTTATTATCCCATCTAACTGAAAAAATAAAACTTTAATATTTGAATTAGCTGGAATATAAATTAGGAATATTACAGTCCTCCCCTCCAAAATGTTTCTTGTCCTCAAGCAATTGCAAGGATACTGAAAAATCTCCAATGGATATGTTTTCTCCCAAGAATACAAAATTTCCTTTGGTGGAGAAACCAAATAGCTCTCGTCATGAAAAAGTGAGAGATATATGGAAAGATTTATATGCTTTCCATCCGCCTACTCAAGGCATGAGAGATGGTAAATGTTGGGTGCCTCCATCCCAATGAGAAACTCCAATCTCCATGCTATCATCCAAAACGAATGAGCCATCGTTGGTAGCTCATAGGAACAATCACCAATCCCCTTCTTCTGCAATGTATAAGGGCTACATGGCTGAAAATGAGAGATAAGATTATTCAAATTACGCTGTCACTCTCTCCATTTATGATAAATTTGGAGCTGTTGGTCTTGGGCTGTAATAATATAGTCCTAATGAAGCCAAAATATACTTGGAATCTCAAGACCCCTCTCCTTGGTTCTAGGAACATTTCTTGCCCAATATTCCATACATATAGTGGATAGAGTGTCATCACCAGATGGGCTTTGAAAGAAACATGGACTAAGTGTTATATGACATACTCGATGTTGACAATAGTCCCTCAAGTGAGACCAACTTTATTCTTCTTCTTTCTCTCTCCAAACATGATATGATAAGTGGCCATCCAACCACTTGCTTGCTACCATAAGCTTCTCAAAACCTTGAAAATAGTGGAGAGCATTAGGTGTTGGCTGAATATGAACCAAGAAAAACATGTCTTTCCCAAAGTCCTCTATAAGGTGGTCACCCTTATCACTGAAAGTAGTCCCAAAAGGATCATGAAATAAAAAGAGAGGTTTTCTCTTTTGTGGAGCAATGTGCTGCAAATGCATGGTAAAGGAATGCACATACATTGTTAGTTGATAAATAAGCATCAAAACACAATCTTTACTAGATATTGTAGACAAGTTCGTGAACAGGTCCATAGAGGAACCTTCCCATTTCTCCATCAAAAAGGGAAATGATTGTAATAACCTTGCAATGGGTTTCTTTTCTCCTCATAAATCAATAAGCTACATATCTCCTAATATGTTGGTGTACATCCTTTTTGAGATCCTCCCAATAGAATCCCTCCATGATCGTTTGATAGGACTCAATGAAATCCTCATGCTCTAAAAAGAGTGTCTCATATGTTGCATGTAGAATCCCCTCCTTGAGCTTGGAGTCTCTAGTCAAGTAGACCTAATCATGGAAATAAGTGACTCCATCAACCACTCTATACCTCCCATCTACCACTTGAACATCAGGAATATTACATTTGAAGAGGTTCTTGGAATACTCCACCAATAGTTGGGACTCCCAATATGGATCCATCCTTCCCAACAATGACAACATTGTAGAAATCTAAAATGCAGCACTTGTCTCATCATAACTCTCCTCTTTGACAAGCCCAATGCCAAAGCCACATGTTGGAGTATTGTTACCCCACTTTTGTTGCCTCCCTTGCAGCTGATCTTGCCCAAGACAAGATTGAAGTATATGGAGGTCAACCTCCTCTTGGAAAGTATTTTCCATCCAAAACTTCCATATTTTTTCCAATGCATGCAAGAGTGTTAATAAGCTCTTGTCATATTCAGAAATCTACCTCATGTTTGGAAGCATCATTTGCTGCCCAAAGAAGATGGAGTAGCCCTTTGATCCCATGCTTGTGTCATAACAGATTCGTGAATCATCATCTTTCAGCACAAATAGCTAAGTGGGACATGGTAATGTCCATATAAGAAAATTTCTCATCCCTCCTTTGAACCCACCAAAGGTGCTCGGCACTTTGCTATCTCCTCCCATGTCTCCTTCCTTATCCAAATATATCAATGATGCACCATGTTGAGAGAACTCTTTGTTAATTTTCCAATTAGGGGGTCTCCCTAGTGGAGTTCCTCCATGTAATGAAAAATCAAGGCCTTGAGTAGGCTGTATATGTGAGTGGAATAATTTTTCCCTGTCCTCACTGTGCAAATCATCCTTCCTCTTCTGTGCATCAAAATTTTGAAATATAGAGGGTGTGTGCTCCTAATCATATGATGTTGTTCCTCCCCCATTTCATCTTCTTTTATCTTTAATATCTCATAATATATCAACAATGGCACATGTTGCTCATGGACTGTGCCCTGATCTCCACATTTAATATTATTTTGAACTCCTTGCAAGGGTATAAGAATTCCTCTCTTTGTAGTAACTTCTCCATCTTCCTCTTCATGAGGTACTAGATTTTCTCCTACTATGACAACGTCGTTACCTCTTATATTCTCTTCCCCTTCATCATGAGTGGTGGTTTCCTCATCATCATTAAGAGGCTCTATATTTAGATCCTCTTCTGAAAACAAGATCTACATGTCTTCCTTTTGAGAAGAGAGCTCTTTCTAAAGTGGGGATACTGCTTCTAGAAAGGTATTCTACAAGTTTTTAACCCCCTCAATAGTTTTCTGAAATGGAGTTTGGTTTATAGATCCTTCCAACTGATGCAAACATTCTTTTTATTTAGCTTTGGCTAGCTCAACCAAGGAAGTTTCAGAATGTTTTTCATCAAATATTTTTACTAACCTCCTAGTGAAACTTGTATAAGTAGATATATTTGCATCTTATAATGAAGAAGATTCATAAAACCAATAGGCATAAGCCTTACGTTCAAGGTGCAGTGATTCTACTCTAATGGCTTCATCTTCTGAAGCTTGGTGTTGCTGCAAATAGGTGTATAGTTCCTTCACCCAAGCCCTAGCTGAACATTTAGGTGACCCATCAAAAGTAGATAGAAATAATATACCCACGTCACGATGCTTGCACCCCTTGCCTCTATTGTGATTGCTAGGTCTTCTACCCTCCTTGATCTTGAAAACCCCTTGGAAGTTTAGATGATCCTTGAACCTCTGAGACATACTCTTTAAGATAGTCACCAAGAGTCTCCTCCTTTGGTACATATCTTGGAATTTTAGATGATTCAAACTCTTTAAGATAGTCACCAAGAGTATCCTCCTTTGGTACATATCCTTCCTCCATCTTCCTTTCTATGAACATGAGCATGGTAGAGTGTTGTAGATCTGATGGTGTAGCTGAATTATCATACCCATAATGTGAAAATCTAGATCTTTATTCATGTAGAAGCCCTCCTGGAGAATCCCTATATCTCTCCATCCTCATCTCCTTGATGTCTTTGTTAATGCACTGCATAGTTTGGAGAAGAAGTTTTGAAAACTCCCTTCCTCCCGATAATGAATTTTTTCCTTCATATCTTCTTTATATCTTATCCTTCCTATGAGAAGACTCCTTAAATGACATAATGGCTAAAGTACACAGGGCGAGCCAATAGAATGCTCTGATACCACTGTAGTATTCCCAAATGGGAAAAGCAGGAATAGAGTGCATAAAACTGGAATTATGTAGAAATATAAATAGATCAAAGAATGAGACAATACTATATCCATTCCATTATTAATATAACAGAAAAGTAGATACAAGATCTTGTGGTAAATATCACTCAAGTTTGGAAAACAAGCCTCCTATGAAAACATACACCTAGATCTAAAATGTTGTTAATACATGAAATTCAAGAATGAAAAAAACTACACTATCTAAGACAGAATAGCAACTAAAAGACATAAAACTATATTTCTTCTAATATAATGCTCCAAAAATTCTAAGGCTAGAGTTCGATGCTCCAAAACAGATTTCCAGGACAACCCAGAAAAGGTTTCTGGAAATACACAGTATACAAAATATAGCATATTTGGACCTAGGGCTGAATAATATTTACAATTGAATCACTGTTGGTAGATGGTTGATATGATATACAATATGGTTTATCCTCCTCCAACATATATCGTAAATGAAGGGCTGATCCCCACACAGGAAACCCAACACTCCAAATAGGGAAATAAACCCACTGCTGCAACTGCTCTCCAAAATAACGTAGTCCTTGAGGAAAATTTCGTTGTAGCTAATGACTTCTACTTGGCCTAGTGCCAAAATATGTAATGAAGCCCTGAAGTCTTCCTCACAAGCTTCCTGATGAAAATATGATCCCTCCATTGGAAAACTAGCTTAGGAATTGGATATCTCTCTCCTCCACTGCTACACCGTGCAACAAAACCCAAAAATAAACAAAACTACGTTGTACATGAGACTAAAGATTGGCCAAATGCCTGAATATGGAATTATAGTGCAAAATCCTCCAAGAGCTCCTCAATGGAAGAGGTTGGATTCTCGATCAGCAACACCCTGTGCTAAACAAGACTTGCAATCTTAGCTAAACAGCTAAAGAAAGCTATATGTATAAACAGACTATATATCAAAACATAAACATATATCAACATCATCAATATGGCTAACATCCTCTTCCTTTTATAATATATGAGCTTCCAAACCATAATCCCCATCCATTAATGACACTACTTCCATGAAATGTGTCTCCATCTAAAATTGTGTTGTCCCTCCATTAATGTCCACTCCTACATGACAATGTTGTTGATTTGGTCAAAGTTGTCCCAGTCCACATGCTCTAGCCCTTGTTCACACCTTAGGGTGCTTTATTAAGCTCAAAAGCTGATCCACTTTCACATGAGAAGTGGTTTTATTCTTCATAAAGAGATTTATGGGTCTCCCTACCCACTTATTCACCTATCTAAGTGACAAAAAAAAACTTTAATATTCCATTTAACTGCAAGCTAATTTAGGAATATTACAGCTATGCTTGCGGAGATGAGATTATGTTAAGTAAGAATTTATTTGAAAGGAAATCGAAAATATTAGATTTAGGATTGTTTGAGGAATTAGATCATCTTTGGGCTATAGGTAATTTTATTTGATATGATAGTTTTTCTTTTATTAGAGTAGGATGAATATATAATTTATTTACACTCGGCACCGCTACACTAGGTGTTTGCTTGTTTTTTGTTACTCTGTTTTTCCTATCATCCTTTATTCCTTTAGTTTCATATTTGTCTTGACATCATTAGAGAACCTAGTATTTATCGCGATGAATTCAAGAACTTCAATGTCAATTCCCATTAGGACGTATTATGCCTCCCCATTAAGTTATATTTAATCCTCCTAGTCCCCCATCGAGCCATTCTGGCTCTAAGTCTAATAATTCCTATGATTTTGTGTCTTATCAACCTCATATTGCCACCATGTTTGGCACCAATACAGGTGCAGGATACCAAGGTGGTAACTTGGGTAGTACCACTAATGGAACCTAAACTTGTATGGTCACTCCTACTGCATTGCTACCCTTCATGGATAGTTTGAATCTCCCATATTTTAATCAGTTGATCACCAATCCTCTTCTCCATAACCCAAATTGGCTAGTTATTCCTGTTAAACTTCATTCAAAAATACCCAATTTTGAGGGAAATTCTATATAATATCCCACTAATCATGATCTCTCATTTAACAAGTTTTGTTCCTCTAATTCCATCACTAATGACTCCACCCGTCTTCATTTACTCGAGCACATGTTTACTGGAGTTGCGACTAACTCGTATGTCAACCAACCTCATGCCACCCATTCCATTTTTGTGACTCTTGAAAAGGTTTTATTATCATATTTCTAGTCACCTCTCAGTTATGACACTGGTACTGAACTATTGACTTCATTCCGTCAAAGTTCTTCAACCCAGCTATTTAACCCTATCCAAGAATGGCGCAAAAGTAGGAACATGTGTAGGGCTCCAGAATTTGAAGACCGTGTGTATATGGATTGGTTCCTCAGATTTATTTTGTCCCCCATAAGTAAAGATGTTGCTTCAAAATTCCCTCTGATAGAGGAAGATGCGATCCAAGTAGCTATAAAATATTACTTGATTTATTCTCAATCAGGTTATGTTTATACCATTTGCCTTGACCTGCCTTGGCTCGGTTCTTCTAATGCACCGGGGGCATCTCATGCTTACAAAAATATCATTGGATCTATATCACAGCCACATCCACAACCATATGATATAGCATATCCCCCTCCACCAGGAAACCCTTATCTAGCTCAAAGCACTCCTTATTCATTTCCCTGAATGCATCAACATATGCAAGGGCAAACTTTTTCTCAACATGATTATCCAAATGTTGCTCCTCCTCCATATGTTCCTTATGCACCACCTAGCGCTACATCCCCTCTGGCACAAACGTCTCTACCTCCCATGCCTCCTAAACCTATGCCACAACAACTACCTCCTCCCCAAGGAAAAGTGTGAACTCAGCATAGAGTGACCAATCCCCTCAATACCAATAAGAAGAATAAGGGGAAAGGTAATAGTAATCAACAATCATATGGTAATGAGGGTAACCAGGTTCCTCAACCTAAGACATAATATCCACCTAAGAGTCCATTATTCTAAAGTCATTCAACATTTCCATAGCATGGTTGGGGGAATCCATGCCTCTCCATCTCCTCATCATCCTCTTGAACATCTTGTGCCAGTAGGTTTGAATTCTTCAAACCATTATTTGAGCAGTTGGAAAAAAATGGTGCTCCAGAAACCCATCTAGCTAGGGGAATCATTCCCACCTCTCCATACTAGATCAATTTTCTCCATCATATATGTTTGGGGTCAGTATCTCATGCTTGGGGGCATGATGAAATCCCTGAGCATCTTCTCGCTTGATTAACATAAGTCTCAGCCTAGACTCCAATGATCTAGGTATTTTCGATTATCCTTTCATTCCTATGATAGTTTTTCCGACTGGACTCTTTGGTGAGCCATATACAAAATTCATATTGTAGATGATTGATGCCATATTTTCAAATATTTTACTCTATTTGACGCAAAACTTACCACCCGGTACCCATGTTTGAATTGGTGGGAAGGGATGGTCCTAGAACTTCTTTAGTAATTCATTCCCATATTCCTTTTTTACCTTGATTCTTGATTAGGAACCATCCTTCCAAGAAGCATTAACACTTGTTTTAAACAATTAAGGCCATCTACTTGAAAGTCGCAGATCCAGATTTGAATGCTTAATTTGTCTGCTACAATATCCACAATATTAAGGTCTTCTACTCTCGAAATTCTCCAAACCTTACTATGCAAATGAATTGGATTTGCAGGAAAGAAGCCCTATTATAGGAAAAACCCTAGTTTTTCCATAACCCATTGTGGTAAAATTATATCTTGATTTGATAAATGGTAAAAATCATCACAAATATTTCAATGAGTTCTATAATGGGTATTCCTTTGTTTTTCGTAATTTGACAATTCATATGGTAGCCATTTTTTCCATGAAGTTTCACTTGGCCTCTAATTGAAACATAATTTCTTCATATGAGCCACATGTAATTAGGTAAAAAATTCCTTGAAACTTTTCATCTTATGTGTCAGATTTTTTCATGGGTAACCCTTCTCTACTCATGTTTTTTATGGTCACCCTAGGCCTATCCTATGTGTAATAATCATGAGGCTACCCTTGTTCAGAGCATTCGAGATGAGTCACCCTTGCATTCATGGAGTCCGTTCTGAGTCCCATTGTGTCTTGTTATACTATTTCATCCATATTTGCATCAGATTCATCCCATGTTTCATCACTAAAAATCCCCCATCTAAGTAATTGACCATCCCCTCTAGAATCGAGTCAATCAGTGCAAGGTCAACCATGCATGTTATGATCTGACAAGGTAAGATGTAAATTCACCTATTAGTTTATATCCTTCGATAATTATCCATTTTTTTAGTCAATTAGTCACTATACTATGATCTGTCATGCCTTAGTTGAGGAATCCTCATTGCCTCAACTCTTGTGGGCCCTCTTGTGCCAAATTCAGTGTAATCATTCCAAATGAATGATTTAGAGGGCAGTGTACCTTGGTTCCATCTTTCATCATTTCTCTACACCTCAGATCAAGAAAATGGAATTGTAATTTCCCTTTGACATGGTTATTTATCACGTGCACGACTCCAACTCATTAACGCACAATTGAGAATCATACATTCGATGGTCTGGTGATCCAATGGATTGTACCAATGATTCCTGAGTTTGCATGACATGTTTCAGACCTAGTGAGGAGTTGAACCTTTAGGTAGACACCCACATGATCAAATGACCTCAGATTATGATCTAGCCTTAGATGTAGTTCTGAAAATTTGAAGGGTTCGGTTCTAGCTTCTTGTAGTGCCCACAACATGCATGTCTAGTTTAGATGATCCATTGAGGTCTTCAGAGCCTTTCCTATTTAGTATGGCATATTTGGTTTCGGTTCCCCCCCCTCCCCCCCCCACCCCATGTCATCTTGAGGGGAATTATGTCTCATATCCTTAGATGTTATTGTATTTAATCCTAGCTTATGTTTTTCTAGGCGCATTATGTATATGAGATTCATTGTATTATATCTTAACCCATTGATGCCAATGTATCATGTATAATGTACTTTGTAGCTCAATCCCACATTGATACGCTCACCATTATGCTTTGTATGTAGGGTTTAACCCTGAACAAAAATTATCTACACACGAATCTTATAACAGAAAATAAACAATAGCGAGAGCATAAAACATAAAATAGATAAACACAGAGATTTTCCCCTGGATCCCAAATTGGGACGACCAGCTTGATTTTTCATTATATTCCTTTTAGTGTTACAAAACATATATATACATGTTGAAGCATACATAAACCCCAATCCATTAACCCTGTATTAGAACATAACCGTAGTTCCCTTGACCGAATCTACAAAATACCAAGGGCCGAAAACCATCGTACTCCAAAACCATGTGCAAAATCATGCACAAAACATGGATCAGTCTGCCTATGAGTGGGTCTGCACACCAAAAAAATTTTAACAGTGGGGGCTACCTCCCACCTTGTCACCCCCCTGCTGCGCCCGGCGCAACGTACAGTGCGTGCGGCTAGTCGTGGAAAGAATATAACACATACCCAACATTCTCCCACTTGTTGTTTTCTTTCCATAGGGGGCCACAGGAGAGCTTAGTCATTGGGCCAACTCTTCAACACCCATTGTTTCTCTACACCAAGAGAACTTATGAGTGCTCACAGACTTCGTCAATGCATCTGTAACATTCTTCAAAGTGTCGACCTTTACCAGCAACACCCTTTTAGCCTCAACCATATCTCTAACAAAGTGATATTGAACATCAATGTTCTTTGTCTTTGAATGGTAAGCAGGGTTCTTAGCCAAGAAAATTGCACTTTGGCTATCACAGTCTATCCTTATAGCTTGTTGTACCAACCCCATACTTGAAAACAATCTTTGCAACCAAACTGCTTCCTTGCTTGCATGAGTGGCTCCTATGTATTCTACCTCTGTAGTTGAAAGAGCCACTACAGAATGTCTTTTACTCATCCAATGGACTGCGCCTCCAAATAGTCTAAACACATACCCACTTGTAGATCTTCTTTGGTACAGATCTCTAGCCCAGTCTGCATCAACAAAAACATGAATGTCCAACATTCTTTCCAATCTTGGTCTTCCCTGGTAGCACAAGCCATAATGACTAGTGCCACGTAAATATCTGAAAACCTATTTCATTGCTGTCCAATGCTCCTTCCCTGGGTTTGACATAAACGTGCTCAATACTCCCACTGCATGTGCAATGTCTGGTCTAGTACAAACCATTGCATACATCAGGCCACCCACTGAACTTGCATATGGAACACAGGACATATCCTCCTCTTCTTCTTGTGTCTTGGGACACTGTTCAGCAGATAGCTTTACACCTACAAGAATAGGAACATTCATCGGTTTACTATCCTGCATATTGAACCTCTACAATATAGTCTTGAAATTCTTCCTCTGGTTTAACGAAAGCTTCCTCTTTGCCCGATCTCTCTTAATTTCCATGACCAAAATATAGTTTGCAGCACCAAGATCCCTCATGTCGAATTTGAAGAATAGCTGGGTCTTCAAATCTTGGATAATTTCTTTGTCATTTCCAATAAACAACATATCATCCACATATAAGACCAAATAAATAACACGGTCACCAATTAATTTAAAATAAACACAGTGATCCTCCTTGCTTCTAGTGAAGCCAAGTCCCCGTATATAGGTATCAAATTTCTGATACCACATCCTTGGTGACTGTTTTAACCCATACAGAGACATCTTCAACCTGCACACTAATTATTTCTTACCCTTCACCATAAAGCCTTCAGGTTGCTTCATGTAGATCTCCTCTTCTAGATCGCCATGAAGAAATGCTATCTTCACATCCATCTGTTCTATCTAAAAATCAAATGTAGCAGCAACAGATAAAAGTAATCTAATAGAAGTACCTTTGGCAACAGGAGAAAAAATATCGCCAAAATAAATTCCCGGCACTTGGGAATAACCTTTTGCTACCAGCCGAGCTTTCTATTTCTCCACCTTTCCTTCTACATTCATCTTCTTTTTAAACACCCATTTGCTCCCGATGGGCTTCCTTCGAGCTGGCAACTCCACTAGATCCCATGCCTCATTTTTGTGCAAGGATGCCATTTCATCAACCATGGCCTCCTTCCAGAGTTTTCCATCCTCTGAATCTACTACCTCCCTAACAGTTTTGGGATCATCATTAGTTATAGTTAAGGCAAAACCTATACAAAAAGAAGATGGAATATACCTTTATGGTTTCCTTCTTTCCCGAGTTGATCTTCTCACAGCTGGAGTTTGTGACTCTTCCTCTTCTGAGTCTTCTTCTGTTGTAGATTCTGATTCATCCTCCTTTAGCTCAAACTCTATCTTCTCAAGTTTCTTTGGTAGGACTTCATGTGTAACAACATCTTTCACCTCTCTAAACACCACATCTCGGCTGTACACAACCTTCCTTATTTCTGGGTTCCAAAGCTTGCAACCCTTTAAACCATCCTTATACCCAATAAATATGCATATTTCAGATTTGTTATCCAACTTGGTCCTTTTCTCCTTTGGAACATGTACATATGCATCACATCCAAATACCCTTAGATGTGAAAGAGAGGGTTTCTTACCAATCCATACCTCATGTGGAGTCTTACCCTCCAACGCTAATGAAGGTGATCTATTAGCTAAGTAACATGCAATCTCCACTGCCTCTGCCCAGAATTCTTGTCCTAACCCGGTACCACTGAGCACACTTCCTGACTTTTCCATCAACGTTCTGTTCATTATTTCTGCAACTCCGTTTTGCTGAGGTGTGTATGGAGTAGTCTTATGCTGTGCTATAGCACACTTCTTACAGAACTCTTCAAATTCCTTCTTGTAGAACTCCCCACCATTATTTATCCTCAACGCCTTTATCTTCTTCTCTATCTGGTTTTCCACCAGAGCCTTAAATTCTTTAAAGCTGTCAAAGACTTCAGATTTCTTCCTCAAGAAATATATCCATGTATTCCTTGAGATGTCATCTATGAATGAAACATAGTACACTGAATTTCCTAGTGATGGAAGTGACACAAGTCGAAACACATCACTGTGCACAAGTTCTAATATCTTGTTCGCCTGCTTAGCACCAGAAGGAAAACTCACCCGATTCTGTTTCCCATATACACAATGTTCACATAAATCGAAATCCAGAGAGAAATTAGACATACTTTCTACCATACCATTTCTATGTAGTATCCGAAGGCCCTTCTCTCCAATATGTCCAAGCCTTTGATGCCATAGCATGGTCTTTTCTCCAGAGACAACTAGGCTTTTCGCTCCACTTTCAGGAACCATATAATTGTTACACCCATCAATAATAGTGCTACCTTGTAGCTTGTACAGAGTTCTAGTCTCAACTCCCCACATTAATACCAGTGCTCCCTGAACCATCTTGCAGGAATATTTCTCGAACACTGTTTTTACACCTGCATCATCCATCTTGCTTACAGAAATCAGATTTCTGGCTAATGTAGGAATATGCAGAACACCAGGAAGTGTTCTAATCCTTCCACCTTTCCACATCTGACGATTCTGGTCTTCCTATCATCCCCTAGGAAGACATCACCACCATAATATTTCTCATACTTGCAGAACCACTCCTGATGGGGAGTGAAGTTAAAGGATGCACCTGAGTCAATCAACCATGACTCATGATATACATGTGTATTTGAAGAAGAAGCAAAATACACATCCCAACCTTCATCCGAGGTGGTTTTTTCCTCTACAGAAGGAGCGTCATCAGATCCATTTCCTTTCTCAGGAGCTTTAGATCTGTATTCCTTTTTGTAGTGGCCTTCCTTTCCGCATTTCCAGCATACCTTTACAAACTTTCCAGGAGATTTAGATCTCCCTCTAGATTTGGATCTCCCACTCGAAACCTTATTCTTGTTTATATTTTAGGACCTTCCTCATATAGATAAGGCATCTCCATTATGGCCCTCCATATTTCTCCATCTCATTTCCTCTGATAATAAGGCTGAGAAAATGTCATCAAAATTCAAGGTAGTTGTATTGCTACCTATTGCAATAACCAGACTGTCCCACGAATCTGGTAGAGAACACAACAAACTGATGCACATCAACAGATGACAACTGACTTACCATAGTATTGAAGGCGTTTAAATGCTCTATCACTGAGTCTCCATCCTTCATCCTCAGGTTATACAACTTTTTCCACAGGAACAACTTATTCACCAGAGACTTAGATTGGTACAAAGTCCCAAGTTTTTCCCACAAATTCTTCGCCGTAGCCTCCCCAGATACATTCAACAATACTTAATGTGAGATACACAACCGTATTGTGCTCTTAGCCTTCTGATCCGGTTTCTTCCAGTCTTCATCTGACATTGTCGTTAGTTTAGTACCCGGATCTACTGTGATCCACTGATCTTTATCCACCAGCAGATCCTCCATCTTGAGCTTCCATAACTCAAAACACTAACCATTAAATTTATTTATCTCTATCTTTCCGCCGCTCACCATCTTCTTTCACCGCAAGAATCGATCTCGCAGATCTCCCACTGAACAGGGTCTACATCAGGCCTGAGCAAAAAACTCTCAGCAGCAAAGGCGTCCGCTGGAATCTAAACCAGCTCTGATACCAAATGTAGGTTTTAACCCTGAACATAAATTATCTGCACGTTTATCTTATAACATAAAATAAACAATAGCGGGAGCATAAAACATAAAATAGATAAACACAGAGATTTTCCTCTGGATCCCAAATCAGGATGACCACCTTGATTTTTCATTATATTCCTTTTAGTGTTACAACACATAGATATACATTCCGAAGCATACATAAACCCCAATCCATTAACATTGGATTAGAACATAACCGTAGTTCCCTTGACCGGATCTACAAAATACCAGGGGCCGAAAACCATCGTACCCCAAAACCATGTACAAAATCATGCACAAAACATGGGTGGGTCCGCCTATGAGTGGGTCTGCACACCAAACAAATTTTAACAGTGGGGGCTGCCTCCCCCCTTGTGACCCCCCTGTTGCGCTCAGCGCAACGTACAACGCGTGGGGCTAGTCGTGGAAAGAATATAACACATACCCAACATTGTACTCAGTTATATCGGCATGTATGTGTATGCCTTTCCTACCTCATCTGAGATCATTTACTCCAAAATAAAAGGATACTTATATCAGTTTAGTATTTCTCGCCTCCTCCATTTTTCTCCTTCCTTGCATTTCTCTATTTGAATCTCTCTCTCTCTCTCTCTGACTACCCTTTGGCATTGTATGGAAGCGTAATTTACAATGTATTTCGATGATACAATTTCCTGCTAACAATCATACATTGGGGTACAATATGTTATCACTAGAAAATGATCACCTAACAATTTATAACTAGGTGGATCAAAATACACCATGTAGTTTTAATTTTAAAATCAATTTCAATATAGGAAATACTTTGATAAACCACTTTTATTGAGCTATTTTCGATTAAAACCCATGAAAATAATGAAATAAATCATTATTTATTTAATTTTTTCCAGGAATAATTATTAAATCATTGTTTGATAATTATTACTTCTCACATTTGACTAAATCACCAAGGAATAATTAAATAAATCATACTTTATTTATTTTTCCTTAACTCTATCCTTGGAATAATTGTTATATCATTATTTAATAATTATTTCATTTCACACTTTTATTATTATTCATGAAATAATTAATAAATCATTTAATTCATGGTTATTTATTTCTAAATAAATATATTTGATGATTTTAAGTATCTTTTCCCTCTCCAAAAATATAATAAAGTATTCCAAGCAGTTAGATTTAGATTTTCGTCAATAATATTTTATTATTCTCAATTTTTTAGATCAACCCAATAATTTATTATAAATAAGAGGAGTTTTCATTAATTTATCACCATAATCATTATCATCGTCACCATTATTGTCTCATAATTTTTTAGCTCCTATTTTGAGTTCTACATATTGTTTGGGTTTTCACACATGAAGAGAGAAAGAGCTGAATAGTGAAGGAACAAGGACATCAAAGGACCCGTCCCATTGAGGGTGACTTACCACCCTTTGTAAATCTCGTTCATGAGTTTCTATTAATAAAATATGTATTCTTCATAACTTTTCCATGATTGGGTTACTACATCATATTCATTTTTGTTGTATGTTCTTTTATATTGCATATATCAGATTTTCTACAGGTTTTTCTCACATATTCGTTGAAGATATGAAGTGTAATTAGCCACAATTTTTGGTAGGGTCATTAGTCACTTGTGACTTAACTGAGATATTTTTGGCCCACCTTCCAATAAATTTCATACTAACAATGATAATTTTTTTCATTAGAATTACGAAGTGGCTTCTATGGTGAACCTCCGTGAGTTCCTAGTCACAATGAGTGCAAATAAATTTTATAAACATGGAGTTATATTTTAACTTACTTTTCTGATTGAAATTAGGAAGTGTCTTCTATGGCGAACCTCCCAAAGTCCCTAGTCATAATAAAAAACATATTTGAAAAAAATGGAGTTATATTCGAACTCATTTGTGTGATTGAAATTAGGATGTTCCTTGCGTGGTTAACTTCCTTGACTCTGTAGTCACAATGAGAAAAAATATATTTGATAAAGTTGGAGTTATATTTAAACTAAGTTTTGTAAAATTACATGAAAAAACATTGAAAATTGTTGTCAATAGGAAGTAATGTAAGTTAATAAACCCTATTTTTTTGTCATTAGACATATTTCATGAGATTTCTTGTTGCTTGCTTGGGTGATTTCGAAATCCTGAGGGATTATGTATCAATGTGAATGACTCATGTGGTCTTGCATTGGGACAATAATTTTAGTTTCGTGTATTAAGTAGGGATGTAACTAATTAAATGAGTATTATAGAGTTGTTGTCATTGAAAGTTTATATTGGATACAATGTAACTATGTCAATGTAGAGAGGTTTCTGTATTTGATTCCTACTGTTTCATTATTAGCTTGAATAATTATTTTTTTATAGTCCAGGTGGTTAAAATGTTTCAAATTTGTAACATTAACTATATTTACTGAAAAAAATAAAATTACCAAATTATGTCGTTGACATTAACGAAAATAGAGTTAGATAAATATTAGGAGTAAGAATTACACGACCCATTATGGATCAGATTTGAGACTGGAATTCCAAGATACATAATATCCCTCGATAAAGAAAAAGCCTCTTAGATAGATGTAGACTCAAATTTTGAGGAAAATCAAGACAAATCCATTTTCCAATTGGAAGAAATGGTAAAATTGTTACATAATGAAGTAGTTTAGGTTTTCCAAAAGGGATGGAAATTACTCCATATTTTATTGTAAATTAAATATCCGCAATTCCCTTAATATAAGTACCCTAAAAGTCTACCTGTTTAGACCCACCACCTACAAGGATATCATCAAGAGGTCAAATTCAAGGTTAAATGGGCTAAATATTCAAATCTTTACAATATTTACTACCAGCAAATGTGGATAAAATAAAAGAGAAGGACAACTAGACATAGGTTGTGCATGATGTTGTTTGTTAAAATCAGGGATACATTACAAGATACATATTATGTGGATATCCATCATGGTGCAAGGAAAGACAATAGGAGTGTTGGGGAAATTAAAAGAAAAAAATCTTCATAACAATGTGCAAAAAATTAAGTTGGGATGGGGGCGATTGCTGGGGGTGATTATAGCCTCCCATATTATATACTATAAGACCCATCTAAAAATAATTTTTTATCTATATTCTTATTTGGAAAAAAATATTTTCGATGATGTTCATTAATTGTATGAGTATGTTGGGATTATTGATGTTTGAAATCATGATAAATATGCATGTGAGGAAAACCCTTGTATATTTATTTCATATGATGACCTCTACCTAACATACCGAGAAAAATAATAAATATTTTCTCCATTTACATAATCCAAATGTTGACAAATATTTGAAAACACCTCTAATCCAATGGTGTGCACTACAAGAGGTAAGGGATATGATTGGTTAAATAAATTGGCTCCTAGAAGTGGGGTCAATTCTCAATATTTCGGGGAAGCATAGCTCTTCTATCAAAGGGTTACTGAAGCGATAAGCTCATGACAATTTTGCACATTATGAACTAAAAAAGTTTTCTTTTCCTAATAATAATTTGACCACACTCTATTACCGCCTAGAAAACTTATATTTTTTTATATTGTAAATTTGTCAATGATTTTTTAACTGAAAATATTATTTTTTAGCTAGTTATTGTTAGTTTTCTTAGGTTTCTTGTGAGGAATTTGAGTAGGGCCTACTGATGACACTAAATGATATATCATACTTGTATTCATGTGATTATAAGAATTTTAAGATTTCTTTTTTTACTCGAAAATAGTGCGTAGTTAACTTGCCATTTCTTATAGTATCTTTGTTGCAACATTTTTCTGTTGCACTTACTTCTTTAATGCCACAAAAATTTCAAATTAGGAAAATATGACAATTATGAAACAAATTATGGAAATCCTAAAACCCTCCTGGTAATAGGGTCATCGTGTGAGATAATTTATTTATAATTGAATTGTAAATTGTAATGAAATTAGTGTTTTCATATATTAAATATCTCTTGACTCCCATAGGTATTTTGGTCTTAGATGTGTTGGTGCTAAAAGGTATTACTTGGAACAAGTATAAATTCTTACACAATATCCTTGCTCTAATTAGGTAGAATGGCTTTTCTATTCGGCCCCCCGGTCTAGAAAGACACCATTCCTACTAGATTCGGCTAGTAAATTGGACCCTGGTTTATAGGTTAAATCCTTTTACTATCCTTATTTAGCATTGTGTAAGTATGTTATATCATTTTTTATTAATATAACAATGTATTTAATTAACTGTTTTTTTATAATCAGGTGAGGGGAGAGATTACTTACAATCAGCATAAAATAATGAGTTTGTTCCTTATAAAACATGTGCTTACATAAGCTATCAAGACTTGGATGTTGGAGAAATGACAGTAAGATAAACAAATGATTTCTCTACTATCTGTCAGGTTGTTGGTGATAGATATGGTAAATTATTTAAGTTAATTTCATTCCATTATAATGACTTGTTTTTAAACTGGTTAAATAGTGCTTTGTATCAAAATATCAAGGCGTCCTTCATATTGAAAGGCTTGTTTGTTGGTGAATTTTTTATGTATCGTTGCTTGCGGAACTTTTTAGGAGAGAGCAGAAAGCCTTGAATATTCTAAAGGGATAAATTAATCTACTCATGAAAAAAGGCATTGTGTCAGATATTTCCTTGGAGGAAACCTTGATAGATTTTAATGAATTAATATGCATTGTTCTTTGTTATTGTCAATTTGGTTCTTAAATTGTATCGTTGCTTGTTTTTTGCAAGTAATGGAAATTGTGGAGAGTAACCTTGAAAGTGACTATGCCCTCAAGGTATTGAAAATGTATTATGAACCCATTATAGCTATAATTTAAAGCTTAAGATACGTGAGTAGGTAATAGAGGAGATGTGGGGATTCAATTCTTTATCTATATGCGTGGACATATTTTAGGCTTGGATATTTGTAGAGATATAATAGTTGGTCAGGACATGCAAAGAGGAATATTTGGTGGAAAAAATAAGCATGTCACAACTCATATGCATACTAATTATATTGAAAATTATTTGGATCAAAAAATATATGTGTATGCATACACACACACACACACACACACACATATATAGTCACAAAACTCATTATATTTTTAGGACAATTCTTAAAACGTTCACTTTTCTCGGGAGATGATTGTTGGACATACCAAGACTCTCTTCATGGACGAGACCTCAATAGGACTTCATAGCTTGACCACATATCATATAGTTGAATTCTTGCAACAATTTACCCATCCAATGTATGCAATAATTCTCATGTCACTATTGCATCCAACACCACACACATTGATCTCTTTGATGACATATTACTCTTATTAGAGGGGGATATTGTCTACGATGGACCTAGGGAGAATTTGATCAAATTTTTTGAAATATCTAGATTGAAATGTACTAAAAAAAAAGGAAATAAAAACTTCCTACAAGAGGTATTCAGGTTATAAAATTTCAAAATAATTATTTCTTTCATCAAACAATAGATTTCTAATTCTAAAAGTAAATTATAGTTACATTTCCTCACCAATATTGAATGGTTATGGGTGACTTCTAAAAATGATCATGAAGAATACTCGGCAGAAAAAAGGTTTCACTCACATCTAAGAAGAATCAATAACAATATTGGACAGAAAAAAGTCAACCTTATCATTATGTCCATGCCAACGATTTTGTATTCAAATTCAAACATTTTAATTCAGGTTTAGATTTGGGAAATGAGTTATCATTTCCTTATTGTAAGAACAAAATTCATAGAGTAGCTTTATTGTTCAATAGGAAACCTATCCCAAAAATAGATATCTACAAGGCTGGTTTTGCAAAATAATTCCTTCTTGTCACACAAAATTCCTTTATTTACATCTTTAAAATTATACGATTAAGATGCTTTAGACTCTAGAGTTTTGTTTGGTTTGAGATAACTCATATGTTATTTCAAAATATTATTTTAGATAAGAATCATTAACACAAGGTGAAAGGATATGTTACTAGAACCATTTTTGTTTGTAGTTATAATTTTTTCCTTCAAGGATCCATTGTATTATTCATGACTAAAATGCACCATAAAATTTCAAGTGATGCTAATATGTACCTTGGAGCACTACTCTTTAGCCTGATGACCATCATGTTCAATGGATTTGTAGAGTTTTCCATTACAATTTTTAGGCTCCCTATGTTCTTCAAGCAGTGGGAGATTTCACTATTTTTAGTTTTATACTATTATATCAGATGTCATTGTTGGAAGGTGGTATTTGGGTGGTGATGACTTAATATACCATTGGGTTTACCCCTACAGATAGTAAGTATCATCAATGCATCATTTATTTATCAGGATTTTCTACATTCTCCGTAATGTAACCATAATTCTTAGTAATTTTTGTTTCATTCTTTCCTTTCAGCTGGCACCAAATTTTTTCCCTTGTAGGGTTTCTGGAAAAATTCTTATCCTATTTGTAGTTCATCATATGGAATCATCTGTGTTCTACCTTATAGTAGGAATTTGTAGAAGAATGTTCATAAATAATAATGGTGGATATTTTATCTCTTCTTATCATTTTTATTCCAGTATGACTCATTCTTCCTAGAGTTTAGTATTTTTTTTCCTTTCTAACACAAGGACATAAAATATTTCTAAAAGACTCGCAAAAATTTGACACAAGAGAAGAAGGCTAAACAAGTAGGAAGTTACTTTGTCAGTCTAATAATCTAATAACTTTACTTTGTCACTGTAATAATATAATAATATTTGAGTATTCTAAAAATGAAGCATTAATATAGAATAAAATTAATAGATTGATGTATTTCAAATGTAGATAACATCCCAAAATGGTGGATATGGGGATAATGGTGCTCACCTTTGATGTATGCAAAGAATGTGATCTCTGTGAATGGGATGGTTGCTCCTAGATGGAGGATTGTAATATTTCAACATCTTTAATCCACTAAAGACTATGTGAAATTCTATAGAACTAATTTATTTTTAATTATGAAGAGGTTTTATGCAACCATGCATCACATTGACTAGTTTCATGGAACCGTGTCAGCCTTCAAAATGTAGGAAACACCACAAATTTGGGCCTTACTCTTATGAACTGTCATAACATATTTACACAAGGATATTGGTAATGGATAAGAGATGGCCATTTGTTGTGATTTTCATTACGCTTCAATGTGTTATGTTGTTTAACTCGGATATCTCATAACTAAATCATGATTTTCTTAATTGCACACACACATACATGTAATTATGTTTCTAGTTATCTCTACTTTATCAATATTTTTCAATATTAAATGATATGGGATTTATTTCTACATAACTGTTGGGAGACCTCAGGCTCTCATTTATGAACAATACTTTGAAGAATTTGAGATACTAAAAAAATGGTACAGATTAAGAGATTAATACATGACAATCAAGGTCAAGAAGAAGATCTTTCCCATGCTCTTTGTATTTTGAAAAATTCAATAATAATTTAAAAAAACTTGTTAACCATATATTTCTCATATTTTTTTGAACATATTGAACTATAAGGGGATTAACTAGAAAATGATTCCATGATTTTGAGTTGGATAATAGTTTTTCAATGGTTATGCAATTGAAATGCAGATCAAACAAGTGAGCATATAATAAGCTAATATAGCAGTAGGAAATTATTAGTTGGATTTATAGGATGCAACAAGAGTTACTTCAAAGGAATGATTGAATTTTTCCATTTCAACCACTAGCCATGTCTTTTGAAAATGTTAAATAATTTTGTGGGTCCAACCCTCCTCACAAATCTCAAATTAACTATTGATTGGATTTGCAATATGAATTATTTGATTAATGATGTTTAAGGTGATTAAAAAAGTGATTCAGGTTTTGATTTTTGTTTGATTATAATGGTACGTGGAGATATTTTGTTAATTGGGTTTTAATTTCTCGTACCATCGGTTCATTATATGTGAGACACCTGTCTTGTTTTCGGTCTGCGTTCCTCTCGCCTTTAGTAACTGAGTTTAGCACTAGTAACTTGGTAACTTTGCTCATTTCATTTTTTTGCTCATGTCTCTGAACCTCGCTCATTTCATTTCTGTGTCACCTGTCTGTGTCTGTGTCTCGGCCTCTGGTTCAATGGTCGTTCCGGTCCATGGAGTTAAACTATATTTATCTACTAAGAGAATTCCGGTTGAGGTGTTGCCGCCAGTGCGGGATTATTCACTCGGGTTCAGTTACGTTCTGCTTCCTTTAGGTAAACTCTTGTTTGATTTTTCTCTTATGCATTTACCTGTCCTAATAGACTAAGGTTTTTTCTCTTTTGTGAGCAGGGACCCTTGCTGGTGAGTGACCGTTGGTTTCCTTGGGCCAACTTAGTCTCTGCCTCTCAGGCAAGCTCCAAATCCATGGTCTTTGCAAGTTATTTAGATATGAATTGTTATTTCTTTAACTGACTCTGCTTTGTGGCTTTACAAGTTTCCTTCCGAGCTCTTCAAGGGTGGACTTGCAACCCTGTCGTGACCGTCGTGGCTACCCATGAATGGGAAGGGTTTGATCCTCTCTTTTGTGTTATAACTGGTTAGGGTGAACGAGTTTGAACCCTGGGCTCTGTCCATCATATGGTATTCTCCGTCGACTTATTGGTCTGCTTGCATTACTGTAGGGTTCCACTGTTTGTGAAATCGGTCTCTGTCATTTTTGCAGTCAAATCTCTCTGTGACTTTTGTCAAGGTTTAGCTATCGTTTCGTCATGTCATGAGGTCTCATATTTTTTGTGAGTGTGGAAGACAGTTCTTCCGTCAAACAATGTAATTGTTATTTATATATGTATACTGTTTTAGGGTTGTAATAATATTATTTGATATAGTCACTCATTTATCTTTTGAATAGAAAGATTCCAATTTGTAAAATTTCAGGAATACCTCGTATGTGTTGTGCTGCTATACTGTTATGAATAGGAAACGATGGTTGTCTTAAACACTCTCTGGTTTCCCACTGCAATTTCATTGGTTGATTTTATATGCCTATATGCTCCAGCTTCGATTGATTTTTTGTCGATAGTTTAATATGGCGGTGCCCTTCTGTTCGTATCCTTACTGTTCATTGAATTCCTGTGAAAGAGAAAAGAAAAGCCTGCTACTTGTCTACAATTATTTTTACACTTGTATTCAATTGTTAACTCACATGGAATAAATTTAGATAAGCTACAAATGGACTTAGATGCCATCAATCTCCTGTATGCAATTTATTTCTCTGTTACGATGGAAAATCAACCCTTACAGAATGTTTTCTCCTCTCTTTTGTACTACTGTATGAAACAATTTTGTTTTGAAACTATCAACAGTTAGATATAGTTGCATTCTTAACTGTTCTTTAATTTATGAAATGAATTCTAAATATTAACTAAAAGAAACTTTAAAATGAAATTACAAAACGTAAATAACTATTAGGCCCTAAATGATAAAATTTCTAGAAAAATAAAATAAACCCAGGTGCAATGACGCATCAACCAATCAACCTGTAACCTATAAGACAAACACCTGTTTTTCTGTTTACGCTGAGCTGGATGCTCCTATATCAAGCTCTCAGGGTAACAAAAATTCATGGCTCTGTTCCATGAGTTCATCAACAGAATAGTCTGCTCGTTGTATTTGTTCTGCGTCAAGCCATGAACTGTCCTCAATGGGATGGTTCTTCTACTTGACAAGGTACTAAAGGTACTCTTTCTTGTGAATGCACTTGGCTACCTGGGTGTCAATAATGCTCTCGATCTCAAGGGGATGAACTGTAGGCATTTACCTCATCCAAGAACCATTTTCAATCTCGGTGTCCCATTTTGGTCGTGCCCCTCTATCGTCTTCAGGATTGGCAGTATACAGAAACAGATCTGCCACATTGAAGATGATTGGTATGCCTATCCCTGGTGGTAGCTGTAATTCATAGGTATTGGTAGAGAATTTACGAAGAATTTTATAGGGGCCAATCTTCTTGTATTTCAGCTTGTTATATTCGCCCTTATGGAATTGTTCTTTGCGTAAATGCACAAGAAATTTGTCCCCTACATTAAACTGAACTTCCTACTGCTTTAGATCTGCTTGTTGCTTATATCTTTGACTTATATCTTGTATTTTAGACTTTACCTACTCGTGTCAGTCGTTCATTGCCTTGGCGAAATATTCCCCGTCAGCACTCCTTCTTTCCAACTTTCCGAAATCCTGTAGTTCATGCACTCTATGAGGATTCATGCCATACAGAATCTAAAAAGGACTGTATCTCAGCTATGATTTGGTGAATCATTATAAGATAATTCCACCTGAGAAATTACACGATCCCACATCCGTGAATTTTCTCCAATCAGACTCCGTAGCAAGTTTCCCAAGCTCCTGTTCACCACCTTTGTTTGCCCATCAATATGTGGGTGATATGCGGAGCTAAAATTCAACTGAGTGTCCAAATTCTTCCACAGGGTATGCCAAAAATGTCCTGTCAATTTGACATCCCTGTCAGAAACAATGGATCTCGATAGGCCATGCAGTCTGACGATCTCCATGAAAAACAAGTGTGCTACGTGAGTGGCATCATTGGTTTTTCGACAAGGAATGAAATGTGCCATTCTAGAAAACCTGTCTGCTACCACCATCACTGAGTCGAAACCTCGCTATGTCCTTGGCAGACCCAAGACAAAGTCACAGCTGACTAAGTCCCAAGGTCTACTTGGAATAGGCAGTAGCGTGTAGAGTCCTGTATTTTGGCTATGTCCCTTCGCCAATTCATTTCCCGTCACATCTTTGGCTAGTAATAAAAGTGTCTGAGCTGTACTAAATTATTTTCTATGCCAAAATGTCTAGCTAGACCTCCATTGTGCTTCTCCTGAATGATATTGTCTCTCATCGAACAATCGGGAATGCATAATTTCCCCCCTCTAAACAAAAACTCTTCCTGTTAATTATAGTCCAACCATTCACTATTGTTCCTCAACAAAGGATTCTAAAAGGCTTCATAAGCCTCTTTGAAACCCACATCTATTTGACAAAAATCTTTCAAATGTTCAAAACCCAACACTTGTATCATACTCTCCTGCAAGAGAAAATCTCTTCTACTTAACGCATCTGCCACCTTGTTGGACTATCCGCTAATGTGTCTCAACACAAATGTGAAACTCTACAAATACTCAACCCACTTAGCATGCTTATGATTCAGCTTATGCTATTGCATCACATATTGTAGTGCAGAATTATCGGAGAATAAAACAAACTCACTTCCAAACAACTAGTGTCTCCAATGCTTCAGTGCTTGGACGAAAACATAAAATTCCTTGTCATAAGATGAGTACTTTTTTCTTCTTTCATTAAGCTTCTCACCGAAATAAGAAATAGGTCTATCTTCCTGGCTAAGCACAACTCCAATGGCCATACTGCTTGCATCACAACGGACTTGGAAAAACTTATTAAAATCAGGAAATCTCAGGATTTGCCTTTCAGTGATTTTTTTCTTCAATAACTGGAAGCTCCTCTCTGCTGCTTCAGTCCAACGGAAAGGCTAACTAACCTTCTTAATAGTATCCAACATCGGCGCACATATTCCACTAAAATCCCTGATAAACTTACAATAAAAACTTACCAACCCATGAAAACTACGAACTTGAAATAAGCTCTTTGGGGATGGCCAGCTAATGATAGCAACAAATTTTTCTAGGTCCATCTTTAACTTGTTTTATGAAATCCCAAAACCCAGGTAAACCAATTATTTTTGAAAAAAAGTAGATTTTTTTAGATTTATCAGCAGCTTGTTCTGCTGCAATTTCTCCAACACTCTCCGAACATGTCGAAAGTGTTCCTCTTTAGTCTTGCTGAAAATTAATATATCATCAAGATAGAAAAGTACAAACTTCCCAATGAACTCTTTCAGCATTTTGTTCATCAGGTGCATAAATGTACTAGGGGCATTACTCAAACTGAATGGCATCACCAGCCACTCATACAGTCCTTCATTTGTTTTGAAAGCAATTTTCCATTCGTCCCCCTCTCAGATCCAGATCTGGTGGTATCTGCTCTTCAGATCGATTTTTGAGAAGTACGCTGCTCCACTTAAGCAGTCCATCATGTCATTCATTTGTGGAAATGGAAATTTGTACCTAATGGTAATTTTAGCGATGGCTCTCGAATCCGTGCACATTCTCCACTCTCCTCCTTTCTTCGAAGCTAAAACTGTCGAAACTGCACAAGGACTCAAACTTTCCCTTATCAGCCCCTTATCCAACAATTTCTGCACTTGTTTCCTGATTTCCTTATTTTCCTTAGGACTCATTCAGTACGCTACCTTGTTTGGTAAACTAGTTCCAGGTATAAATTCTATGTGATGACTGATACTTCTCTTAGGAGGTAGTTCATCCGGTAAATCATCCAGTACGATATCACTGAACTCCTACAACATCTCCTGAATTTTTTCCGGTAAATCTAAAATTTTAGTGCATAGCAACACTGTCTTTGGCCTCCTTACTACAACATAATTTACCTGGTTGTCTTCAATCTATTTTAAGAATTCCTTTCCTCCCATCAGTTTCACTTTGACTTTGCTTGTTTCTGCCATCTCTTCCTCCTTTATGGGTATAAGCATGTGCTTAATCCCATCTTTGACAAACCTGTAACAGTTTGTCTTTCCATCATGCACTAAATTTCTATCATACTACCATGGTCTTCCTAGAAGTATGTGACACATTTCCATTGGCATTATATCACAAATAACATTGTCCCTGTATTTGCCAATGTGGAACTCAACTTCACACTATTCATAAACCAACAATTGATGTCCTTTCTGAAGCCACGACACCTTG
Source organism: Pinus albicaulis (assembly GCA_034641835.2). NCBI lineage: Eukaryota > Viridiplantae > Streptophyta > Pinopsida > Pinales > Pinaceae > Pinus > Pinus albicaulis. The sequence continues at coordinate 1,341,106,537 of CM076582.1, read as the reverse complement.
TAAGGTGTGGGATGCTCCAACCTCTTAAAAACCAACTTCTCCACCATCTCCATGGCGACCAGATTATCCGTGCTTCCACTGTTGATAATCAGTTTGCAGCACTTTCCGTGTGACTTGAAAACTGTCCGGAATAATGCCTTCCTTTGTGTTGGGTCAGTTGTCTCCTTTGCTGGCTTTGGTAACACTTTATTCAAAACCAGGGCTTCCCGTGTCTCTGGCACATTTTCTATCTCTTGAGGTGGTACCTTTGTTTCCTCTGTCTAGGCAACATATGCTCCTCTTGTTCTAGCCTTTTCACTTTCAGGACACTCAAAGGATTTGTGCCCCCACTTGTGGCATTTGAAACATTGAATAACAGCTCCTCTACCTTGGCCACTACCTCTTCTGTGATGGTATGGCCTTCCCCCTCTCGTGTTACCATCCTTCTCCACTACCTATGAAGCTTTTGAGCTGCTGCCTTCATCATTGGAGTTAACAGCTTTACCTCTGCGAAAACCACGTCCTCTTCCTCAACCAGATCCTCCTCCTCTTCTGGCATTCTATTTTCTGTTTATCTTATCTTCCACCTTCAAGGCGCTTTGATAGGACTCATCTATATTTCTAGGTGAAAGAATACTTATCTCATCCAATATTTCCCACCTTGATCCATTTACAAATCTTGCTGTTTTTTTTGGGGTGTCTTCTATGTAACCGGCTCTTAGGTTTACCTAGTAGAGTTCCGCAGTGTATTCTTTTACAATCTTTCCCTTTTGTTTCAGATTCTATACCTGCCTATACATGGAAATCTGATATTATTTGGGTAAGAACTTACCCTTCTATTTAGCTTCCATCCTGGTCCATTTTTTTATAGGCTGCTTGTTCAACCTGTTCCTCTCTGCTTGTACACTCTCCCACCATAAGGATGCATGTCCTTTCAACCTGGTGGTAGCGAATTTAACTCTTTTATATTCTCTTATCTCCTCATAGTCAAAGTACGCATTTAGCTCACTGAGCCAGTCCAGTAGTACTTCTGCTGACAAACTTCCATCATAATTCGAAAGCTCATGCTTTGCCTTACTATTTGAAAGTAAAACTGACCTTAACATTCTAAGTTCAGGCCCTTCTCCATCTGATCCATCTTTTGTCTTCGCAGCTTCCTCATCACTATCATCTCCTCCATCAGGATCCCTTCTTATTCCTACTTCTACTGCTGCCAAACAGGCATTCAATATCCTAATATCTTCTCTCAATCCCTCATCTACTACTCTTCGAATAGCTCTCGCATGACCTCGCCTTTCAACTTCCATTTCTGTTAAAATAATTTAACTTTCTTGCTCTGATACCACTTGGTGGGTCCAACCCTCCTTACAAATCTTGAATTAACTATTGATTGGATTTTCAATATGAATTATTCAGTTAATATTGTTTAAAGTGATTAAAAAAATGATTAAGGCTTTTATTGTTGTTTAATTATAATGGTACGTTGAGATATTTTGTTAATTGGGTTTTAATTTCTCGTACCACTGATTGATTATATGTGAGACACCTATCTCGTTTTCGGTTTGCGTTCATCCGACCTTTGGTAACTGAGTTTAGCCCTAGTCACTTGGTAACTTTGCTCATTTCATTTTCTTTGCTCTTGTCTATGAAATTCACTCATTTCATTTCTGTTCCTACTGTCTGTGTCTGTGTCTCGGCCTCTAGTTCAATGGCCATTCCAGTTCGTGGGGTTAAACTCTGTTTCTCTGCTAAGATAATTCTGGTTGAGGTGTTGTAGCCAGCGCGGGATTCTTCACTCGGGTTCAACTGTGTTCAGTGTCCTTCAGGTAAACTCTTGTTCCCTGTTTCTCTTCTGCATTTACTTGTCCTAATAGACTAAGGGTTTTGCTCCTTTGTGAGAAGGGACCCTTGCTGGTGAGTGACCATCGGTTTCCTTGGGGCGACTTGGTCTCTGCCTCTCAGGAAAGCTCCAAATCCGTGCTCTCTGCAAGTTCTTTAGATATCAATTGCTATTTCTTTAACTGACTCTGCTCTGTGGCTTTGCAAGTGTTCTTCCAGGCGCTTCAAGGGCAGACTTGCAACGCTGTCGTGACCATTGTGGCTACCCTTGAATGGGTAGGGTCTGCACCTCACCTTTTTGTTATAACTGGTTAGGGTGAATGGGTTTGAACCCTGGGCTCTGTCTGTCATATGGTATTCTCCGTTGACTTATTGGTCGGCTTGCATTACTGTAGGGTTCCACTGTTTGTGAACTCAGTCTTTGTTGTTTTCACAGTCAAAGCTCTCTGTGAATTTTGCCAAGGTTTCACTACGGTTTCGTCATGTCATGAGGTCTCGTATTTTTTTTGAGTGTGTAATACAGTTCCTCCATCAAACAATGTAATTTATATTTATATATGTATACTTTTTTGGGGTTGTAATAAAATTATTCGATACAGTGACTCATTTATCTTTTGAATAGAAAGATTACAGTTTGTAAAATTTCAGGAATACCTAGTATGTGTTGTGTTGTTGTGCTGTTATGAATAGGAAATGATGGTTTTCTTAAACCCTCTCTAGTTGCCCACTGCAATTTTGTTGGTTGACTTTAGATGCCTATATGCTCCATCTTTGATTTCTATTTTGTCTATAGTTTAATATGGCGGTGCCCTTCTGTTCATATCCTTGTTGTTCATAGAATGCATGTGAAAGAGAAAAGAAAAACTTGCTACCCATCTGCAATTATTTTTACACTTGTATTCAATTGTTAAGTCACATGGAATAAATTTAGATAAGCTACAAATGGACACAGATGCTGTCAATATCGTGTATGCAATTTATTTCTCTGGTACGATGGAAAATCAACCCTTACAGAATGTTTTCTCCTCTCTTTTGTACTACTGTATGAAACAATTTTGTTTTGAAACTACCAACAGTTAGATATAATTACATTCTTAACTTTTATTGTAATTTATGAAATGAATTCTAAATATTAACTAAAAGAAACTTTAAAATGAAATTACAAAACCTAAATAACTATTAGGCCCTAAATGATATAATTTCTAGAAAAATAAAATAAACCTAGGTGCAATGACCCGCCAACCAATCAACCTGTAACCTGTAAGACAAACACCTGTTTTTCTGTTTACCCTGAGCTGGATGCTCCTGCATCATTATTTGTTGAAATTCCTACTGTATGGGCCTTGACCCATGATACTAGTGTATTTTGTGATGCATATATTTCTATTTTTTTGTATATTATCTTATTTGTTGGGTTGGATGACTAAGTCTAGATTCAATTGTAGAAAATGAGGGAACAAGGAGTGAGTAATGAAAAGCTTTAATTGTTGCAAGATGTTACAGGTGCATTCAGAGTTGGTGTTATTACGACATTGATGGGGTCAGTGGTATAGGGAATAAAAATCTCATGGATGTATTAGCTAGAACGAATATTGGAGAATATACTTAGGGTGATATTTGAATATGTAGATTTCCCAAAAAGCGGGAAAATTTTTCTCAAAGTTTCAATTACTATGAGCATAATGACATACATTCTCCACAAGTCATTGTCTAGGAGTTTTTGTTATATTTTTCATTTCTCCAACTTCTAAAGGATGTCTAAAAATAAACCAAAGTTGTAAGTATACAAAACTAATAATTTTCTCTTATTACATAGTGCCAAATCATCGTGTTTCTCACTTAAAAAATATTGAAATTTGTAGGCATTTATTGATGAGGTCATGGAACTTGTGAAATTAAAAAAATAATGTGATGCAATATTAAGCATACCTACTGTGACTTTATTTTTAAAAAAAAAACAAAGGAAAAGGATAACAATAGTTGTTGAGCTTGTTGTAAATCCTTCTCTAATTTTCATGGACAAGCCAACTTATTGTTTGGATGCTAGAGTAGTTGCAATTGTTATGTGAATTGTTCTTAATATATTAGATATTGTAAGGAAATTTATATGTACCATTCATCAGCCCATCATTGACACCTTTTAATATTTTGATGAGATAAATCAACATTTATATTATTTATGACAAGTTATATATTTTTTCATTTTAAAATGTTGATTTTTGACTTACTATAATGGGTTTAATTATTGTTGAAAAAAAGAGGAGGGACATTCATTCACTTTAGGCCACTCGCAAAAAATTCTCACAATATTTTTAAGTACTTTGAGGTAACCACCTTGCAATTCTTGTAGCTAGAAAATAAATGTTTTAAATAGACACTGCCAATATAGTTTCTAAATGTGAGTTAGTTTTCTTAATTTAACCATGTAAAATACAACTATTACAGTAGTTCCAAAGACCAAATAAAAATACAAGGCAATTACATGGATGTTGGAAGTTATTTATATTGATGTTGATCATCATCTAGGGATAGACTTTAGAGAGAATTAAAAAACCTATTCCCTCCAGAAGTAATCATTAAAGTCGTGAATGTTTTAGCACTACAATCCTTCTGCTTATAATATCTAGCATTATAAAAAGTATGCAGGATACTAAGATATCAACCTCAAATTCACATTCAAATATTTCATTATTTTCCTTGGACACAAAGGCAGAATAAAACCTTGGTTAAAAAGCTCAAATCAAGATCTATACTTTTCCACCCAATACTCACAATAATTCTTTGGAAAATTATGTCTGTGGAAGTAGTGGTGGACTTACTGGAAAAGTCTTGATTATAATTTTGGTATATACTTATTCACACCTACATGTTCTTTTCTCTTTGGAACTCAATTTTGGAAAGTCAGAAAAAAGTGATATGTACTTAAAAATATCTTGTATGACAGAATACTACCCAAAATATTGTGTTTTGATAGACAGATCAACAAAATGTGTGATGCTATTATTTTTTATGATATAGGCTTGTATTAGATACTAATGAATATATTTATACATATCAAGGAAAAAAATGATGATCTCTTTATCATTGTCATGGATTTGTATGGAGCATTCATATTGTTAGGGGTCAACAATTGTTCAAATGTGCACCTTTGGTTGTAGTAGAAAGAACTATGTTCTACAGAGAAATGGGTGCAAGAATGTAATTTACATTTCCATGTGATTTTTTTTAAGGTTAGTCCTATATCATTGTTTCATTTTATTTTAGACATTTAAATTATCCAAGTGCCAAATATTGGGCGAGCACAGTATGGCCTTATAGCGTCGACCATCCAAAAGTAAACTCTAGGTTTCAAATCCTTGGTTCAATATGTCCACATTTTCTCACTAGTTTGTATTAGTATTACCTAATGCTAAGGGAACCCTTGGGCTATTTGAATGTGCCTTTTCCTGGCTTGGGAAGGTCTTGAAAGGTGAAACATGAATTCCACTATGTTAACACGATCAAGTTAGAATATGGATAGAAATAAATTATCTTTCTATTTATATGTATTTTTGTCACTTACTTGATTATTATAATTGGATAGGGTTCTTATTTGTGTAATATTTTATGAGTTTTTTAAATATTGGTGTTTTATCTTCCTTAAATCTTCATAGAGATAGTCATTTGAGAATTTTCTTTTCCTAATTAGTATGTGATAGAAACATTAGCAAACTTTTCTCGAATAGCCCAACATAATAGAATTGTTGGATGAACTTACCAAAAAAATTTCATCTTCTTCAAAAGAAGATTTTATTATTGGAAACTAATAATAACAAGATATTCCAATATCTGATTATGAGTTGTATCTTGATATGCACTGATCATAGATGAAAAACTATTTCTAGAATTTTTCCCTATTTCCTGTGCACTAGCTTTTACAAACATCTTTTGGCTTTGGATTTTTATTAAATCAATGGCATATTTAACCACCACCAAAGTGTTTTCAAAAACCCATTTAAATTTCACATTAATCTATATAATAGTATCTCACCTTTGTTATTTTTGGCCATTCCATGCTCAGAATGCGAAATTCATGCTACAAGGTGCAACATCAAGCTAACTCCATTTAGTTTTTTTTTATTAAGTTAAAAATAAGTGGTGCATGATTAGATATTTTATAAATATTATGCTATTATGTTTCAGGTTTTTTTATAAATAAATTCCTATATGCAATATCAAGGACTACCATAACTCTTCACATAATTCTTTAAAGGGTGTAACTCAATGGAACATCACCTTCCTTGTAGGTTGTGGGTCATTGGTTCAATTCCGTCATGGCCTAACATGAATTAACCAATTCCATTGTAGTTTATTTTTAATTAAATACTTTTTATATTGAGTTATTAAAATGGTGAGATATTTTTCTAGATTCATTGTTTTACATTTCCTTTAAAGAAACAAGTGTGATATTGTATTGTCTTTAAATATAATATTGTCTCTAGAAAGACAAAAATGAAATTGTACCCTAACAGACAATATTTCTTATATTATCTTTATAAAGAAAAAAATTAAGACAATGATTTGAGACACTAGCTTAATTACAATATACAAGTTTTGTTTTTGTCTCAAATATTGTCCTCAAACCCCTCTATGTTGTCGCGCCTCCTTGACATATACATTACAAATTTAAACATAAAATATCACTCCATATTGATCATGTGAGCAATAAAAACTCACTAATACAACATATAAATCACCAAAGGAACTGCAATAACTAGATGAATGATTAGGGAAAAAATATATATATAATCCATGCTCCCAAACCCAACTACACAACTATGACATAAAATTATTAGGGACAACAGGTTTCTTTAAGATTATTGTCATTGTTAGCCTTCTCCTTGAATGAATGGACAACCATGACAGATATTATCTTTGACATTCAACCAAGCACAAATTTGGATTTCCTCTATGATAGATCCCCCACAGGATGTATCTTTTTGGTAGCACCTCTTTCCTCTATGTAGGTCCTCTTTCCACATGCTCCATTTTATTCATAGAATTTACTATTCATCTTCTATATGAAAGTTCACGGGTTTGAAATCCCTTTTGAACCATTAAAATTCCATGATATGGGACATATTGATATATATGTTAGGATTTAGATCTAAAATTGTTGACAACAACATCTTTACATTAGTGGAAAATCAACGCGACTGCTTGAATTGTTCTATTCAAATATTTTTACACATATATGTCAAATTGTTATCATGAAATTCCAAATAACCAAAAATCGAAAAAAAACAGTAGACCATATTTCTTGAGTTGTTGTGTCACTGTACTCACAGAAAAATATGAGACTTTTAGGTTCCCATTCTCATCTAAGAGGAGAATTTTTGCTTCAAATCCCTGAGTCAAACACCTATACTACATGACACCAATCAACTATTGGGAATTTCTATTATTGAAACCATGGGGGTTGTAATCAAACGAGAGTTTGAACATAGCACACAAAGAAAAATGGGTGCTCTAATCAAAGGATAATTTGAAGACACTGTCATAAATTTCATTAAAAAAAATGAGAAGTACACTTTTTGTATGCACATTGTGAACTCAAAAAACTCCTTGCAAGTTTCCTTTTTCCCGCCTTAAAAAAGGATTCTTAACCCATTTTGTATAGATCATCAAAAGTATGAAAATATTAAAATTTGGTGAGAGTATATAACAAAAAATATATAATTTCCCTCAACAGTGAAACAAAATTATGTGCAAAATAGAAGGTACAAAGTATCATAAAAAAAAAACAAAAAACATTATAATCACAAGATAACATTATGATCACAACATTATAGATCCATTTGCATTCGCTCTATGAAAGTCTGATGATAAAAATCCCTCGCTTCTCTTCCAAGTTCCCAAATTCTAAGCAGTGCCTTTCTTAGACCAGGAGTCAAACTTTGTGTTTATTTCCCTATAAATATAGAAGCAAGATATATGGTCAAATAAATGCTTTAAAATATTTATGTCCTTAAGGATAAGGCATAGCATGTGCATGTTGTATCTAGAAGTATTTTTGAACCAATTAATAGAAATATTTGAATCCCCAAATATATACAATCTTCAAACCCCATTTTCAATAGGAAACAACAAAATAAATTTTTGTCTCATGAGTTCATCAAAATTATTTGTGCCACTCCCAAACCCAATATTTATTTTATTAATATGGTCTATATTTAAATACAAGACAACCCAAGCCATGGCAGAACCTCTAGCAAGAGAGGAACCATCAAAGTGTGTCCATGGAAAATTTTGATTAAGGTCTTCCTTAGTGATATGATGAGGCCAATGGGGAGTTTTAGAATCAAATATTAGGCAAGAGATTGCAATGGTATGAATACCAATTGTATCAATATTTTTTTTTCTTTTAAAATTCCAGCATTTCTGGAAGACAAATGTCCCATGAGATGGGGCTGGTAGGAATCAGTTCATTTTTTATTTTCATTTTTCCCCCACTTTTCCAAAGCCTCACAATAATATGCACCCTACCACATATTTGTGATGTCCAGATATGTTGTAACAAATGACCATATTCCTAGTGCAAATGGAAAACATGGAAAAGGATGGTTCCAAATATTTTTGATTGCTTTCATAAAGAACACCAATAAGGATCAATAATACCCTTCTTAATCATATTTTCCCCTATTACGACTCAATTTACCAAGGTGAACCAATGAAAAAGGCATGGTTTGTATGGGAATTCAATCTCCCATAAATTCTTCCACCACCATACAAGGTCTTCTATTGTTCTTTCATCAATAAGAAAATAGGAGCGTGATTTAGGAGTGTATTCTTTAGTAGGAGCATGAAACCATACAAGAATTTATTCTTTATCCCTTAGGTGCACATGGGATTATTTAAGTGAAATAGTATATTTTCGCCACAAATCCCTATATTTCTTGGGAAAATTAAATTGAGATTCATCATTCTGCGACTTTTCCCAAATGGATGTCCCATTATGATAAAATATCTAAGCTAGCATAGACCTTCCATTTGTTCATAAAAACTCAATGAGTTCATGAGGTAGATAGAAGCTTACCCAACATTCAATCCAATGATCAATTCCTAAAACAAAGCATCATAATTTACTAGAAAATGTTAGAATCATTGCTTGAGAATACCACTATGAAAAGATGAAAATTAGAGACTCCTTGGAAATAATGAAACATTTGCATAATTTGGATAGACATGGTGGTATGGAGAGTAGTATCATTCGGTGTCCTCTAATTCAAAGAATTGGTGATTCTTCTTCTTCTCAGCTATTACTCTCTTTCCCTAACTTGAATTCATATAATACCAATTTAATATTTTAATTTTAATATAAATTAATCTTAAAATAATTGGAACATTAATTATCATAATTAATATACCTTAGTCATAGCCATAAAAATATTTTAATAAAAAGTATTTGTTATTTAACAAAATCACAAAACAAAAGAAAGAGAAATAAACGACTTGAAAATAAGCCTCTTTGATGGTGAAAACTCATTTTACATCACATAAATGAACAATTATTGGATGATACAAATGTCAATATCTCCTTGGTATATATAGGAGTTTAGAGGGCCATACTATAGTAAGTGTATACATGACAACAATAATGTAAGGGCATAAAAATAACGGTAATGGGCTTCTATCACGCACAACAATAACAATATGGAGTTACAGTAGTATTATAGGTACCTAACATTCCCCTCTCCTTCAAAAATTTGTTTTCCTCAATCCTTGAGTACTTCGAGATGCTATTATATAAAATATTGATTAGAGATATTTTGAGGTACAAAATGAGCCTAGAAAAATATGTACAACAAAAATAAAATTTATAAGAACCAATAGGATTTAATATGATGATGTAAACCATGGGGGGTGATTCAAAATATTTGGAATAAAACGTAAAAATATTAAAAATAAATAAATAAATAAAGAGTATTTTTTCAACTTGTAATTTCTAATTATCTCCATATTATTTTACTCAAATTTCAAGCTAGAGCACTTGTTGAATGTGGAATTTAATTTTCCATCCAATCAATACCCATGTTGTATACTTTTGATAGACATCACTACATGAATAAAGTAAAATACATCAAAAAATATGATTGCAATCACATTTTTTCATGTATTTCATAGTTTTCGTGTAGTGGAGTCCATAAAAAGTATGAAACATTGGTACTCCTTGGACGCAAAATTTAATTTTGCGTCCAAAGAGTGCTCCCACTTGAAATTTGAGTAAAATTATGAGATAAGTTGAAAATACGAGTTGAAAAGGTAGTTTTTATTTTTTCCCTCTAAAACTTGATGAGGTAATCTAATATAATTTTTTTTTTATTTCCACTATTATTTTATAATATTCCTTAGGAGGCCCATTTCAGTCCCGAAAATTTCTCTAATGCATCCTCTCATGTGGAATATTGAACACGCAACTTCTTCCACTTAATGAGATACTTGATATTGATCAATTCCATAGGTACGAAGTTCCTTTTTCCATGACTATATTGGGTTGTAATATGATTTTTCCTTCCTCGTCAAGTTTTGGAAATATTCCCTGAACTTGAAGCTTATCAAGTATAACCTTGTTTTCATATGAAACATTAAACTAGGTGTATTCGAGAAGATGCACAAAGCTCCAATCTGTATGCCATAGTACTAATATTTTGCAACATCTTGTAAGGACCATAGTACTTGTGTGATAGTTTATTATACTTCTTAGCTTGCCTGAGGGACATTTGTTTGTATGGCTATATCTGCACAAATACCCAATCAATTACGTAAAAAATTATTTCACTACAATGTTGATCTTCCTATTGTTGCATTCGATTTTGTGCTAGAATTACGTTATCCTTTAAGAGTTTGAGAACTTGTTTTTGATGCTCAACGTGATCTTACACTACCTGAACCTTAGAATTTTCTCTTAAATATGATCTGATAGACGATGGATGATATCCATAAATTTCCATAAATGGTGTCATTCTTGCTGCAGTATGGAAGGAACTGTTATACCACCATTTTGATAGAGGTAACCACATGACCCATTGTTTTTTTTATAAGAGAACAATAAATTAACATATCCTTCAAACAAAAATTTCATTGTCTTAGTTTTCCTTTCGGATTAACAATGATAAGATGAGCTATGAACTAATTGAGTACGAAGAGAAGAAAATTATTTTTTCTAAAACTTTGAAGTGAAAATGGGATCTCTATCACTTACAATAATATTTGAGGTTCCATGTACCTTTAGAAATGTTTCCATAAATGCAGTAACAACTTTACTGGATTTTAAAGGATTAGATAATGAACAAAAGTGTGCATACTTAGTAAGTTTATCAACTACCATCATGATGACACTCTTTCCTTCAAACTTGGCTAAACCTATGATAAAATGCATTGAGACATCCTCCCAATGTTGACTTGGAATGGCTAAATATTGTAAGAGACATGAAGTTTTAATGTTCTCAATTATGTTTGTTGGCAAACCAAATATTCTAACACAAACTTATGAACATTATATTTAAGGCCATCCCAAAATGATTCCGTCTTTACCTTGTGGTATTTTTAAAAAATATTGAGTTCCATTCTAAACGAGATATGTACAATTCTAAAAGAACCTTTTTTTTTTTTAGTTGGGAGTTATTACATAGATAAAATCTATATTTATACCATAATGAATCATTTTTATAGAAAAATGTATCAAATATATTGGGATCTTGTTGCAACTTTTCAATGAGTGTCCATACCTCCTCATATGATTCTCCCTTTCATCCCTTGCTTCATTTACCCAATTAGGTTGGATAATATAAAAGGAACAAAGGAATGTTCCCACATCCTCAACCCTTTTTGAGAGAACATCAACATGAAAATTATTCTTCCCTTTCTTGCACATAATTTCAAATTCATAACCCAATAGCTTTGTAACCCATTTTATTTATTCTTTTGAAGACAATATTTCTTCCATAAATTATTTAAGTGTTATGAAACCAACTCCAAAAATAGAAGAAAGGAGAGATCAATGCCTTATAATGCAGCCACTTCGAGGAGGAAACCTCCATTACAATACATAAATGAAAAATTATTGGATGATACAAATGATAAAACCTCCTTTCTATATATAGGAGTCCATGGGGTCACAATAGAATCCTATCCGACCTAACAATAATAATGTAAGGGCATAATAATAACAATAAGGGGGCTATACTAACAACAATAAGGGACTACACTAGTAATATAGGGACCTAACATGCCTCTCTCTTTCAAAAAAGTGTTTTCCTCAACGCTTGAGTAGCTCTGATGCTTCTGGATAAAATTCTCATCCTCCCATGTAGAATCCTCAGTGGGTAAGCTCTTCCACTTGATGAGATACTCTGAAATTGATTAATTTTGTAGCCGTTGAGTTCTTATTTCCATGACTTCTTCAGGTTCCAATATGATTTTTCCCTCCTCATTAAGTTCTATAAATATTGTTTGAAATGGAATTTTGTCACCTATAAGCTTCTTTAAGCATGAAACATGAAAATTTGATGCACTCAAGAAGAAGTAGGAAGCTCCAATTTGTATTCCATAGTACCAATATTTTGCAACACCTTGTAAGGACCATAATACTTTGCTGATAATTCATTATCCTTCTTAGCTTGGTTGAGGGACATTTGTTTATATGGTTGTAGCCATAAAAATACCGAGTCTCCTACATAAAAACTTCTCTCGCTGCAATTTTGATTTTCCTATTGTTTCATTCGACTTTGTGCCAAATTTAGCTGGAGAACTTGTTGTTGATGCTCGATGTGATCTCCCACTACTTGAACCTTAGAATTTTATCTTAAATATGATGTGATGGATGGTGGATGATATCCATAAAGTGCCATAAATGGGTTCATTTTTTCTATAGTTTGGAAGGAAGTTTTATACCACCATTCAACTAGAGATAACCACTTGGCCCATTGTGTTCGTTTTTCAGATACAAAAAAACAAAAAAAACAAAAATCCTTCCAAGCATTTGTTCACTATCTCATTTTTCCCATCGGATTGAGGATGCTAAGATGAGATATGAGATATTTCAGTACCAAAACAAGAAAATAATTCCATCCAGAACTTTCCAGTAAAAATGGGATCTTTGTTGGTTACAATAATCTTTGGGTTTCCATGTACCTTTCGAATTGTCTCCATAAATGTAATAGCAACTGTACCTAATTTAAATGGATGAGACAATGCAAAAAATTGTGCATACTTTGTAGTTCTATCAACTACCACCATGATGAGACTGTTTCCTTTAGACTTAAGTAAACCTATGATAGCATGCATTGAAATCTCCTCCCAACATTGACTTCGAATGGATAGAGTTTGTAGAAGACCAAAGGTCTTAATTGTGTCAACTTTATTTTGTTGGCAAATCAAACATTTCTCCACAAAATTTTGAATATCACATTTAAGGTCATCCCAAAAAAATTCTTTCTTCACCCCGTGGTAAGTTTTTAAAAATCCTGTGTGTCATCCTAAGGGAGAAGTGTGAAATTCCAAAAGAATATTTTGTTTTAGTTGGGAATTCTTACCAAGATATAAGAGACCTTTGTACCATAAGGAATAATTTTTCCAACTAAATGTATCATATGTATTAGGATCTTGCTGCAAATTTTGAATGAGTGTCCACAATTATTCATCCTTTTTCCATTCATCCCTTGCTTCAATTATCCAATTGGGTTGGATAATAGAAATGGCAAAAAGAAATGCTTCCACATCTACATCATTTCTTGAGAGTGTATCTGCAACAACGTTTATCTTCCCTTTTTTCAGATGATTTCGAAGTCATAACCCAACATCTTTGTGACCCACTTTTTCTGCTCTTCTAAAGATAGTCTTTGTTCTAAAAATTATTTAAGACTATCATGATCATTTTTTACCTTGAGGTGTCTTCCCATTAGGTAAGGTCACCATTTCTTTAGTGCATGTAGCATTGCCAACATTTCCTTATCATAAATAGCTTTCTGTAAATAATTTCCATTGATTGGATGACTTTCAAAAGAAATGGGTCTTCCTTCTTGCATTAAAACAACACCAATTCAATTTGTGGAGGCATCACATTCCACAATAAAGGTTTTTGTAAAGTTTGGTGAAGCTAAGACTGGTGCTAGGCACATTTCCTCTTTAAGATTTTAAATGGCCTTAGTTCCTTTAGGAGTCCATGAAAATTCATTTTTCTTTAGTAATTTTGTTAGAGGTGCTACTATTCTGCCATAATTCTTAACAATATTGTGATAATGCCCTGTTAACCCGAGAAATCCTCACAACTACTTTATGGTTGTGGGGAATTTCCATTCCTTAATGGATTTAATTTTGTTAGGGTCTACCTTAAAACCCTCATGAGATACAATATGACCCAAATAATCCACCTCTTATACTCCAAAGAAACATTTGGAGGTTTTTTCATATAATTTTTTGTCCTCTAATAGTTTTAGCACCTTGTCAACAAGTTGAAAATGATCCTTCCAAGACCTACTGTAGATTAGTATATCATCAAAACATACTAACACAAATTTTCAAAGGAAGGGTTGGAAAATGGAATTCATCAACCCTTGAAATGTAGAAGGTGCATTTGTGAAGCCAAAAGGCATGAAAAAAAAATTGTAATGACCCTCATGAGTTTGAAATGTTGTTTTCAAAATATCTTTAACATTGATTCTAATTTGATGATATCCTGAACAAATATCCAACTAGGTAAAATAAATTTCTCCATGTAATTCATCCAATAATTCATCAGTCACAGGAATGCGAAATGTATCTTTAATAGTGAGCTTATTGAGCTCCCTATAATCCAAACACATGCATCATCATCCATCCTTATTGTGCACCAATACTACTAGAGCATAGAAAGAGCTTTCAGTCAATTGAATTATACCAGCCTCTAACATTTCTACAATCATACATTCAATTTCGCTCTTTCGGACATAAGGATATTTTTAAGGCCTCATGTTTGGAGGAACACTTCCTCGAATCAAATGAAGAGCATGATCATGAGCATGAATATGTGGGAGTCCTTTGGGAGATTCAAGCACCTTGGAATGATTGTCCAAGACATTTTGTAGATCTGGATAAATAGATGATTTTGATGTTGGAACTTCTAGTGAGCATAATTGTGCAATGATGCCTCGTTGTTCCTTTTTCAAAAGCTTTTTCATGATATTAGAGCTTATTATCTTTCCCAGATTCCCTGTGATACCCCATAATTCAACTTCCTTTTCTTCTGAAAAAAAATTCAAGAAAAGTTCTTGAAAATTAAAATCTATTGTCCCCAGATATTGTAACCATTGTACTCCTAGTATAACATCTGAACCTCCCATTCGAATGGAAAGCATCAGACTATTCAATACATATTCCCCCATAGTTAGCTTAGTATTATGACATTTTTTATAGAAAATTATAGTTCCTCCATTTGAAACCATCACTTGACATTTTAACGCTGGGTATAGGAAGAAATTCAATTCCTTGGCTACCTTACAATGAACAAAATTATGGGTACTACCAAAGTCAATAAAAACATTACCTTTTTCTTCTTGATATGTCCTCCTATCTTGAGATATTGAGGAGTGGTAATTCCTTCCAATGCATTATAGGATATGGTCAGACTCATTTCTTCTTTTTCTAGGGTTGGTTCCTGGTATATATCCTCTTATTTTGAATTTTCTTGTTCATTTTCTTCCTCCTATGTAAAATAATTTATTCTCAGCACACTTATGATATTTAGTGTATTTTCTATCACAACTGTAGCAAAGCCATTTTCCTCTTTTTTCTTCCAATTGTTGTGGTGTCAACCTTGTATATTTTGGAAGTCTAGGATTAGCAACACTTCCATCTGTATAGATGTGAGTGGTAGGCTTCGTTGTCGCCATAGTTTTATATTCAATTTTTCTTACCAACCTAAATGTCTTCTCCACTGAATCAGGTTCCCAAAGGTGAATCTCATGTTGAATTTTATCCTTTAAATTCCCTATGAAGACATCAATCTTGTGTTCCTCCAGAATATCGGCTAGCCTTATATTAAATTTTTTGAAGTCCTCAATGTTCTCCACCATTGAACCCTTTTGTTTGAGATTTATAAATTGGATAAAGGAGGTGCTTCTCTTTGTATCCTCATAATTTCCTATCATTTCCCCCATAAAAATTGACCAAGTGACAATTTTCTTACAAGAGAAAAGCCATCGATACCATACAAAAGTATTTTATCCTAAATGTAAAGTTTCGATGCATAACTTTTGTGTTTTTTGCACATTACGGTGATTAGAATATTGCTCCATCTATAGTATCCATGTTACGAGATCCTTGCCATCCAAATTCCTCATATCCTTCTTTGGAATATCGTGGGTCCTCCATCCAACATTAAAGTTTACGAAATCACGATTAAAATTTATTTTCTTCTCATCATGAGTTTCCTCTACTATACTTTCTCCATTAGGAATAATTTCTTGCATAAATTTGTTCAAACCTTCCTTCAAACCTTCCATGTATTCTTTTAGATCATTCTTCATGTCTTCCATGTTGTCTTTCATTTTTTCGTCAATGTCATCCATATTAGCTTTGATGTCATCCATATTATCTTCCATGCCATTCATCTTAGCTTCCATGTCATTCACCTTAGCTTCCATGCCATTCTTCAAACCATCCATCTTAGCTTCCATGCCTTTCTTCAAAAATTCCATTTCATTTTTTTATGCTCTTTGCGAGAGTCAAATTTGGTGCACTTTCTGTTGTGATTTTGATTTATCATGATTCACTTCTTCCTCTTCATGAGTCATGGTAGATTATTTTGAGGGCTTAATGGGTGTTGAACTATTTTTAGGTGGAATTTTAGAACCCAATACTAATATATGTGCTTCAATATGACCTTGGAATCACTTCAAACTGATTTTTCAGACAAGACTTATGCAATTTGAAAAAAAAATACACACATTTTTCTTGCTATTGAGGAGCTCGATATTGAAACTTAATTATATCTGTGATTTTAGATCTTCAATGTCTTAAACTCGGTCCTGTAGTAACCCTTTGAATCTTATTTCGAACTCCATAGGTTTGACCTAATTTGGATCCATCAAGGAAAATTTATGTTCAATCTCCCACAATGACCTTATTATGGATTGGTTCAGTAGAGAGAACATGTACGGTGCTCCACGTATCATTGTTTCCTCCTTCAACTTTGAGATGGATACAGAGTAAACTACAGTTTGTTTGATTTTGGCCACTTTTTATGGAATTCCAATCTGATACTCAGAGAGATACTTATGACGATTTTCCTAAGGTAACCTATTTTATGTTAAATTCAGGAGCCTGGAAACACCCTAAATTCCACAGATCATATCTCCCAAAATATTGCGAACCAAGATCTAAAATTGTTACACGAAGTTCCTTAGGAATTAAGTTTCTCATGGTAAACATTTCAGCTTCTCAACCTTCGTAGAAAACAATTTATAGCGAAAATTACACGATGACCTATTTGGAGTAACAAAACCCTAGAATCCAAAGCTTTGATACCAAATGTTAAAAAACCAGCTCAAAAAAATAGAAGAAAAGAGAGATCAACACCTTATAATTCAACCACTTCAAGGGGGAAACCTCCTTTACAATACATAAATGAATGATTCTTCGATGATACAAATGATAAAACCTCTTTTTTATATATAGGATTCCATGGGGTCACAATAGCTGACCTAAGAATAATAATTTAAGAGCACAATAATGACAATATGAGGGTTACAGGGGTAGAAAAATAACAATAAGGGGGTTATACTAACAAAAATAAGGGACTACACTAGTAATATAGGGACCTAACACTAAGACTATCATGATAATAATAATAATAAATAAATAAATAAATAAAATAAAATAAAATAAAAAATAAATAATAATAATGTTGGGAGATTTGATCCCTCTTGGTTATATGAAAATCTTGATAATTAATCCAATAGGTGTTCTCCAACCCAGTATGGAAGAGATTTTGTAATGTTATATTGCGTTAAGTTAGTTTACGCAAAATATTTTACTTGATCAAATTATGTAAAAATAAACATAAAAATTGTTTATATATTTATTTATTAATTAAAAAAAAATTTCTTGGACAAATTATATAAAAAATAAAAATAAAATTAGATTGAATTTAAAAAATATCTCAGAGGCTCAATTACTGGTTGTAATGTTACAAAGTATTATCTAAAGAATGATATTCAAGGTTCAAATCCCTTGTGGGTTAAAGCCAACAAAATAAATAAATTATATTAATAACTATAATTATTGATTCCAAATTACGTATAAATAAATAGCATTAATAATTATAGTAATTAATTATTAATATTTATTAATAATATGTAATATTATTGAAAATAAATCCATATAACTTAGAGTAACATATAGAGAAAAACATTAACAAATTGAAAGGACACCATATTGATAAAAAACGAGCCCATCTCCTTCCAACTCTTGGCAACTAGGGTTTCCCTAGCCACTATTGAATCCCAAACTTGCAAGTGCCACCATCGAAGTATGTAGTTGAACCTTACCTACATTTTTGGATTAGAAGTTGTCCCTGTCTTTTAATTTTGGACTCCTTGATTCATTTCCCGTAGATCCTTAGTTGGCCTGCTTATGGTCGCGCTATGATTTTAGGGTTCATCATTGTAATTTTGTTTCAAAATAGCGAAAAGGGCCACCATCATACATTTTCAACACTTCTATTGAAGTATGACTACTAATATCATCATTTCTTGTGTTTTATTTCATTGTCGCTACCGTGGCTATTCATGGTTAAAAATGTAGACTCAATTTTGTTGATTTGACGGATTTTTTCTAAAGGGTAGCTTATGAACATATCTGGAGGGATATGATATGTAGGTGAACTTAGTGGAGTGGTTCAGTGCATGGATAATGAGTTCCTCAAGAAAATTGATGAAGTATGAATAATCAATTCCTTATTTGGACTTGAGGTCCTCTCCCTTAGTTAAAAAGAATGTTGCGACATTTAAATACAAAGGTTTATTGGGAAATTTTCATGGCCTGTAGCCGAGTTATGAAGTTGTTAAATATTTGGTTTTATACAGTTGTGCATATCATGAAGACTTATATATTTTATATTATGGAAATGGATATTACACATTTTTGTTTGAAAGTAGTAGTGATAGAGACTAGATCTATGAATCTGGTCATTTTTTATGGGTAACATGGGTTTATTTCTCACTCATTAGTCTTTCGAATCTAACCTCGTGATGGAAGTATACTCTACACCTATGTGGATTATATTTTTTTATGTCCCTATTATTTTTGGGTTTCTCTCCATCTTTAAGGATATAGGAGTTAAATTGGGATGATTTATGATGAGCGATAAGAATCATATGAATAAACCCTCATTTGGAAGAACTTGTGTGGAAGTAGACTTCTCCAAATTCCTCCTTCAGATGATTCAAATAAATTTGGATTGTTGGCCTCACCTACAAGCTTTTCACTATGAATATGTTCCTTTCTATTGTAATATGTGTCATGACTATGGACATTTTGTGAAACTTTATCCAAATTTGAACCTTCTTGAAACCCATCCCCCTAGTAAAAAATAGTGGAAATAAAATAAGCATGGACCCACTATGGTGAAAAGGAAACACAAAAATAAAGGAAACAAGTAGCACTATCCATATAAGAATGAATCTTCACATCGACCCCTTTCTAACAACAATTTGAAGTCTTGAATTCCCCTGAATGTGACTAAGGTAGAGGATGAGAACGTTGAGATACAAAAGGATCCCCCAATGCTACATCAAGACTTCAAATTAAAATGAATAAGACCCATATTTGAAATTTTCAAAGGCTACTTCAGCACCAAAATAAGAAGAAGAATTAGGTAAGGGGACTAAGATGAAGCACACTCCCTCCTCCTCTTCCCCTTCCCACTCTAAACTACTTGTCATGAAGATCATAACAAGAGGAAGGAAAGATCATAGAAAAAAAACTATTGTCATGAAGATTCTCTTGCAGACTATGGGTCTAGCGGTGTGTTGTCTATTAGAAATTTTTAGAAATTTTTTTCTTATGTGTTTTCTTGCATAAGAAATTTATTTGAATTTATCCCTGCTCCCATGAAGTAGTAGGAATACAATTTAGAAGACTTAGATTTTGATTTTTTCCCTTCATTATTTTATCAGGAGGAGGTTGCTTTCTTAGTTCCTTTTCAAAAGTTTCATTAGTCAAAGCAAGTAAAATGGGCTCACATGATAGACAACATATTGTAACTAATTTCCCAAGTAGTTGTTGCATCTCGATGCAAATTTTCATATAAATCCTACTCATCTTTATATATATATATATTATTAAGCTTCGAGAGGGATCAAATCTCTTGAGGTGCAAACATTCCCTCAAGTTTTGTAGTAAAAAAAGAGGTTTTTACCTAGAGATATTTGAGCCCTCTTAACACTTGATAGATCAGAAATTAAGATGGATGTAAGTTTATATATAGATAATTTAATTTAATTTTTAGGTTTTGAAATATAATGGTTATGAATAGTATATATTTCTTTAATATTATGGTTTTCTTTAAATTTATTAAGTTCTTTGTTTCAGTTTTTTAATGTTATGAAATATTATGGTTATGAATTTGATTATTTATTATTTATATTTATTTTGAAAGACATTTTTTGTAAATTTATTAAAAAAATAAAATTACAATATTACATAGTATATTTATAATTTTATTATTTTTATAATTATTTTTATTTCTTTTATTTAATCTTACGTTATATTTACTTTTTTAATACTTCATATTCCCCTCAAAGAAATAAATATATTTTAGTTATTATACTACCCCTCAGAGCAATAAATATATTTTAGTTATGATACTATTATTGCCAATGCTATTAGTTTTTTTTTGTCTTTTTTTTGTAAATTAAGTGGATCTAATCACATTTATAAAGAAACGTAGATTACATCACAGCCTCAAGAGGAAAATATTCAGGACGAGCCTTCAAAGAAAATATATCTTGCCCTCTGGGAAGGAGTATACAGGGAGAAACTCAGAGGGGAGAAGGATGCGTACAAAACAATAAGAAAAGTAGAAAAACAGAGGCACTTGGATGCTCTAGAAAAAATGCCATTGGGCCTCGAACATAGTGATAAAAACATAGAGACAGAGGAAATTGAATCCATAGCAGTGGAATTAGGGAGTAAGGGAGTGTTTCACATCTGCTTCATCATGCAGGTAATTGTCGACACTGATGGTTCTGTCTGGAGTTCCTTCCTCTAGGCCGGAGACCTGGCGACGAAGCGTGGAGGAGACATCTTCCTTGCAATCAGCATTCGAGGGGCGAGGAGCCTCCTTTTTAATCTAGGAGTTCTTATGATGGCACATCGTTGAACTCATTTTCAGTGTAGCATAGTGGGGTGATTTTCGATCGATGAAACGCATATGGTGCACTTCCTTCACATACTTGACGAACTTATCAATCAGGGAGTCAATTTTCTTCTCCAGCTCCTTACTGTTGTTCCTCTGCTCCTACAATGCGGTGGCTAGGAGTGTCTTGGTGTGCGAGTGCAGGTCAATATTTCTACTATATAGGCTCTCCCGAGACCTTGTTAGCCCTGGATCTGAGATCCATTTGAGAGAAGAATAAACCACCTGTGAAGGCATGGCTTTGTGATGGATATGGGCCATTGAATCCATGTCTAAAATTCACCTCTATATGATAGGGTCTATGACATCTACATAGGTGCGAGCCAAGTTTCTGGCAGAGGTCTCAGCCCGAGAAACACGCGAGCGAGAGGGGTTAGCCCAAAAGGCCTGACAGTCACAGAAATCAGGGGGAGGCGGGTTAGAACAGCGTGGGCCCATGGATGTGGGGTGAGGATGGAGAGTGGAGGTAGAACGAAGGAAATGAGGCGGGGCGGCATTGTGAGATAGTTTATGGGGAGGACAAGTAGCTGTAAAGTTCACATATGTAACAGTCAGGTTTGAGGTGTGAGAAGGGGGGAAGGAATTCAAATAGGCGGCTGAGAGGTGTGTATGCCTGGGGATCCCCATAAATTTCATTTTTTTTCAGTTAGCAAAAAGAGATCGACGGGTCTCAATTAAGGTCGATATCAGGTCTTCGGTCGATGAAGGCAGGTCGAGGGTGAACACACTTCACTTTGAAAGTGATATTTTATTTACTGAAGATTGGTACTTCACAACGTTTCGAATGGATAGGGTAATGGCACAGCTAGGATTCTAGGATTGCTGCTTGCTTGCAAGACGAACCCGGATGCTCGAGCTGGCAGAAGATATGAAATGGGCAGGATGGCTAGGAGAAGATACGAAATGGCCTGGCCCAAGAAACCACGGGCTGGGATAATAATTGGTTGGGATAATAGCATTTATCCTGCCTTCCAGCAAAGGATAGCATACCGGCTCACTCGGGTTCATCAAGGGAGGGTGGGTCTTTTCTGTGAGGACTCTTGTAGGGCAGGGGCACACCTCCACTAAGTAAGGGGTACTATAGTTAAGGATCCATCCGTTCCTCCTCTTTCAAGCTATAATAAAGAAAGGCTTTCTCCTTCTATCCTGCCCTCCCATCTCTCCTATGTGTATATTCCCGTTACTGCTCAGTTCCTGCTAACTCAGGAGGAATAACTGAAAGAGGACTTGAAATGGATACTAATGGTTCGTTAGCTAACTAAGGGGGGGCATAAAGAGACACTCAGCTAGGCATGCCAGAGGAGCTAACCAAATCATGTGAGGAGTAAATGTCTAGAGTGGGATCGTATGGCAGGGAGTGAATCGACGAAGATTCGCCTCAGTGCTCAATCGATAGAAGGGAGGTTTGACGTGTGATCATGATGATGGAAATGATTGGGAGGGGGGGGGGGGGATGAGGAGGAGGTCGGGTTGCTCTTCTGCATTTCATGACCAGTGATACAGAGACATTCAGTTTTGACAGTTGGCTCCATTATGGAATCGCAGTCTGTTGGAATCTCCAACACCAGTATTTTCTAGGAAATCCGCCAACTTGTTGGCCTTTCTCCGGACCACCGAGAAGGAAAGACCTCTTGCATTGTCAATGCTTACCTTGATATTTTGAAGATTTTATTAATGTGCCAACCTTCGGAGACTTGTTGAATGCTGTGCCCCTGCTAAATTTTCTAACAATCTTGGGTAGTGAAATTATATTAGTTAATATAATGTTATTGTCAAGTTTAGATTCATTCCCAATTTGGAGAGAGAAGTTAACTCCAATGTACGAGTTAAGTAAGGTTTTAATTTATCCCCACCATTTTTGGCATATATATTGATAGGCTAGAAGAGTGTTTGGAAGACCCAATATCACTAATATAATAATTATTCTTTTCCATTCCACTAAAGATATTTTTCTTTTGGAAAGAATCCATTACGATCTTGGAAAAAAACTAACATTTCTCGAAGATGGGTATGACTTAATATCGATGAAGCTAAATTCATGATAAATAAATCCAAAAAGATCACATATGATATTTTTATATATGAAAAAAACTATTTAGAGGAAGCTTCTTCATAAAATATCTTGGAATCAATATCCATCACAAGCTCAATTGGAATTATAACATTGAGAAAATGAAAATTGGTATTACTATGGGATTGAAAAAAATTGTAAATAAATAGATCTTGAATTTTAAATTAGAAAAAAATGTCCTCTTTGAGAATATTTCCATTCTTTTTATTTTATATGGATGTGAGGTTTGGGATTGTAGTATTTAAGGAGAGTCATTTAGGAAGATAAAACATATCAAAAGGAATTTATAACCTACAGTTTCAAAATGAAAGGATATACTCCCTATCTTATCATCTTGAAAAAGTTATTTCTCCCATTGAAAGCATGATTATTCCTATTTATTTTATCTATAAAAATAATTTAAACAACATGGTAGCCAAGAGGTTTCTTGAAATTTACTCTAAATATACCCAAAACCCCCACCTTAGTCTAAAGTGGAGATGGCCTAAGAATTCCGGGTCTTGGATAGAAAATTGTGGATTAAAGGGCACAATTTTTTTACAAAATAATGCTAATATTACTCCAAAATTTAAAGACAAATTATGAGGTGATAAAGACTTAAAGAGAACAAGAAAGCTAAAATATTGTAAGGATGTTATCAACCCTAATCTAGAGAATCTATTTGTCTTGGCTAATTTTTAGAATAAAATAAACATTTTAAACCATGAAAATATTATCATAAGGTTCATAGCTAAATTGGGGGTGGGCAAATCAAAAACTCCACTAGATGAAAGAGTTTGTTACCTTTGTGACAATGAGAGAATTGAAGATGAAAAATACTTTCTCTTTCTCTTATATTTCCTATCTTATACTTATTATATCTAATTTTCAAAATATTTCTAACTTTACGAACTTTCTTGAGCTTTTAAGTACAATTGGTGATCTTGGAATGCTTCTCTTCACGTTTTCTCTTGATGTTTGATAAACCATATTAATCTTAGTAGACGTTAATCATGTTCATCATTATAATCTATAACTATTTTTTAATTTTAGGTATATTATTTCAACTATTTCAACAACTTTTTAGAATTTATATTTTCATATATGTGCCATTTTAAAACAAATACTCTAAATAAAAATAAAAAAAACGATGTTGGTTATAATAAACACACACACACACACACACACACACACACACACACACACACACATAGATATATATATTTGATTAGTTTCAATTAAAATAATTATAAAAAATAAATAATCTCATTGGCCTTTGTTTGTATGACTATTGGTGCTATATAGCCTAGTATAAGGTGATTGTTATTGTGGTTCAAGTGTTTATTTGTAAATATTTGCATGTCACCTCAATTAAAAATTAATAAAATGTTGAAAGTAATATATTGTAGTGCCCATAAATGAGTGTAAAAATTTAAATATTGGATCAATTAATAAAAATAATAAAATTTGATTTGCTATATTGTAAATGTCTTTTCATTAGTAAAATTCTGAACAACTTTTTAGATAATTGAAAATCGTATATAATATATAAATATTAGCTATAAATAAAGATTCATTTTACCATATAAATGAAAATAATGATTCATAACCATATTTAAGTTTAAGTAATAAGCACATCAAGACTAAATACTTACAAAAAACTTCGAATATAAAAAGATTATTAACCATGGATATTCAAACCCCTTTACCATGGAAATTATTAACTTGCAAATAGGCTTTATTGTAATACCATGAGCCATACCATGATTTTTCAATACCACATGTCAAAAAAATGTAGCTCATTTCACAATCAAAATATTTTATAAATATTTTAATTTAATTTAATTTTATAACATTTTTTAATTAAATCTAAAAGAAAAAAATTGATTATTACAAATGAGATATATAAACCCTCCATCGTCACTACCGCTAAAAACAATTATTGTAGAGTAGCATAGTACCCCATACTAAACATACAAATTATGTTTTGTAAAAAAGTGCATAAATGATTATAACCTACAATAACCAATGCTAAAATAATAGAGATCAATAGGAAAAATGAATTTATAGTCCCTTTTTGGGAGGCGATGAGCCCTGATATTGCACCAAGGGTGTTGCAACTCCCAAAAACTACTCAGATTTAATTATTAACAAAGGGTTCATACAATCTTGGAGGTGACAATGCTATATGTAGATCATATGAGCTCTACTCATGTCATCCTCATCTTGGTTCTAATATGAGGTGTTAGGAACTATTGTTACTCTGAGGGAGTGAGTATATTAAATGTCTCATTGCAACTCAATACGGAAAACAAATCATGAAAAATATTTTGTCTGCAAGAAAAGGAATCCATACTAGATTGCAATCATTCATCTAATTAACCTCTACTTTTGCAATGAAGAAACTAGCACTTAGTCTCGCTGTAATAAAATAAATTTCACTATATTGCATTCATTCTCTTAACTACTCAAGAAAATTTCAAGAAGGAAACTAATCCATCTTCACACACATACTGCATAAATCATGAATTAACTCTTACCTACCGCATACTATTTTTTGTACTAATGATTTTATTTCTATGATGGGATACCACACTAAAACTACTATCTTTTGCAACAAAAGAAGAAGGAGTCTGAGTGGCCTAGGTGTATCCTTGAACCAATAATTCAGAGCTAGGTGTCAACTAAGGTCTCTACTAATTTCGGGTGAGGTGGCAGATCAATTCTTCAGTGAAGAAGGTGGCTCCCAGTGCTACTACAGGATCCCTGCTTTCCTATAGGAAGTCCTATAATGCTACAGGAAACATATCGAGAGGGTTCTGAGGCCGGAAATGGTCAAATGGAGGTGAGGAAAAGTGAGGGAAAGGTGGATCTAAGTGGATGGGAGATGAAAACTCCCTTGGAGGAACTATCTTCCACTAATAAGGATACTCATGGTGGCCATGAATATGGTTTCCAAAACAGGGTTGTTGGTAGCAGAATGGAAGGGAAAATAAATGAGGGTTGAAGTCCAATATGACAACGCAAAAGGGGTCCCTTTTTGAAGTTGTGGCCAGTCTTTCAACCAGTGCATACAGTCATGCATTGACCTTTAAAATATTGTCATGTTAAATAGTGGAAAAGATGAGTTGAATCAAATTTTATTTAAATTAAGCTAACATTCACCTAAAACATAAATCCAACCTCTAATATACGAAAAATAATGATAAAAAAAATGAACACTACTTTATCCTTTCCAAGAAATCATAAACTAAATATTTTTGGTTTGTGGTTGGAGACCTTTCTCCTCAATCTCCAATGGAAGAGGTCAAAGAGACAAACTTCCAACACAATTTTGATGGTATTATGATGCTACTAGAATGCAATGAAATCAAATAAAATATTGAAGCATAAAGAAACCATAAATGTACAGAAAAGAGATTACAACCTATGGATTGGGCCGTAACCCGCAAGCTTTAGTCCTCTGAAATAGAACCAGGCAAAGGAAAACCAACTTCTCATTCTCATTTCATAACAAGTCTCTTACATAAAAATGACAGTAAAAAATATCTCTAATCGACAGTCAAGAGATATGTACTTGCCTATAAACATTGAATCCTAATGAGCTCTTGCTCATGTTTATTTATAATAATGGAAAGCTACCAACAACTCCCTAAAAAGTAAAAAATTGTCTCATTGATCTTTGAGAGGTGTGGATATTTCCTCCCTCTTAACATTCTCTTTCTCAGCTGCCTTTGACTTCGAACTCTTGGAGGAGTATCTTAGATGATCTTGGGCTGATTTTTGAAGTTAAGAAACTATACAACCTTATCGTAATTGATGATTTTTGTCTACTCCAAGCCCTGACATGGAATCTGTATCAAAAATATCTTTATTTCCCTTATTTCGTGCAATTAAACCATGTTAGACTTCAAGTCATGACAAACCTCTCACACTTTTCTCACGAAGAAAAATATGACAAAATGTAATCAAATGTGAGAGAGGGAGAGAGTAAATAAGATAAAATTTGACATTTTAACCCCTTAAGATATACCTAATGATGAGCCCCATCATCACCCCCTTACTAAAATGGTTTCTCATCCTCCGAGATACTCAGTCCTCTCTCCAGATTTCCTTCAAAGCTCTAGAAGCTTCGCTAACATCCCAAGGTAGCTCAGAAGGAGTCCTTTCTGGTGCATAGAACCCTGCATTATTTTCTCCTTCATCCCACTACTTCTATTTCTTTGTTTGATCTCTCAATTCATGTAGCCATAGCATCAAAGTCTGGATTAGCTTTAATCCTATCTATTGGATTCTCATTCTTTGCATTGCTCTTTTGTAGAAGGGTGCATTTTATAAGGAAGATTTAAATCTATCTGTAGTATGGAACTCCATATTCTTCAAGAAAAGTGGTGGAACATGGGATCTTATTTGTCATGCCTCCACATTCTCCTCTCCGAGTAATCTCTACGTGTCATCAAATGGTGATATTTCATCCACTTGGGCGTCAATGTATCTTGGTACAACGTCAACATCTTTGGAGATAATTTGGTGATTGTTGATGATCCCTCTAGGACTTACGAGCTTTGCCCTGATTTGGATGGGTTCTCTTTCCTCCCTTTTCATCACTCTCTTGACCTATTCTACCCTTGTTTCTTCATTTGTTACCCAATATGATAGGGCCGTAAACTACATATCACCCACTATGGAACTAGGGTCCCAAATATTCGTGTCAGTAGAAATGAGATTGTGCATATAAAATTATGTTATCCTATCCCTCTCTTCCACACTGGACTTCCTGCAAAAATCAAGGAACTGCCTATAATTTTGAAAGGGTAAGGATCCATGTTGTGCTACGGTCTTAATCTGAAATTTCAACCATTTCTATTTCATTTAAACTACATAAGAATTATAAGGTTCTATGAACTCCATGGCCTCCATGCAAATAATTTCTATAGTGGCAAGTTGTGTGTCATTCTGTTGAAACTGCCCCTTCATCCTCATGCTCTCTCCCTGTAATTTATCTTTCAATGATGATTCTATGAATCTGACATCCACTTGGTCCTTCCCCATATCAATAAGTTTCTCCTACATAAGCCCCACATCCCCAAAATTTCTGGATTTGGAAATTTGCATCCACATTAAGGTGCACCCCCTTTCTATCTCTAGATCATAAAAGAGAGGGATTGAGAGCTTCTCAGGGATTAGTCTCCCTCCTTAAATGAACTTGTATTAAGAGATCAAACTAGTTTGTGGGGCAGGTTCTTGGAACTCTGTGATGTATTTTTGGAAAGTTCTTGAATATGTTGCTTCCTCTTGTGGTTTTTGTTTCACAATTTTTTCATCATCATGCACCTCTTTTCCTTCAAATTGTGAAATATTCCCCTCTATTGTTGCATTCTTTGCTTCTCCTTGTGAAATTTGTTCTTCCTATAGAACTTGCTATTCTTCCTGTAGCACACTTTTTTTTCTTGTAGTACCTCATTTTCTTCCTATAGCGCTTTCTTTCCTTCTTCTTGAAGATTTGGGTTTACTTCTTGTTACACCAATTTCTGGTCATCTAACCTGTTACTATTAGATGGAATAAAGTACACCATGTAAGACCAATTTTACCATCGTAAAATTTCTTTCATTATGAAAATAACTAAATAACCCATAAATTATTAAGTTGTTTCTAGTCTAAACAAGAAACTCCATGAGGAATAACTAAATAAATCCTTATTTGTTTGATTTTCCTTTAGGGATAATTAATTAAACCACTGATTAATTAATATTCCTGGTCATATTTAACTAAAAACAAGAAAATTAATTAGATAAATAATTATTTATATTATTATTTTCTAGGAACAATTATTTAAATCATTAGTTAATAATATTCCTTGTTAACTTTGACTAAATCATTTTTAAATAATTGAATAAATCATTGTTTATTTAATTATTACTAAACCACATTCTCAAAATAATAAATAAATTATTTATTTATTTATTATTTCCAAATAAAGGGATTTGACCAAATTCAAATTCCTTTTCCCTCCAACAATAATAATGAAATATTTCATAAAACTTGGATCTAGATCTAGCTAATAATATTTTAATTATGCACCAATATCTAGACTAACTCAATATTTTTTTATAAATAGAATAGTATTTCCATTCATTCACTACCTTTTGTTGCGTAGATATCACTCATCATATACACTTTTCATCTGACTTTGATCCTCCCATCATTGTCATATTTTTCTACTTTTTTCTTGTGAACTCCCTTTGAGTTCCATTTTTGTCTCGGTTTTCTACACTAGCAAGAGAGAGAGATCTTAGATATGAAGCACTGAGGACATAGAAGAACCCATCCCATTGAGGAGGATTGGTAACATCTTTCTATGTTCCCTTCCTAGGTGTCATAATACAAAAAGTCATTTAAAAAAATCTTGTCTTCTTCATTAGATGTATGTAGCAACTCTTCCTTATTTATTGTTGTTTAATGCCTTTAACTGTAGATCTAAGGAAATTGACATCCATATTTGATGTTAGGGTTGTTTTTTATGCACATCTAAATTGAGCTTTTTTTGTACGCTTGCGATTAGAATTCATACTGATAACTGGTGACTCCACAAGTGTTTATAATTACGACTATTGTTGTTTTTCAGATCCATGCATGATGAGCTACTTCAAACCCTAGGGTTTTCTTCAGATTCTTATTTTTAATTTCTTGATGTTGTTTTTAACCTTTAAAACCCTAAAACAATAAAAATTCTAACTTTTGTGTGTTTCTGGGCCCTTTACGCAGGTAACAGGTATCAGCCACAACAAAGACGACACTTTTTTTTGCAACTTGCTCCTAATATAGCCAGAAGTGCAAGTCATGCCTTTTTGTCGAAAACCCATGACCTCATCTCTGAGCTAGTGGATAACAGCCTGAAAACTGCGACCTCACCAGAAAACAGGTCAGAACCTGTGACCTATACTTCTTGCAGGGTTTGTTCTGTGATTTTTACGGGTTTGTTTGGGGCAATATTTAGGGTTGTCTAACCTCCCTCTTCACTCGTCTTGGATCTATACTTGATTAATTTTTATTGTTGAAGTAGGAACCAAGCCCCTTTGAGCTTCAATACACTTCCACCTTTTTATAGGGAGTTTAGTTGAAGCAAGTCAGCTGAGGTTTCAGTACTTTTCAGCCATTTTTCAGATATTAATCTGTAAATTTAGATCCATTTCAGATCAGTTATTTATCCATGCAAAAAACCTGTATTCATTTTTTTTTGGTCCTCCTTTATGGTCTCCTCCATTTCCCTTCAGGTTGTAGCCTTTCGCTACCTATTTTGCAGCATTTTTCCCTCTGGTTTTTTTTTTTTTTCTTCCCCTCTTTCTAGCAGATTTGACCTTTAGATCCCTGTCCCTCCTAAAATTAGATCAATTTTACATTTTGTGTTTTGACTAGATTTCACCCACCCATAGGCTTTTTGGTTGGAATCCCTCCTCCTTGGGTTTAAATTGATGCATCTTTATCTATTTATTTTACTCTCGCATTCATTTTCCTTTACTCTCATTGTAAGTTTTATTTGTAGTAATAAATTATCTTGTTTATTTTTTCTCTACACACATCTAGGCTTACTTAACATTAACACACTTATCGCATACATGCACACCCTCAGAGAAGAGCACCTGGTTTACACCATCGGGCCAAGACTTAAACATTGTAATCAATTGATTCTGCATCTCCCTACCCTTTTTTGCCTCTCTTCGTTATTGGGTTTCGTGTATCTTTCCCATCATTGCGTCCCCAAGGAGTTTATCCTGGAGACTCCAAGGCCTTCATCTTTAGTTTTTTTTAGGAATAGTTATCGCACCACGTATAGTTCATGTTCATCCTCCACCGAGTACCCATTCTAACTCTGATTCTGTTTCATCGGGTTCCCCTTCTGGTTCTATCCCCAGATCTCCTCCACATCTTAGCTTCGTCGTGTATGCTTTAGGACCTAATGGTGGTGATGGCCCTGGCCCTAATGCTGGAAACACTACTAGTGGTGCCACAATAGGAACTATTTCGACTGCTCCATCGCTTCCTTATATGGCAGGCCTAAGCCTTACCTATTTCAACCAGTTGATTAATGAACCCATATACCATGATCTTGGTTGGCCTTCTATGAAAACCAAGCTTCCTTCAGACATCCCCAAGTTTTAAGGAAATTTTGGAGAGGATCCTACCAACCATGTTTGTTCTTTCCACATGTGGTGTTGGTCTAACTCTGTCACTGATGACTCTGTTTGTCTTCATTTATTACAGCGTACGCTTACTAGAGAAGCTTCCAAGGGGTATATTGAATAGGCCTCCTCCTATCTTACTACTTTTGCGACCCTTGATAAGGATTTTTTGTCTTACTTCCATCTTTGCCTTCGCTATGATATCGATACCAAACTCTTGACCTCTTTCCATAAAACTTCTGCAACACGCTTGTCTGACCATATTTAAGAATGGTGTAGAAGGAAGAGCCTATGTCAAGCCCCTATTTTCGAAGACCTTCTCTACATGGACTTGTTTCTCAGATCCCTTTTTCCTGCTATTAGGAAAGATGTCGCATCTCCCTTTCCTTAGAACGAGGAAGCTCTCCTATATATTGCATTGAAATATCATGTGATCTACGAAAAATCTAGTTATCTTTATACCATCTTACTTTATCTCCCTAGATCTGGTAGTGCCAATACATTGAGGTCATCCCATGCCACCGACGGTATCGTTGGATGCCTTTTATATCCATACACTCATCCTCCCATGGGTTATGGTTTCCCTCAGGGAGGGGCCAACTCCACTAGCACCTTTCCCCCTCCTGGCAGCATGTATCTAAGACACGGTATGCCTCATGCTTTTCCCCAACCTATTTAACCCAATGTTTCCCAACCTCCTTATTTTCTGTATCCACAGCCTGGTGCTCCAACTCCTCCAGCACAAGCACCTCAACCTGCCTTGCCTTCTCAAACTCCACAAAAGAAGGCACCCCCCCCCCACCCCTCTGGGTCAATTATATGCACAACAGAGGGCGATTAATCCTCCCACTTCCTAAAATAAGAGGGAACGTAACCAAACCAACCTACTCCAGGTAATCCCGGAAACAATTCCTAAGGGAATACATCTAACTGCAACCCAGCAATAGAGCACTCAGTCGAAGCAGGACAGGCCTATTCGCATGAGTAAGCCTCGTTCTTGTTGTGGTGTCTATGGTCACCATACCCATGATTTTCCCCTTTTACCTCTTATGCGTCAAATGTGAGAAGCTCAAGCAACATCTCATGGACATCAAGCCTCTTCTTCAACTTCTCCTAATGTTGTGCCTATGCAACTGGTTGTGTTTACCAATCCTTTCCATCAACAAGGATATGTGGTTTCCCATCCCCTTGAAAGTCAGGCGACCACTCAACCTCCCCCATCTATTAATTATAATTACGATATCCTCATGATGAACTCTAGCCAGGCCAATATCACCGATCTCAACCTTCAGACTCAGTTGTGCCAATACATCAAGCCTCTCGCCACATCCGCAACTAGTCCCTTGACTTCAGGTTTGACAGAGCCAATTTTGACACCCAATGGTCCTCTACAAATCCCTTAGCTTATGTTAGAGGTTCATACTAAGATCCCCAAGGGACCATTATGTCGAAATGTTGCTTCCGATAAATCCACCCACTACTATAGTATAGTAAATGACTTGGCTCAATTCCCTGCTGCCATGTCAACACTTGAAGTTGTCTAGTTATTCCCCTCACAAAGAAAACATATAACCTCTTATTTGGGTGTTGTGGATCCTTTAGATAATCATTTTATTATGTTCTATGTTTACAATTTGGAGCATCCTCCCCTTCTTGCATTCGTCACTTTCCAAATACCCTTCAAGATCTAGAATGGCAACGTCTCCCATTGTACCATTGACGAGGGGGAATCCACCTGTATGATGTTCTCTTATGTTTGGAAGAAGCTTCGGTCCCCTTAGTTAGCCACTTCAACTATCACGATCCATGCGTGGGATGGCCACTCTTCCCAGCCCCTTGGAATGTTCTGCAATTTTCCTATTACTCTTAAGGGCAAGACTGTTTTTTTTTGACGTTGAAGTCATTAATGCCCCCTTAGACTAAAACATCATATTGGGTAATAGTGAAAAGTATGTGATGTCTGCTATCCCATCTATGATTCACCATAAATGTGCTTTCCTAATAATGGAACGATCGTCACCATTGATCAGTTGACATATTAAAAACCGAAGCCTCATACCTCTCCATAGTCCATTATTTATTCGATAGCCAATAAACAAGAAGTTGAACCTCTGACCAGTGTTTAACCCAACATGTATAAATATTCCTTTTTATTTGGTTCATTCCCTGGTCTTTCCCCTCCTATCCCTGCCCCTAACTCATTGAATTTTTGCATGATGCAATCATCTCGCTCTAACTTGAAACAGTATGGTTCGACTAGTGAGTAGCCCACCCTCCGCAACCTACTACTAGTACTTTGACTCAACCTTCAAGACCTCCTCCTCAAGGCACTTCATCTGTGGCTGGTGTCCATGATCCTATATTTCCTCCTGGAACGACTCCCCTAGCCTTAACCATCTTGTATCTGTCCCAACTGGCCATTACCCTTCCAGTCAGATACAGTTTCTTGCTCCCCCTGCTGAAGTATTTTTGGTACTTTTTGCGGCTACCTTGTCTCTCCCTAACATGACCCTGGGGATCCGAGTCTGGTACATTGATCCCCCATCCAATCTCCTACCAAGTCAGCCGAAACCTTATACCACTTTGACCCAGGTCGAATCGGTCGCCCTAACCACTCCCTTAGCTTATGTGCCTCATCCACCTCAACAAGACACTACTCTTGTTGTGAAAGCCTTGGGGGATGGGGGAAAAGCCCATAAGAAGGCACCTAAGGAAAATGTTGCCCAGAAAATCCCTGCTCCTCCTCAACCTCCAAAGTGTACCCCCCGGACCCCCCCCCAGTTTGGTTTGCGTGATGTTTCCGATCATGCCACCCATAATTGTCCTGAATTTCCTCACATCAAACCCATGGTAAACGTAGAATTTCCTAAGTCTAAGGCCCTAGAAACCCCTATTACTTTATTGACTGCAGCCAAGTAACTCAGGATTGTGCACACAAACCACCCTTGTTTTTTGTGTGATCTCCATGGCCACTATACTAATAGTGCACTTTTAAATTCAATTTTGAATCCAATATAGATCCAATTCAAATGTTGCCAGACTAGATTACATTATGTATAGATCTATAGATGGACATAATCATGTTTTCCTGAAGTCATGCCCATGTATGACCCTAAACATTTTTTTTTTGCAGTCTCATGTATGCTATGGCCATGAGACTTCTGGTTGGTATCGTATGGTCATGGAGTAGTCACAGGAAATATCTTCACCATGCTATGGCAATGATTCTTCTCATCAGTATTGAATGTTCATGGGGCAGTCACAAGAAATATCTTCCTCATGGTCTCTTCAAATCTTAGCAAACGAATGATCCATTCCATGGTTATTTATGGATAAGTGGCACTATCAGGTGCATTAAGTGCATCAACCATTATGATTTGTGACCTCACTCAAAAATCAAAACTCCTTTATGGTCCCATGGCTGGATGAATGGCCATATGCTACTGTCAAAATTTATTGGTGAGCTATTAAATATCCTATAGCTTATGAGATATTTATCGCCATACAAAGTGAGGTATATGACATATAATTGTCAATGTTATATTTAAGCCTTTAGGATTTAGCATGATTGGGTCGGAAATTTGAATTTGGAAGCTATGCCAAACATAATAGAAAAAAAAAAATTCTCAAAAATAAAAGCGTGAAGAAGTTAGAGTTTGGATCAATGGCTCGGAGTGTTTAAGAGGTAAATATGGCAGTTATGCTAAAATTTTGGCATTGGAAAAATTTAGAAGAACCTTAGCTAAATAGTGTACAAATTCTAGAGTAGAAAAATTGAGTAGCTAAGCTCATTTTTTCAAGAAGAAACAATTAAGGATAGTTTTAATTCTTAGAGAGTAGATTCATGTGACTCATCAAAAGTAGGAAAAAGGAAAAATAATATTGAATAATATTTTTAGGAATGAACAAAAGTGGTCATTAACAAAAGCTTGTTTGCAAAATTTCTTTATAAGCAGAGTAAAAATTTGCAAGATTGTTAACTATGAGGGGTTGTGTGGGAAAAAATGTATTTTTGCTATGCTGAATTGTTCGGTAATCAAATATTGTTGAAGTATTTTTAATGTTGGTTTTCATGGAGTTTAAGTGAAAAATTGATTTATTTTGTAAAGTAAATGCCCTTATGATTTGAGTTTGAAAATAGATGAACAAAGAATCATTGTGGGCATGCATGTTGCAGCTTGCAAGTCAAGAGTTGTAGCTCCTTTGACTACTTGGAAAACAATTAGTGGTTGAAGCTCCTTTTAGTAGTAAATGATAAGATAAAAAAAGGAGTTGTAGATCCTTTCAGTAGTAAATGATAAATCAGGGAGTAGTTGCTTCTTATTGCTTGTAGCGAGAGAACTATGTAACAACAAGTAATACTTTTCTCTTATTAATATCTTGAAGAAATTTTTGAAGACTCTATATGTAGCATTTTTTTTTCTTATCATCGTCATATGAATTAATGGATGAAATATGTTTTAGTGTCCTAAGTTTCATTGCAAGCGAAAGAAAAATTTTAAATTCCTAACATATTCATTCAACCCCCTCTTAGTATTATCCTAGTTTCTAACTAGAAGTAAATGTTTTGATATCTATATGTATTTACTATACCTTTAATTTATATAGTAGAATTAATTGTATATATAATTTTTAAAATAAACATATAAAAAGACATACTAAGAAAATCATTCTTCAATAATTTTAGTATGTATTCTTCTTTATTTTATGATACACAATATTTATAGATATAATTCCCACATATTTCTCATGTTTTGCATGAATAATATTATTTTTTAATTAATTAATTTCATGTTTTTTTTTTTTTCCTAAATTGAACTATTTCTATTGAGAAAAATATAGTACAATCAAGAGAGACAAGAAACCGGCTGACCGGAAATGATGTAACTATCAACCTCGGTCCTAGAGAAGGAAAGAAGCATGCAAGTAGCTATAGCAAAAGACTTGAAAGCAAAAAGACCGACTTCTACCCCACATGGGCAGAAGTCTCAACACGAGATTTTTTCCCATTCTTTTTATTAACTTTTGTCCAGCCATCCTGGGGTGTATAAGCTAACACAACTTGAAGACTGGAGTTCTCCAACAGGGAGATATCCTTATCTGATTCAGAAGAGGAGGTCTCATGGACGTGTTTCTGGGTGGTCGCTGTGACAGTGGGATGCGCAGGAGTAGCAGTGGACAGATCCATCGTCTGAGGCACCTGGTCTAGTTCTACATCGCTCCCCTCATCTTTCGAGCTTGAGGATTCAGAGCTCACTGCTGGTGGCAGAGCACAAGGGGTCCAACGCTTGGATTTAGTATTTGAAATTTTATCCCTTTTCGTTTTAGCAGGGAGATATGGGCAAGAATTCTGCAGGTTCCCTGTTAGGTGACAGTGTCAGCAACGGAAGGCAATATTCTCGTAATCGAGGTTCTGAGTCCAAATAAAGTCATTGATCTTGAGATTGATTTGGTCTGGCAGTCCCTTACTTAGATCTAATTCCACACATATTCTGGCATATGTGTAAAGGCCTTAATTTTCCCACCAGTAATCCCCCATTAAAAAGCGGCCCAAGGTGTTGCCTATGCCCCTATAGACTGCA
This sequence comes from Pinus albicaulis, assembly GCA_034641835.2. Lineage (NCBI taxonomy): Eukaryota > Viridiplantae > Streptophyta > Pinopsida > Pinales > Pinaceae > Pinus > Pinus albicaulis. The sequence goes on along the minus strand of CM076582.1, from coordinate 1,341,069,471 downwards.
ATATGCCACAGGTGAGCTGGTAAGTTTGGAAGCCTGATCCAGACAGGCGTTCTGGTGAAAAATGCAGTTGCTGGGTCAAAATATGGGAACCATGGAGTTAAGAAAAGCCCAGCAGTGCCCATAAACCAAGGACCTTCTTCTAAGTCCTGTTCATAGTGCTTAGGATTGTCAAACAGAATGATAAAATATCCTTTAGAACAGAAGCTGACCTTGCAATGGTGAGTCCAGTTGGCATGGATCCAGTCATAGAGGTCCTTAGAGCATGGCCAAAGCCCATTGAATTTGCATATAATGGCTCTTTCTGCAAATTTTTGAAGGTATTCTGCAAGGCCGAGGTGGGAGATCTCAATAGAGGGAACCTCCTCCAACTTGTCAACTAGAAAAGGCTTGGGTAAGGGGGCCACAGGGGGTTTAGGTTTCTCAGAGCGTACTGCATATTTGTAGGAGAAGGGAGGAGTAGAAGAAGATTGACTTGCAGTGCGACCTCTCAAACGAAGGGAAAACACTAAAGAGTTGTTACATTTTATATTGTAAGAAGAGAGGGGAAGAAGGTCATCCAGTTGTTTACCTTGAAATAGCAGTCTCTGTAGCGCTGAGGGTATCCCGAACCGACATTTCAGGTTTATTTTTAGATTCTGCACCGGGTCTGAAGGGTTGACCCATTGCAAAATAGTCTTTCCTAAAAGTTGTGCGATTTGAATTTGAAAGGGGGCAGAGATATTTTGAAGTGCCTTCTGGACTGACACAGTGCCAAATTATCTTATATCTCTGATTGCTTGACTATCTGGAAGCTGTAGGGGAGGAAAATGCATCTGCAAATGGAATCTGCCGCTCCAGCACAGATCCGCTGCAAAGGATAGGGCGGCAGAGCTGTAGAGGGACCGAATGTTCAATTGCATTTGACGAACCCCTGCCCCGCTGCCTTTATGGAGCGAATCGAGAGAGGCCATCTCTTGGAGCACATCCAGGGTCTCCATCGCAAGAAGAGATTCTGAGCTGCAGTCAAGCAGGGAGTTAGAAGATTGGCAAGGGCCGCCAACAAGCCTGGGAAGATGTCATCCATCGATTGGGGGCGTAAGCATAAATGCTGCAGAGAGGGGTTGTTTACAGAATACGAGGAATTGGGGTGGGATCGGCTTCCGCAGGGGAGAAAGCAGTCTGAATCCCAAGCCTAGTCTGCGCTGAAGCTCCAAAGGTGAGAGAAACCATTAGTGGGGAGAAAGAAGAAACCCTAGTCTCCATTCGGCTCTGCTCCAGACAGGTCAACCTGAAATGCAACTACTCTTAGTTTAGCTTTAATTAATTTCATGTTACTTACATTAATTAAATTAATTTATTTATTTTTCATATTAATTTTTTTTTAAAACAACATCATTATATCTAAATTTATTATTTTTTAATAAAATTGTCTTTACATTATTTAATCCTTTTAATAAGATTAAAAATATATTTGTAGTAATATTTTAACATAATCTTTGGATTATATATATTTTTCATTCATTAAAATTATTATTATCTAAAATTATAATATTTATATACTAATATAGATTTATTTTAACTATGGATTTACCAATTATTAATGAGAAACAAATTTCATTAAAAGGGATCAAATTTATCAAGATGAAAACCTCTTTTTAGTGTAAAATTTAAAGAAAATTTTGCTCCTCAAAATTGATTCCCCTCAATACCTTTTTATAGAAATATTCTTAATTTTAAATGCATCAAAAATCCGAATATGGAAGAGATGTTATAAGGTTATGCTATATAAAAATTTTGACTCAATAAAATCACATAAAAATAAATAAAAAATAAAATAAAAAACAAAATTATTAATTATTAATTATAATTATTATCCTTGATTAAATCTAGATTTATTAAGCACTAAGGAGGATTAAATATCTCAATGTGCACACTATTTCTGAAGTTTTTCACTAAAAAATAAATAAATAAAAATCATGTTGAGAGATTTGACCTCTCTTGGTGATTCATAGATCTAGATCTAAGTTGGTTATTTTAAAATATTGATAATTAATCCAAGAAATGCTCTCCAACCCAATAAGGAAGAGAAGTTTTAATGTTATATTGTGTTATGTTAGGTTAGGCAATAATATTGGCTTGATCAAATTACATGAAAATAAAACTACAAATTATTAATTATATGTATTAATTAAAACATTTTTACTTGGCCAAATTATATAAAAATAAAAATAAAAATAGATTAAATTTAAAAAATATTCCACATGTAGTTCATCTAGTGATTGTCATGTTACAAAGTATTATATAAAGAGTGATATCCAAGGTTCAAATCCCTTGTGGGTCAAAGCAAACAAAATAAATAAATTAGATTAATAATTATAATTGTTGATTCCAAATTACATATAAATAAATAGAATTAATAATTATAGTTATTAATTAAATAATGTGTAAGATTTTTGAAAAAAATCCGTATAACTTAGAGTAACTAATAGAGGAAAACAACAACAACTTGAAATGACAAAATCTTGATTAAAATCAAGCTCCACTCCTTCTAACTCTTGGCAACTAGGGTTTCCATAGCCACTATTGAATCCTAAACTTTCAAGTGTCGTCATCGATGTATGCAGTTGAACCATACCTACATTTTTGGATTATAAGTTGTCCCCATATTTTAATTTTGAGCACATTGATTCCTTTCCCATACATCCTAAGTTGGCATGCTTATGGCTTCTATATGAGTTTAGGGTTCATCATCATAGTTATGTTTCAAAAACACTGAATAAGGTTACCATCATATTTGTTCCACACTTCTATTGAAGCTAGACTACTAGATATTATCCTTGCTTGTCTTTGATGTCATCGTTGCCACCGTGACTATTGATAGTTGAAAATGTAGAATTGATTTATTTTTATTTGTCATATTTTCTCTACAAGGAAGCTTATCAACATATCTTCAAGGATATCAGACGGAGGTGAAATTATTTGTATGCTTCAATGCATGCATAATCAATTACTCAAGAAAATTCATGAAGAAAGCATAATCAATTCCTTATTTGGATTTGACATCCTCTCCCTCAGTTAAAAATTATGCTACAACGTATAAATACAGAGGGTTATTGGGAAAGTTTCATGGCCTATAGCCAAGTTATGAAGTTGTTAAATATTTGGTTTTGGAAAATTGGGCATATCATGAACCCTTATATATTTTATATTGTGGAAATTGATATTGCACATTTTTGTTTGAAGGTGACAATGATAGATACTAGATCTATGAATTGAGTTGGTAATCAAATGATGTCTTACCATGTTCTACTAAAACTAATATATTCGCATGGCTAGACTTGTACCCAAATAATTGAGTGAACGAGATAAGAAGGCCTCGGATCTATTTTCAGCCATCTGGGCTGCAATTTCAGGATTTTTGTACACACCATCTGTATGATGACCTTACATATATATCATCATCCAAACATGGGCCTATATCTGTAGGCATGTTTGTATTGGGCAACATTCCAATGTAGATGACTTTCTAAACTATGTACATGTTATTAGATAGTTTATGTGCGAAGCATGGGAATCCCTTCCCTCAGCTATTTGTGATAAAGAGGATATATCATGATGTAATGTATGGTAAGATTGATGTAGGTAACCACTCCACTTCATCTCCAACCCATCATAGTGTAAAGCATCTCATTCAAAATATTGTTATTATTATTCAGACGTCATGCTTTAGGGGGAAATTGTTATAGGTCCATTTGGGCACCAGTCCCAATCACCTGCTTAAATGGACATCATCCCTACAACCAATGAATAGGGTCTATCATCCCCTATCATTTTATTTGCTACATTCCCTAAGACAACGAATAAGACAAATCATCCATGACATCCATTGCAAGGTTTCCAAGATTTGAAGTACATGATAAATCACCTATGAGCTCACCAATGCAGTCTCTCAAGGGGATAAGCGCTTTCAATATGCAAGTAACCCCACTCAAGGGTGGTCTACAAAGAATTTCTCGACACTCAAGGGTGCATTGGTCAAATTGGGAGTGAAATTCTCATTGTTCCATAATCTCCACTTGGCCAGTGCCTTCTAAAATAGTGCATATCTATCAAACTTTGAATCCATGTGGCCATTTGACATCTCTGAGATTGGGAACACGTATTTCCTGTTATTAGGAATTAATTCATTGTGAAACTACCTTTAGCTCATCTATAAATTGAGCATAGATCTTAGTGCCCGAGGAGGAAGAAATTGAGTAGAGAAATGATGGTGGAATTTCAATTGAGGAGTTGATTTGAGTGACATGCTGTTGGAGAGATGTTCATTTTGATGAGGCTAGGATTATGCTGGAGATGGTGACATAAAATCAATCACTGGGTTGTAACCTCCCCTTCTATCCATCAATAAAGATTGCTGCTTGCTATCCCACATATGTATCTGTATAAGATTTTGTCTTTCATATTATGAATTCTTATCTGATGTATATGGTTCATGTTTCATTGATTTAACTGAATACATTGAATAGAGATCTATATATTTCTATCTCTTTTTTGTTTAGTGTTGATTCTTGCAGGAAATATTTTGGTGATCTAGCTTGGATTTGAAGCTACAACAAGAGTGAAAGAAGGAGATTGGGAAGATCTTGGATTCCAAGTAAGTTTCTTGATCTATTATGTGTGTCTATTTACTGTTAGGAAAATTAGTTGCAAAGTATTTAACCTCTTGTTCTAAATTCACACCACATTTAGGGAAGAATGTTTTATCCGTAATCCATAATTCCGCATAAAAGAGAGTTAATAAGCTAAAAGGTGACATTTTAACTCCTTAAGATATACCTAGTGATGAGACTCATCACATTTTTAGCAACATCAACCTATGGAAATTTAAAATAACATGCCCTATAACCATCTCTTCTCAGCCTCCAAATACTGCACTAATTCATGCCACAACCAAGTTGACATCAATGGAAACCAACAAAACCAACTAGTTGAACACTGCAACAAACCAAACAGTCATCATACATCATCATCGAATTGACATAAGCAAATGACAAGCAGTACCATATCCATGTTGACATCAATTCCAACACTACAATGCCAACATCATGACTGTACTTATATTTTTCCTACGCTTTTTTTAGTTCTTCTATACCTACATATGGATTTTCTGAATCTTATCCAAAAAAAAATTATCCTTAAGGGATCCCCTATAAGATCCTACCTCCATTCCCCTTTATACCCATATGCAATTTCCAAAGGTGAAGGTGGAAAATATCCAAAATAGGTTTCAAATGGGGACTTATCAGTAGAAGTGTGGAGTGATTTGTTATAAGAATACTATATATATACCCTATAGGTAAAATTGTAACCTTAGGGAGGATTTGAAATCTTTCCACTTAGTCACTAGAGGAACTCCCTCAAACCTCAAGGTCTATAATAACCTCACACATTTATGATGTAAATGGATTTTAGGTTGGTTTTTGAGATGCATAATGTAGGCCTACATGCCTAGATGGTTATGATGCATGGTCTTCATGCCCATATAACTATGTTAGATATTGTGGGGCCAATATTCCTAGGTATATACGTAATTATTGGTTAAGTGGTCGGAGGGCCAAGATAGCAATGCAAACTATTTTGTAAATATTTTAATAATAATAAAGAATTGGCTGTGGAGCCCACTCCATAGTAAGAGTATTGGGGGTCGGCAACTCCATGATGATGGGAAATGATATGTTAGAAATATATGTCTATGAAAAGGGCACCTGGGTTCCATGTGGATTCAATAGCACGACATGGAACATAGGTATATCCATTATGAAAAGTATATATACACACTTAACCCAAGCATTATTATTAATCACTATCAGTATGAGAACTACTAAGGATGTAGGCATCATGGTTGCTCGTAAGGAACCTTGGAAGGTTGAAATTACAAAGGAAGTATGGGGTCCTAGGGAAGGATGTGCTACTTGGCTGAAGGTGCGAGGTAAGTGGAATTTGGTCACTGAGAAATTTCAAGCTAGAAATAAGGCGCCACAAGGGAATAGGTGCAAGGGAAGAAGATCATAGAGGTTGAAGTTGTGGTTGTAGGGTTGGTTCCCTACCCATGGACATGGTAATTTCAATTATTTACTGATTCTTACATTTCCTATAAATTTTTAACACCAATCTTGGGGTCACTCATGGTTGAGATTGGAAAAACATGAGGTCTATCACTGGGCAGAACATGGATATTCTATAGTCAGTCAATATTATTATACCAATAAGTGTTTTATTTATGCAACATATATAATATGAATTTTATGCTTGAAACTCTAATTTAGGGTTATATTCCTGATATGGTTGATTATTTTATATTTTCCATTATGCATTCATGTTTATGAAATGATTTTGAAATGTTTAGATAGAATGTTATTTTTTCTACAAACCCTAATTATGTGAGTTGGAATTATTTATTGATTTATAATTATTTACTACTAATAAATTTGATGCTAAGGTTGACACCCAGATAATATATGTGTGAGAGAGAGTGGGATTTGATGGAGCTAAGGTTAACAATGATAACTATGAATGATAATTGGGTACCATTGATGCAGGAACATCTAACCTAGGGTTGAATTTTTACCAGGTGAGTTGGTTTCCTAAGTTAGGATTTAATTATTTATTGCATTTTCCTATAGTTTTAAGAGAGAATGAGAATTATTGTAAATAAGAAAAGGCTCAAGAGTATTTTTGAATAGTTGAGAGATCTTAGGGTTAGTTATATATTATCTAGAGATAAGGGATTAGGTGAGAGATTTTATAGATCATGAGAGATTTTGTGGGAGTTATTTTAGGATCTAGAACCTACTTTTGGTTCTGATCCATGTGTATAAATCTATGTAAGCCCATGAGGCATGTTATTAAGTGAGAGAGAGGGATGAGAGGCCAATTATTAGGCCAATAGTTTTCTTGTAGATATTCTATGTATTAATGAATTATTTCTGAGATTTTCTATGCATATGTATTGTTTGGATTTTCATAATTATGTTGCATGTTGAATTTTAAGTTGAAGGCCCTATGACCTACGAAATTATTTTTGTATCAGAGGCTAGGATTTTTTGTCGTGATATATTGGAATTTTTAGTCCATGGTGATGTAGAAAATATTGTGATCTTGTGAGTATGAATGAATATAGCTCATGTATACTGTGAAATTTCTTATTACATAAAATTACTGGAACGGGTTGTAGGGTTATTCTTGCTGTGAATGAGCTATGTAGAGACTACATTGCATGCTCAGGTGATGTCAAATACTTCTGAGTTGGCATTGTGTTTTAAATATCCACCCAATGCCCAGTTTGGCTAAAATGGGCATGAAAAGCCATTGATGTAAGAGGATTTTATGAGGGTCTAGGTTCTGATTTTTGTTGCATAGAATTACAGTGGATGGATATAACTTCTCCTATAGGATAAATATATAGAATGCTTTTTTCTTAGAAAAATATGAAGCATAATGCATGATACATTGTGGAAGACGAGCACCTGAACAAATATCTAGTCTCCACGTATGTGTTGAATAGAGCATGGTGTAACCTACACGAAGAAATCTACATGGAGTAGAGAAACAATATCAGGTAATATGCAACCTCAGAGTAATAGGTGTTCTCAAAAGTTTCATTTTATTATCCAAGGAAAAATAAAGAAACATGTCAAGACAAAGTTGTGTAAAAGATAAATAAAACCGGTTGTGGGGTAGTCAAAGAGGTTTGTTTCAATATATGGTTTTCATAAAATGGTTCAATAAAATAATGAAATGAAATTCACCATATTTTCATGAAAAAAAATGAGGATTTCAACGAGTTTGGAAAAAATGTTGATGGTTTTTAAATTCAACAATAAATTATTAGAAGGAACATGTAACTTTATTGTTTTCATGTATTAAGGAGAACATCACTTGGGATGATAACAATGTCTTAATGGAAAATGGTTTAATTATGAATGGGTAGATTTGAGAAGCCATGGGAAGTTTCATTTAAAAGAGGAATAAAACAAAAAAAAAGTAAAGTCACATGAATTGATTCATTTCTTATTATTTGTAAAGTGGAGGTTTTAAGGAAGACTATGTATGAATACTTGAAAGTTATTGAATGAAAGACAAAGTTGAAGGTTGTAAATATAACGTCCAAGTCAAATAAGCTATTCCATGAATGAATTGAGATAAAGGCCATCTATTGTAATTGGGTGCATGATCTTTGGAACCGAACACTCAAATTCTAGTCCATAGATTGTAATGAAAACTTGAAGAAAATTGCATCAATTATAGATGACCATAGTTGCAGGTATTGTTATGTGGTAGGAACAATCAGGTAAAATTGTGGTCAAAGAAAGGAATATCGCAAGATATAATTCTCTCTTAATGAAATAAGTAGGTGCAACATCCAAGAGAGAAAGGCATGCTTATAAATAAGGTCCAAGTGAAGTGAATCATTGTTGATGTTTAGAAGAGATATCTTGTTAAGGTGTTAGCTCGATTTCACGTTACAAAGAACAAGGTGAAGTTTGTAGAAAAAGGAGATGAAGATAACTATGGATAGTCATTAGTAGAATTTGAAGAAAAATCGCGTTAATTCCATAACAATTGGCGTAAGGGATGAAGAGTTCGCAAAAGAGATCGTTGAGTTGAAGGAACAACTTGATGTGTTGATGGAGATGCTACAAAATAAAAAATATGGATGGGTAATGAAAAATAAAATTAGATGGCCTATCAAGAAGTTGATTAAGAGGATGTAGAGAGACAAGTTGAAATTTTTGTTCTGGGCAACAGAAAAGCTCCAGATACTCGAGATGAATGTATGAATTTTTTAACCTGAACAAGGATCAATCTTCAAAGAAGAAGATGACAAGAATGAAGATTGTTTGTAATATCAACATAAATATTTGAAGACATAGCCATTTTTTGAGGCTATACATCATTATGTTTTTAAATATGACAATTGGTATGTGGATGCACATGATGAACATGACACTAATTATGTTTCATGCAGGGATGAAGGTCAATATTTTGAAATTATTTCTAAAAATAATTGTAAAATTATTATGAATTATGAAGAAGAATTATGATTTCTAGAGAACATGTTGAAGGAACCTAAATATAATCAAGTTGTAGATAAGGAAGAGAAATATTCAATCAGTGACAATGTGCCACATAAATGCAATTTTGAATTTAATGATGACGAGTTTATATTCCAAGCGAGTAAAAATAAATCTCAGATGAAAAGTAGATTGGATATTGAAAATGAAGAATTAAGGAAATTGACGGAAAAATCACAAAAAATGAGATATTAAAAAATGAGGCAAAAAGACAATAACATAATACATTTTAATGCTCAAGTATAAATCAACAAATGAGGTGAATTGCAACAAAAAAATTAGAAACCCGATGAATTAAAAGTTGTAACCATTGAATCAAAACAACCAAGAATTGATTATCAACAACAAAGTAAAGTTTGGGATTCAGGAGGATTTTTATCAACTTTTAAATATATATGATAAGGAGACCATGAATTTATTTTACTTGGGGAGTCTGATGCAGGAGAATCTAACGTAGGGTTGAATTTTTAGCAAGGGAGTTGGTTTCCTAAGTTAGGATTTAATTATTTATTATGGTTTCCTCCTGTTCTAGGAGAGAATGAGAATTAGTTTAAAGATGAGAAGGTTCAAGAGTATTTTGGAAGAGTTGAGAGGTTTGATGGTTAGTTATATATTATCTAGAGATAAGGGATTAGCTCAGGCTTTTTATGGATTATGAGAGATATTCTAGAATTTTGTTTAGTATATAGAATGTACTTTGGGTTCTGATCCACTTGTATAAATCCATGCGAGCCCATGACGCATGTAAGTAAGTGAGAGAGAGAAATGAGAGGCCAACTATTAGGCCAACAATTTTCTTGTAAATATTCTATTTATTAATGAATTATTTCTAAGATTGTATATGTATATGTATTGTGTGGATTTTCATAATTATGTTGTGTGTTGAATTTAAAGTTGTGGGCCCTATGACCTGTGACATCAAATACGTATTTTAATAAATAAATTAGATGTGATTTTAATGAATTCTAGACAAGGTTCAATGGTATAACGAGGTTTGAAATCGAGATGATGGAGGTAATTTACTTAGAATTATGAGTGGGCTCAGGTTGTGAGCTAGGACTCATTCATGGAATTCGTAAACCATGTAGCCTATGTATAACATCAATGGATTAAATGGAATTATGGGTAAATTAATGTGATTCACATATTATGTACATTAACGTTGAAATTTTAGTTATTTTAATTTAATTGGTGAATTTTGGTTTTGGTAATGTAATTTTTCCCAGTCGATGTCTAAGGACATTACAAAGTGGTATCAGAGCGTGTTTTCAACATTGGGTCTAATTTCAACCAACTTTACATATTATCCGCCTTATATTTGGTGAAAGTGGTATATGGTGGAATTTTTTTTTTTTATAATCTCTATAGAGCACACCTTCAAAGTATGTATAGCATAGTTCAAAGGAATTACAATTCAAAATTTGGTGGTTTATGGGTTTCATTGGGCCAAATTTCATGTAAACATTAAGAGTTACACGTTTTTTATAAATAGTTTGATGGAAGCCCTAATGATGGGAATGATGGAATTCCACCTTGGAATCATATTATTGGTGCTAAAAAGGCATAATGATTGTTAATTGATTTAATTACAGGGTCAATTTGTGAAAATTGTACAAGTGTTATGCTTAGAGTTGTAGGGATTATATGCAGACATCACTTCCATGATATATATATATATTAAAAAAAAAAAAAGACAAGTGTATGAAAATTTAATTTGGATGGTTTTATAAAAGAAACGGGACAATGTTGAATATATAAAGAGCATATGAAGACTTTGTCATTTTTGGAATTACATGGTGGGTTGAACTGGTAGTAAATCCAAAATTATATACATAATATTATATATCATATGTGATATTTTACATGTGTTTCAACTAGGCTTATTTATATGATATATAAAATTGAGTTCGACCGACACAATAGTAGCATTGTATTTTAAATTTTAAACAAGTGTAGCATTGGAAAGGAACAATGTTACAATTTTTGTAAAGCGGTCACATTGTAATGCTTATACCCCACTAATTAGTATATATAGTAATTTCAAAATGATATAGAGGAACCATATAAGGCGTTACAAGGATGATATATATATAACACGTGAGTAAATTTTTGGGCATGATTTTGAGGTGGAACCTTTGCTAGCCATGTTAGATGTAATAAAAGAGAAGACATCCAAAGTTGTTACAAGGTGGTATATTGTGGCACATGTATTTAATGAACTATTGGTATTGGGAAGAAGTGAATGGTGTATCAATTTAATTTGATATACAAATTATATATATAAATTGACACAAGGCAGGGTTCTAGGGTACAACCCCTGTTAGCTCCACCAAGTGTACGAGATCTTCAATAGTGCATGGTAAAATGATAATTAATTTGATACTAAGTTGCATGGAATATATAAAATGTTTTATGTATACTGTATTCTATGGTCATTTATGGTCATTTCGCTTTTTCCTACACTCATTGGCATAGTGCCCATATTTTTTGCAATAATGACATTGGAAATTGTATCTGTCCTACCTTTGTCCTTGAGCATGTTGGCGTCCACCTTGCTAGCTGCTGCTTTGGCCGTGGCCTTGATTTTGACTATTTCTCCTTCCATGTGAATGTGAAGGGTTGTTTCTTCCTCCTCTGTTTTGGCTTCTGCCTCTTCATCTTCCTCTACCTTGACCTCTTCCTTTTCCAAAAGGCATATGGGTCTTGAAGGCATGCTCTAGAGATGGGTTTATTGATCTTCCCAATCTCTATTCATGAGTCATCAGTGATGCATGAAGTTCATCTACCGTGAAATTTGAGAGATCCTTTGTCTCTTCAATAGTGGTAACAATAACATCAAACCTTGAGGGTAGGCTCCTCAAAAAATTCTCTACAATCCTTATTTCCTCAAGTGTATCTCCATGAGACCTTATCTGATTTACCATCCCAATCACATGTGTGAAGAATGAGTCTATGTTATCAAACTCTTTCATGCAGAGAGTTTGAAAATCTCTCCTCAGCAATTTTAGTTTTATTGTCTTCACTTTCTCCATACCTTGATAGGCTAGTTTCAGAGTATCCCATGCATCCTTAGATCTCTTGGCTGCTACTATCCCTGGAAAAACACTCTCATGTACTTCTTGATACAGACAGAAGAGGGCTTTAGAGTCCTTATTTCTATTTCTCTTCAATAAATCCTTCTCTGCCTGTGTCAAGGCATTAAAGGCTTGCTCATCAACTGGTTCAACAAAACCATATTCAACAAATTCCCATAAGTCCTGGGAGGAAAATAGGGCTCTCATAGTCATGGCCCAATAATCATAGTTCTTCCCACTAAATTGTGGAAGCTGAGTATTTTCAATACTCATACTAGTGCTTGGTCCATCCATTACTAACTAACTCAACTCTGAAATAAACTTGACTGTGTTTTTCAAAAAAACTATCTTTCCTTATTTAGAAGACAAAAATATGTCTCCGAGGACTGCTCTTTAAAAAAAAAAATAACTCTATTTTTTTTTAGAAATAACTGGACTATACTTCTGTTGGGCTTGCTGGAGTTCTGCTGGTGGACTACTGCAACAAATCCTTCTTCCTTCAGCTTCTTTGACACCTTTAAAGAGCCTCGATTAGCTGTGATACCATGTTCTAATTTATGATAATTCTAGAACAAATACTCAGAGAATAATACTCTCCTTCAAACACAGAGAAAAAAAATTGCTTACTACTGGACAGAGATAGGAAACTCAAGCTGGAACTATTTCATTTATAAAAAAAATATTACAAAATGTAGATTTTCTTTAGAACTGGGTTCTAGATTCATGAATCGAAAATTTTGATTGGTTGTTACAAACACAGCGCTGCAAACTTGCTTTCTGTCTGACTAAGATGCCTTCGAGCATTACAAACACATACAACACACAGAAAGAAAACCTCTCTCTGTTTTTTTTTCTTCACCTGTGGGCTTTTACAAGTTACAAAATGTAGTCTCTCTCCAACTATCTATCTCTCTATTTTCTTCCTTCAGGCCTTTTCACTGAATACACAGTCAACTAATTCCTCTCTGTCTTTTTTTTTTTGTACTCACGGCACATTTCAAAATATATGGCATTAAAATATGTGAATATATATTATAAATATCTTATATTTATAATATATATAACCAAAGGTTAAAGCAAATATACTGCGGTAATAAAATTAAATAAAATTTAAAAACATTAAAACATGGTGCGACAAATGTAAACTAACTCAAAAACATTTAAAATAGACTTTTCCTTTATGCTTTCCAGGAGCTTCTTGAAAAAGCCTTCACGCGAGTTTCCTTTACCTCCTAGAGTCACATTGGTGGGTCCCAATAAATGGTTGACGTAACTCATTCCGGCGAGTGGTCATACTCCTTCACTACTCAAGTTTGTTTCCCCTATGAAATTGCTTACTGGTTGTGCGTTCAATTCACATTAAAATGGTTGGTGCGTAATTCACTGCTGGTGGTTGAATTTTTTAAGTGTGGAGGAGATTGGTTGCATGAAGATTGAATGTGGAGATTTTTTGTTGCTGCTGCTGTCCTTTTAATTTCCATCAGCAATTAAACTTTTTGTCTTGCTAATCCAATCTGCACTGAATTTCGTCGTCCTACTGCGGTGCATGATAGTTGGAATTAAATTCCAAAAAATATAAAGCACACAGATCCTAAGTTCAAATACCTGTGGGAGAATGAAGGTTGTGTCTTGATGTCGCTGGAATGGTAGAGAGGCTCCTCCATGGTTATCTTCTTTCTTGACATGCTCTTCTTCATGTCGAGAGTCAATGATAGTCCAGCAATTTTTTAATGCTCTTTCTATTGAGAAAATATCGCAGAGAGCTGCAGTGCGAGGATAATGAAGAACATCAGCTTCAACTTGGAAGCCACCATGGTGCGAATTCTTAGGGAAAGGTAATCGGGTAAGAATGGGATTGAAAGGGCATTGTGAGTACGAACTATAGGAAACCTCCAATTATCATTAAGTTTACTAGAGGTTAAATACCTAGATAAGATGTGTAAATCTGACGTTCAATGGTCTTTAACTTCTCTAAAGCATGAGTGTGCAATGTTGATATCATTGTCACATTAGGGTAGGGCAGATTGTTAGGATGGGCTATTATCTTTAATGGTAGGCTGACTTATCAAAAAAGTAGTTTATTTGGAACATTTTTGTTAAGAAAAAGTAGTTTATTTGGAATAGAACAGTATTTAGAGTAATTTATTAATGATTATAGAAAAGGTAGACTTTTATTTTTGTTAGATGTCTTCTTCTTTTGCATAGTTGTGTGTTATTGGATGATAATTATATTTTAGATTAAAAAAATTTAAATTATAATTATTTTCAGTATAGTAAAAAAGCATAGTATATTGAATAGCATACTATTTTCAATAATTTATAATGAAAGGGGTAGACTTTGAATAGCACACTACTTTCAATAATTTATAAAGAAAGTGGTAGACTTTGAGTGACACTAGATGTCTTTGAGTTTTGGATAAGTGTGTTTCATTACATTGGCGAATAATTATCTCTTGGCTAAGAAAGCATAATTATATATATATATATATATATATATATATATATATATATATATATATATATATATATATATATATATATATATGAATGTAGTAAAAATTAATTCAAATGTTTTCCAATTCCTCAACATATTTTTAACCAAAAATTCTTGGAATGCAAAAATTCGAGTTATTAAATATACATACACTAAACACCTTGAGTTTTTTAATGAATCTGAATCACTTACTACCTTTAAAAGTAATTTTTCAACAACTAAAAAAGTAGTCTTACCCAAGATTTTCTCATCATCATATATATATATATATATAGATTTATTTTAAAAATAATATTATATTAAATTATTACTTTCTATATAATAGATGAGACTCCACATATAAAATTTTAATTTTAGTGTTTGTAAATATATACATTTTTTTAATCTTGAAATATAAATATATTTTTTTTAATGAATCTGAATCACTTACTACCTTTAAAAGTAATTTTTCAACAACTAAAAATAGTCTTACCCAATATTCTCTCATCATATATATATATAACTAGATTTATTTTAAAAATAATATTAAATTAAATTATTACTTTCTATATAATAGATGAGACTCCACATATAAAATTTTAATTTTAGTGTTTGTAAATATATACATTTTTTTAATCTTGAAATATATATTTTTAATGCAAAGATCAAAAAAATAAAATGTTAGTTTTTTATTCTAGTTATAAAATCATTTTTTCTACAATTTGGCTCATAAACATAGGAGACGTAACTATTTATATTTGGTGGAGAGAGATCATGATAAATGGAAACCCAAAATATTTTTAGTGTAGCATGAGTGTTGATAAGCTAGTATTAAATATTTTATGGTGGAATGGGAATTCTAGATGGTGGTGCTATGAATGAACCTTAAGTAATGGTTGAGATTTCAATCATGGAACATTTTTTTCAAATATTTATAGCATATCATAGTGATGAATAGGTGTGTATATAGTAAGTAGTGTATCCCAATGTGCTCTTAAATAAAGCAATTCAGGTTTGATCAACACAAAGAGGTTAATTCTAGATTTTCTAGTTAATAATTTTCTTCATGATTTTATGATATTTATAACATATCTTGGTTATGAATAGGTGCATATTTAGTAAGTATTGTATCCTAATATGCTCTTAAATCAATCAATTTAGGTTTGATCAATACAAAGTGGTTAATTATAAGTTTTTTGGTTAATAAGTTTCTCCACGCTTTTATGATAATTATAGCATCACTTGGTTATGAATAGGTGCATATTTAGTAAGTATTGTATCCCAATATGCTCTTAAATGAAGCAATTTAGGTTTGATCCACACAAAGAGGTTAATTCTATATTTTCTAGTTAATAATTTTCTTCATGCTTTTATGGTATGGGTCTCATTTGGTTTCATCTTATCTATGCACTCAGGGTTGGTTCATTTAATTTTTCTAAATTGTTGGGTGACAAGGGTGGTTTTTGGGAAAAAATATTTCTCTTTTCCCTCCTTGAATAATGGTTTACTTACTCTCCTTTCATAGTAAAGACCCTTAATTCTTGCTAGATATGTTCCTAATCTTGTGCACCACTCAATATTTTGGTTGGATTACGCCTAATTTTTCTTTCCTCTATCCAAGGTATTCCCTGATTACGATGGTTATATTCTCATATTTATGGTGGTGGGGTTGTTTAATGGTGAAAGGGATTGTAGAATTGGGTAAAAAATTAAAGCATTACCCTATTTTTAAAATCTTAGCATTCATTGGAACTATGGACCCCCCTTCCCTACACGCTCTACCTTAAACCAAAATTGTGGGTGTGTTTTCGCTTGTTTATTTTGTGGGAGATGTTTTCTTGTACATCCATATTTTAGGTGGCCTTTAGTTGATTCCTTGTTAGAGACTTTTTAATTTTGAAACTTTAGTCACGTTGTTACTTCTATATACAACAAGAAAAATTCTTGCAAAAGCATGGCCTTAGTTTGTAACTAGACCTCTCTCTACAAGACTCTTCGATGCCTAAAAGGAGCGTAGTTGAATGAAATGAAAGAAACCTCAAAATTTCAACTCTATTTCTTTGAGGACACAAAAGATAAATTAAGGATATGAAAAAAAAGGTTAATTATTGCCTTGTATTTTTGTTTTCGTATTCAATATCAAGATGTTAATGATGATATTTAACTCTTTGGAGTAATAATATTTGAATGGGTTCCTATACAAAGTTTGAATATAAATATATTCAACTAAATGACTAGACTTTGCTTGTCATAAAATTAATATCATGATTCATATTGCATTTTCACTTGTGTACATGATTCAATTGCAATTCATAAGAAGTCACTTCCATGTTCCCTATACATTGTAGAGAAATCCAACTAATTTTGGACATCATGAATTGAACGTATATGAAAATGAATATTATAAAATAAAACATATGAAGGGTTTCCATTACATAAACACATAAAATATGGCCATACTTAACTATTATAAATGAGCTTTATATCTCAAGGAAACATAATCCATTCTACAAAATTCCTATTATTTGAATCTTATTACACTCCTGAATGCATCAAAACACAAAATACCAAAACAATGAGAAGAGTAATTAAGAAATATATTAAGATTTAATTTTCTCAATTCAATAGAAATCATGCATATCCATGCCCAAAAAATTTCACACATCTAGCCTTCGGTTATTGTGACTATTGGGAAAAATACTGAGAGGGCGAGGGGGGGGGTGTGGGGGGTGAATTAGTATTCTTAATAATCACAATCTTTTACTTTCTTTTACTGATTTCTATACGCGACTTTTATTAGCCCAACTAGCGCATATACGCGGATATACTAACAAAAAATTTCATATACTGAGATAACTTCATTGTTAGATAAACTTTTAGAAGAAATATTTAACCCAACTTATTAGTTATGCATCAGATATTTAAATAGTAAATATGTCCAGTAATAACAGAATAAATCATCACACATGAACACCAAGATTTAAGGTGGAAACCTAATTCGAGAGAAAATGACCGATGTTGTCGTCTCTGTCTTGAATATTTATTATATGGAAAACTGCTTACAATATTGTACTGATGCTGATTCATATCAGTATGCATGCATCTACCTGCAAAAGGTTTCAACCTTCTCTTGTTCTCCGGCTCCTATTGGAATGGAGGTTCAACCCCCTGATCTCATTTACCAGCCACTACTAGAAGGGATCTTCAACCCCCTGATCAAAATGCAAGCTTCCAATAGCAGAAATCTTCTACTTCCACACTGAAAGCTTCAACCCTCAGAACCATTGTAGACCACGTTTCATCAATTTTCACACTAGATCCCATAACTTCAACACAACACTTCATAAAGATCAACACCAATAAACTTAACCGAAACTTCAATCAGAACAGTGAGATCACTGTAACTAGAACATAGTAATAAACCCAGATTTCAGAATCAACTTGTAGAAACAATCTCAACCATGATCATTCATTATCTTGAAATTCATACGCTACTTCACTTTACTGAGCCTGTGTGTATACGTGCTTTCCTTCATGCCAACCTACATATAGATCTGGGAAAACTGATCTTCCAGAATATGATCAGTCTCAGAACTAGATCTCAGGATTTTCAGATTGCAGAACAGATATTTAGTCAGCAATATTATTCATACTTAATCACTCATTGATCAGATTTGTAAATATCCAACTTAGCAGCATATACAGTGTTCAAACAACCCAGATCTACATGAACATTTCATTGACAGAAAACAAAAATACAACATCATTAAAAAGATAACATATTCAGGAAGCTTCAAAAAATCTTGACTTCCATACGCGCTTTATCAGAGACAAAGCCACGTGTATACATGCTTTCACTGTGACGAACTAGCGTATAGATTTGTAAATGTTGTTACTGTAGAAAGATGTAGATCTATAAACTTACCCAGATTTCTTTACTTAATTTTAGTAAACATGCACAAGGTCATCAATCTAAAGATCTTGTAATTAGATCATGCAAGTACATAGTCATTTTAGGTCTAGAGATCTTGATCCATCATTGTATCTAATGATGCATCATAGATTTAGATCTACCAATAAAACATAGTTCATCCCATGTAGATATACTTGAGAGAGGAGTATTTAGTAACAACCCTTCCACGAGCACACCATTGCACTATGATATTCTTCTCCTTATATAGATTTATCCTTTACCAATAACATGAGCCAAAACCACACAACTGCCGATGGTATCCTTAGACAGAATTAAATAGATAATACAACTCTCAATATTGTGTGCTAATACCATGGTAATGCCCCCCTGGTATCATAATTTTAGAGCGCAAAAGGTATACGTGACTTGGCTTCTTCATATCCACATGTATACGTGACTTCTCTTCATAAAAACTGTGAATATACTAGTTCTTGATGTATACGCGGGTTGCGTGTATACCAAGTAGCATATGTACGTGGGTTGCCTTCATCAAACCTCCATATACATTGTGATATATTATAAATTTATTATTTCTCTCATCCTAACTGGATTGCCTTTCTCTGTTACTTCTGAACTGACCTGGAGATACATGAGTTTTACATCTTTAACAAATAGGTTGCTTATCAAAATGCAACTCATCAAGTAGGTTTCCATGAAGGACAACTTCATCAAGTAGGTTTTCATCAAGGACAACATATTGCATCATATTGCCAACAATCTCCCCCTTTGGACTTTATGGCAACCATGATGGTGTTTGATCACCTCAACAGATAGGTACATTAATCATAACCATTATTTAAACACCAAGATACTCTCCCCTTTTGAAATCAAGGGAAAAGGGTAGATCAACACCAAAACAAGGTTTCTCTTCCCTTGTAGAAAGAAGAGCTCTGTAGATTTGATGTGCACTGAATTTACTATGCTCCTCCTCAGTTCATGTTGAATCTTCAGACATATTTTTCAATGAATTACATGACTCTATAACTCAACCAAGTATAACCATTCCTATCAACAAGGACTCATACTTACATCAATGATCCAACCAAGTGCACTTACATATTTGATTCAACTACCCAACCAACTAGGTTTACAAAATTTGAACAAGTCCTTACAGACTGAATATAACAAATTTACATCATAGGTCTCAACATGACCTTTTCATCAAATAACATATATGAATTTATATAAACAAGACCAAAGAATCTCAAACAGGAGATCATAACACAACAACCGATCAGAATGCCAATAATGCATCATTTTGCACCAACGCAGGTGCTCCCCCTAAATTTGTGCATCCTGAACACCTTCAACAACCAATTCATCAAAATATATTCATCAAGGAGATAAATATCAAAGAAAGGTATAGTAAGATGAATACCGGAAGAACAACAGAGATTACCCAACATCATACCCTAATGGAGAAAATTAAAAGTATATGACTAAAATAACAAGAAATTTTAATAAACTTCATACTTAAATTCAGGGAAGGTCAATTAGAAAACTCTACAAGGTGAAAAAGTTTGTTACCTTTGTCACACTAAGAGAGTTGGATATCAAAAACACTTTCTATCGGCCTGTCTATCTTATACTTATATTCAATGTCATTCTCCAAATATTTCTCACCCCACCAACTTTTAAGTGAGTTTGGAATGTCAAATAAAAATAAAATAGTAAAAAATTTCAACTAATATTTTAGTTTATTAAGATTTTATCGACCATATTAAACTTAATAGAAGTTAATTATGATCATTATCATAATAAATAACTATATTTTAATTTTATTTGTGTTATTTCAACTATCTCACTCACATTTTTTTATAATTTTTATTTTCTTATTTTATTTTATTTTTTATTAATTGAAATTTTAAAATATTTTAATATCAATCAATATAGTATTGAAGTATTTAAGTTTATTTAGTCTTTAATTTTATTTATTTATTCAACTTAGCTTAGTCAACCACTCAACTTGTTATTTATTTAGTATCGCTTGTCTAGATAAAAGCTAGCTCACATTTTAGATGTGAAAAATCTGAAAAGCTTAGTTTAACGTCAACACCTTTTAGTAGAGTATAATTCCATTTATTGGAAAAATGTAACCCATACATCCTGTCCTTGAGACGATATGACGCTGCTGTAAAGACATTAATATGGTTGACGGGAAATTAACAATTTCTAGAGATATATTCAACAATATTACAAGTCATATATCAAAACTTATACTTTAGTTCAAGTAACAAAAAAAAATCTTAAAACTGGATAAAATGAGATTACTATCCTCTCAATCTTAATATAATGGACACCCGGTTACTTGTAGAATTTGAAACTGAAACCGATGGAGGTGATGAGACAGTCGGCCATAATCAGCATAATCCTCTCTAAGTAAAAGAAAAGTGTGTAACCCAAATACTTTCCTTTCAATTAATTACATGTGTAGTCTATGTGATTGTTTCATGGACATGCGTAATTGGTTTAGATTTAGTAAGTTTATCATGGATCCACAATCCTCATAACAGAGTTTTATAAATAGGCAAATCGGTTTTCTATAGAAACTGATCGGAATCTAAAGTCAAATTAACTATTATATGCATATATAAAACATATAAATTTTTGACACTCTAATTATCATGGGATTAAAGTTAAGCAAGGAAGATTGGAGCAATAATTTCAATTCAATATTATAGAAAAGTATGGTGGACAGTCTAATGTATTTGATTACAATTAGGCTTGGTTCATGCAGACACCAAAAGAGACAAATTGGCAAGTAGAAAAAAAGTATGTTAATAGGACAAAGAAGTATGGGATTTTGTACTCCACCACAAATAATTTTAGACTGATTGGCTACACTGTCAATGATTTGTTAATGATTGGACAACCCCTCGTGAATGTAAATATCAGTAAGAAGTCTTGTTTTAACTTCTTAAATTTTCATTTATCTTTCTTAAAGCAACATTCTGTTTTACTCAGTTTCAAAGTGAGTAAAACTAAAAGACCTTCATAATTTGATTTCCGCACATGTGTGATATAGATTGAGTCATTTAGTCGACTCTGTGTAAATTGTAGATGTTAAAGAAAATAATTTCCTCTATCTTTAAAAATTCTAACAAATTAGAAAATATGTTACAATAGCTATTTATATTTAGAAGATATAAAAAAAAATCCGAACAGTTCAAGATAGCATGCATGATAAACATATGGTTCAAAAGAACATCATACATCATGAAAAATATGTAGAGGTCCCTATTAATGACTCAGCCCAATGATGTGGGACAAGACTGAGAGAAGCCCAAACGATTCTTCTCTCTATCATACAATATATAAAAATTCTTCTGCTGAAAGTTTGCTATGATAACGGCAGGCCCACGAACATTGGTGCCACCATTCATCATTGTCAAGTAGAATATATCAGAGCTATTAGAAGTTTCAGAAGAGAAAGTTAAGGTGTCACTCAGTGGACGCCCCGTCGCGTTTCCAATGGCATAGGTAATGTTGAAATGTGGACAAATCCGCGAGCACTTCTGGAAGCTTCCGACACAGCGCTCATTCACACACAGATCTCTGCACTTAGGATCTGCGCACTTTATAGGCACTTGAGAGGATGACTTTTTTGAATGAAAAGCCATGATGTATCCATAGGAGTTGTTATAGGTATAATTTATGGTGCACGGTGCCCAGACCACATCACTGCCCGTGTCCTTTACTAGCAATAGGTCCTGTGGAGGAGTACCCACCGACAATTTGATGTAATACGCGATGTAGTCGCTGGGATAGCAGAGAGGCTCCTCCACTGTGATCTTCTTTGTAGACACGGTCTTCGTGATCGGTCTTTGTAGACACTCCATTAAGTTCATGGTTATTCTCTTGAGAAAATATCGCAGAGAGCTGTAGTGCGAGGATAATGAAGAATATTAGCTGTTGAAATATTAAAGTCACCTGCCATGCCTTTGCACAGGAAGAAACAAGTACAAGGTAGCAGAATGAGATTTTTCAGTGCGCAGCACTGTGTAATGAAGAAGCATGGAGAAATCCGTAAGGATGAATTTATTTTTGATGGGCCGCAGCCACAGATTGCAGGGAAGTTAATAACAGGTGATGGGCGGAGCCGTTCTTCACAGTGGAAGGACGAAGATTTTTGTAGATCAGTTCTACGAAGGAGCAGAGTAATTAAAAACAGTCGTTTCGGGCTTTAAAGCCCTCAACAACCAAATTTATTTTGGAACAGTGTCTTGTTGATGAGGAGTTCTGCGATGCGATGCGATGCGATCGCAATCGCAAATAGCAACATATAAATGATGCAAGGACCAAGTGTCTTGTTGATGTGGCAGAGTTCCACAGAGGAATGGTTGTACACAATACAACCGAAACATATATTATAATCGCCCCCACCAACAGCGAAGGCCCGTGGGTCCACTTGACCACGTGGCGGAAACTCAATGGAATCACAAGTCCAAATTGCAAGGGTTCAATCAGAGTGGCTTTGTAATATACTCCGATCGAAGGCCAGACCCGATCCGATTATATGCCACAGTTTATTGCCAATCGCATCCGAATTCTCAATCGGCAATCGGAACCTTTTTGAAACAAGGCCCGATCGCACAATGTTAAAGCACGGACCCGATGAAGTTTATGAAGAGGAGTTTAATGGGAAATCAATCGCAATCAAAAGGTTTTATGTGTCGGGCCCGATTGCACCTTTTGAAGTGGTGGACCCGATGGACCTATTATGGCGCAGTTTATTATTTGAATCGCATCCGTCATTGAATCGCAATCGGAACTTCTTCATTGCATGTCCTGATCGCACCACCTGAAGTTCAGACCCGATTGGTTTGTAAGCCAAACTTTATATTCGGTCATCGCATCCGATTGTCAATTGCAATCAGAGTTTTTTGGTTTATTGTTAGTATTATGGGTCCCGCATCATATCTGTTTTAATAAGTTTTTGTTTTAAGTTTCAATATAGTTTTTTTGTAATTTTTTTTTTCTATGCGCGGCATATAAAAGCCAAAAGGCCTACGAACCTGATCATCAGTAACGAATTTTTTGTTTTTCCTCGCACAGCAGCGCGAAAGAGAAGAACAGAAATACACAGCAGTGTTTTTCTTGAGAGACAGAGAGTCATTTTGTGCACTGCGTCTTTAGCAGTCACCATTGTTGTTATCCCTCTATTAAGAAGAAGAATATCAGTTTTTTTTGAAATAGAAGTTGTTTTCAGATTGAAAAACTCTGTCTCCTGTCAATTAATTTTTTAATTTCTCTATGTTCAGAGGAGAGGAGTTTACTCTCTCCATTTGGAATTCTCAATATTCCAACATCAGCTTCAACTTGAAAGCCACCATGGTGCGAATTCTTAGGGAAAGCTAATCGGGGAAGAATGGGATTGAAATGGGCATTGCGAGTACTGACTATTCACTGGAAACCTCCAATTATTATTAAGTTTATCAGAGGTTAAATACATGTGTAATGCTAAATACATGTGTAATGCTGACGTTCAATGGTCTTTAACTTCTCTAAAGCATGAATGTGCAATGTTGATATCATTGTTACATTAGGGCAGGGCTGATTGTTATGATGGGCTATTATCCTTAATGGTAGGCTGACTTATCGAAAAAGTAGTTTATTTGGAACATTTTTATTAAGAAAAAGTAGTTTATTTGAAATAGAACACTATTTAGAGTAATTTATTAATGATTATAGAAAAGGTAGATTTTTTATTTTTGTTAGATGTCTTCTGGTTTTGCATAGTTGTGTGTTATTAGACCATAGTTATATTTTTGACTATTTTTTTTTTAATTATAATTATTTGCGTATTATTTGAATAATACACTATTTTCAATAATTTATAATAAAAGTGGTAGACTTTGAAGAGCACATTACTTTCAATAATTTATAAAAAAAGGGATAGACTTTGAGTGAGGCCAGATGTCTTTGAGTTTTGGATAAGTGTGTTTCATTATATTGGAGAATAATTATCCCTTGCCAAAAAACAGAATTATAATTTTTTTTAAATGTAGTAAAAACAGTTTTAAATTTCTTGCAATTCCTTAACATATTTCTAACCAAAATTTCTTAAAATGGCAAAATTTCAGTTATTAAATTCACATACACTAAGCACCCTGGGTTTATTAATGAATTTGAATCACTTACTACCTTTCGAAATACTTTCCCAACAACAAAAAAAAAATAGCCTTACCCAAGATTCTCTCATGATATATATATATATATATATAACCAACTAGATTTATTTTGAAAATATTATTAAATTAAATTATTATTTTCTATATATATATGAGACCACATATAAAATTTGTTTGGAAATAGATGCATATTATATTTCTAATGCAAAGATTAATACAATAAAATGTAATTTTTTTAGTCTAGTTATTAAATCATTTTTTCCACAATTTGGATTATAAACATAGGAGACCCCACTATTTATATTTTGTTGAGACGAATCATGATAAATGACACCCTGAAATCTTTTTAGTGTAGCATGATTTTAGATAACCTAGTATTAAATATTTTATTGTCGAAATGGGAATTCTAGATGGTGGTTCTATGAATGAACTTTAAGTAATGGTTGAGATTTCAATCATGGAACATTTTTTTCAAATATTTATAGCATATCATGGTAATGAATAGGTGCATATTTAGTAACTATTGTATCCCAATATGCTCTTAAATCAAGTAATTTAGGTTTGATCCACACAAAGAGGTTAATTCTAGATTTTCTAGTAAATAATTTTCTTCATGCTTTTATGGTATGGGTCTCATTTGGTTTCATCTTATTTATGCACTCGGGGTTGGTTCATTTAATTTTTCTAAGTTGTTGTTTGACAAGGGTGGTTTTTGAGAAGAAAATATTTCTCTTTTCCATCCTTGAATAATGGTTTACTTACTCTTCTTATGTAGCAAAGACCCTTGATTCTTGCTAGATATGTTCCTAATCTTGGACACCACAGAATATTTTTGTTGGATTACTCCTAATTTCCTTTCCTCTATCCATGGTAGTCCTTGATTAGGATGGTTATATTCTCATATTTATGGTGGTGGGGTTGGTTATTGGTGAAAGGGATTGTAGAATTGGGTAAAACATTAAACCATTAGCCAATTTTTAAAATCCTAGCATCCATTTGAACTATGGACCCCCCTTCCCTGCACAACCTTCCTTAAACTAAAATTGTGGGTGCATTTTCACTTGTTTCTTTTGTGGGAGATGTTTTCTTTGTACATCCCTATTTTAGGTG
Source organism: Pinus albicaulis (assembly GCA_034641835.2). Taxonomy (NCBI): domain Eukaryota; kingdom Viridiplantae; phylum Streptophyta; class Pinopsida; order Pinales; family Pinaceae; genus Pinus; species Pinus albicaulis. The sequence continues at coordinate 1,341,043,597 of CM076582.1, read as the reverse complement.
GCCTTGTGTTGATTCCTTGTTAGAGACTTCTTAATTTTGAAATTTTAGTCATGTTGTTAGTTCTATATACAACAAGAAAAATGCTTGCAAAAGCATGACCTTAGCTCCTAAACAATCCTCTCCCTACAAGACTCCTCGAGCCGTAAAAGGAGCCTAGTTGGATGAAATTAAAGAAACCTCAAACTTTCAAATATATTCCTTTGAGGACACAAAAGAGAAATTGAGGATATGGAAAAAAAAGGTTAATTATTGGCTCGTATTTTTGTTTTCATATTCAAGATCAAGATGTTAATGATGATATTTAAATCTTTGGAGTAATTATATTTGAATGGATCCATATACAAATTTTGAATACAAATATACTGAACTAAATGACGATATGTTTCTTATCATAAAATTAATATCATGATTCACATTGCAATTGCACTTGTGTACATGATTCAGTTGCAAGTCATAAGAATTCACTTCCATGTTCCCTATAGAGAAAATTGATCATAACCGAAAGATCGAGAGTAGGAGCGCTACGTTTTCCAGGTCATAGGGTTATGGCTAGGCGACGGTGGCTCCACAATGGCCCACACTAGAAAGGAATGGAGGCTCGAATCATTCAGATTCAGATCACAAGAGAGAGTCGCGGATGAAGAAGAACCATGCACTGGCACGTGGTAGGTTCTGGAAGTCAGAAGCTGGAGTTTTCTAGAAGCTAGAAGCTAGAAGGTAGAGTTACTGCTACCCCTGCAATGGGGGTTCCCTGGGAGCCTGGCAGCTTCCCCTCGATGATGGGGGAGTGGAAAAGGAATATCACCCCTGTGGGTTTACGACAGAGACAAAGTATGGTGTATTATGTGCTCAAAGACTGGACAATAGTGATGGGATGATGATAAATGATCAAACCTTTTGTCTCAGCCTAGTTTCCCTTCCTCTGTGCAGATGGGATACAAGGTCTGGGGTGTTTGGAGATGGGGTTCCTCCTCTACTGCTCTATTCTAAATAGATTCACCAGGAATGCCAACAATGTCTTATACTCTCCTTAAGATTTGATTTCTTTTCTTGCGACATGTATACATTTTTTTCATCTATTATATTTGGATCTATGATGGTCGAGGTTTCTTTCTCGTCGAATGGGTAGCGTGGGAGATAGAGCCTCACAGGTTACCTCCGTGGCACAAAATATGGGAGTGGTATGAGGTTGGACCCACCTGTGTGCTCTCCCTATTTTTCTTCCCTGTTTCCCCTAGACAAATCAATAGTTATTTTCGAGGTATCTTCACAAAAAATTCCAACACAAATAGAAGAGTAAGGGTCTATACTTCCAAGACCAGGTTTCATATTTTCATAAAAAAATTAGATGGGAGATCAAGGAGCATCTGGATACAAGATGTGGAACCTGTTACAGACCTAAAGCACAAGATCCCATTATCAATAGGTATATTGGTTTCAAAATAAATCGTGGTCTATTCAGGGAAGTTGCTATAGGAAGAAGCCCAATTAAAAGAATACCACATACAAAGGAATTCCTCCATTTTCTGGAATTTAAGACTCAAAGGAGGTGCTCTAGGTGTAAATACATCGACTAGAGCCAAACAAAAAAGAGAAGTTGGACCCATAAGCGGATCCTACACTACCAAAGATGACTCCACAAATGGTGTCTCATACAGGAACATTCTATAGGGGGAAAAAAAAGCAGCAACAACATCTGAACCAGCTGATAATACCCCAAAAACATACATTGTGGAGCAATTAAACTACGTGCAAGAACTGTACATTAATTTACCATAGATCGATGAACATCATTCCACATTCGAAGCACAGGAAATAATATGCATATTTAACATCTTCTGGTCGAAACCAATGGATATTTTCCATTGGATCTTAGCCAATTGGACTATGGATTGTGATATCCATCTCTATTCCAAGGGATATTTTACTGTCAATTTCTTATCTACAGAAGCCAGAGATATCATCCTCGGGGTGGGACCATGGTTTTAGGGTTATACCTGACTCTTCATCACACCATGGCTCCCTGATTTTTATGCAAACACGATGGAGATTACCAGAATGTTGGTTTGGGTCCAGCTGCATAATCTCCCGCTTCAATTTTGGAATGAATGTGTACTAGAAGGAATTGGAAACACTATAGGGAAATATATCAAAATAGACATCCAAATTTTGGACGAGAGAATATACACTTTCACATGAATTTGTGTGGAACTGGACCTAAGAAAAGGGTTACCTGAAAGTGCTCAACTGATTCACAACCAACAAAAATAGAAGAAACATCTTGATTATGGAAACACTACATTTGAGTGTAGGATATGTAGGAAAATTTCTCATTTACAAAACCCATGTCCGAACGGAAAAAGAGAAAATAGAAAAAATAAGAAGACATGGAAAGCAAGCAAAGGATGGAATTTCCCTCCAGGTGGACCAGAGTAAGCAACAGAAGAAGAAGGGGATATTCCTATTCCAAATGAAAGCAAAGAGACTTCTCCCAATCCAGGGGTTCCCGACGATCAATTTCAAGCCCCATTTGAGCCTATCGTGACGTCTAAGTTGATGCAAACCATGGTGGATCATACACCAACTGAGGATCATTCTACTATAGGCTCGGGCGCAAATAAAAGATCGCATGTGTCTGAAAGGTCATATTATGAGAAAGAAAACACCATGAGGACCAATGAATTGGCCTTCGTTCCATCATCCCTACATTCAACGACCTATCAAATCATTCAAAAGAGAAAAGGAAAGCATGAAAAGCCCAATCTTGCTTGCAATATGCAATTATACGGGTAGACTCACTACTATGTGTGCTTGAGCACACGGGCCCTCTGGGCATCTTCAATGCTTAATTGAATCTACAAAATGTATATTTTCATTATCCATTAATAGAAATTTGCTAATTTTTCTTTTGGATTTTTTTTTTCCCTATACGTTGTAGGAAAATCCAACTAATTTTGGACATCATGAATTGAATGTATGTGAAAATGAATATAATTAAAGAAAACATATGACGGGTTTACATTACATACACACATAAAATATGGCCATACTTAACTACTATAAATGACTTTTATATCGCATGGAAACATAATGCATTCGACAAAATTCCAATTCTTTGAACCTTATTACAGTCGTGAATGCATAAAAACACAAAATACCAAAACAATGAGAAGAGTAATTAAGAAATAGAATAAGATTTAATTGGCTCAATTCACTAGCAATCATGCATATCCATGCCCAAAAACTTTCACATATCTAGCCTTCAACTGTTGTGACCCCAAAGGATATGGGGGTAGTGTCTATGTATGTCATGTATACAACATTTATAAGAAACTTGGATAACATATTGTAATTAGAAAGGAACTTAGGTTTTGTAAGGTAATGTTTGTATTAAAATGGAGAAGACAAGTAATGGAATGTATGCTTTAACAATCGCCAAACTGATTGGGAAAATAAGGAACTCATCTAAATGAATTCAATGGTCAATTAATGATATTGATTGATCTCTCATCATATTGTACATCCCTATTTTAGGTGGCATTGTGTTTATTCCTTGTTAGAGTCTATTTTTAATTGTGATACTTTAGTCATGTTGTTAGTTCTATATGCAATAAGAAAAATTCTTTCAAAGCGTGGCCTTAGCTCCTAAACCATCCTATCTCTAGAAGACTCCTCAATGCCTAAAAGGAGCCCAATTGGATGAAATGAAAGCAACCTAAAAAATTTAACTCTTTCTCTTTTATGACACAAAATAGAAATTGACGAAATGGAAAAAAAGGTTAATTATTGGCTGGTATTTTTGTTTTCGTATCCAAGATCAAGATCTTAATGATGATATTTAAATCTTTGGAGTGATTATCTTTGAATGGATTCATATACAATGTTTGAATATAAATATATTCAACTAAATGACCTTCGTTTTCTTATCATACAATTAATCTCATGATTCACATTGCAATTTCACTTTTGTATATGACTCAATTTCAATTCATAAGAAGTCACTTCCATGTTCCCTATACGTTGCACGAAAATATAATTAATTCTTCACATCATGAATTGAATGTAGGTGCAAATGAATATTATTAAAGAAAACATATAATGGGTTTACATTACATAAACACATAAAATATGGCCATACAAAATAATATAAATGAGACTTATATGACATGGAAAAGGAACCCATTCTACAAATTCAAGTGCTTTGAACCTTCATACACAAAAAAAATGCATAAAGACACAAAATACCAAAACAATGAGAAGAGTAATTAAGAAATAGATTAATATTTAATTTTCTCAATTCACCAGCAATCATGCATATGCATGCCCAACAACTTTCACACATCTAGTCTTCAATTGTTGTGACCCCAAAGGATATGGGTGTAGTGTCTATGTATGACATGTATATAACCACTCTAAGACACTTGTGTTAGAATGAATTCTTAACAGAAGTGTACGAAAAGATGTCACTTTAGATGCACATGAAAAAGTACCGTAACAACAAAGATGACCATCTAACTTCCTTAGATCTGCAATAGATAGTTAAAAAGAATGCAACAGAAACCCAGATCTATGCAGTAAAGGTATCTAAACAGTAAAATGAAATAAGAGTTTCTCAAAATATCCAATGGACAGGATAGGATATATAAATAATTTTATATTATGTTAACAACGCAGAAGGGAACAAAGAATGATGTTACCAGTCCCCCTCAATGGGATGGGTTCTTGGCTGTCCTCAACGCTTTAGATCCAAAGTTTCTCTCTCTCAATGACTTAGAAAACCTAAGACGTGTTGAACTCGATGGGAGCTGAAGAAGAAAAAAAGCAATAAAAGTGATCAAAGTATGACAATGACAAGAGGATCAAAGTCTCACCATAATAAAAGGTTCAAAGGTAAATAATGAATGGAAAATCCTCCTATTTATAAAAAAATATTGTGTTATCCTTGATAATGGTGTAGAATAAATATTATTAACCAAGATCTAGATATAAATGCTTCGAATATTTTATAATATTTTATTGGAGGGAAAAGGATTTTAAATTGGTTAAATCCATGTATTTATAAATAAATAAATAAATGACTTATTTATCATTTCAAGGATGGGTTAAGGAATAATTTAACAAATAATGATTTATTTTATTATTCCTAAATGATTTCATCAAATTTAACAAGGAATATTAATTAATTAATTAATTATTCCTAGAAAATAATAAGATAAATAATGATTTATCTAATTATTTCTCATTAATTGGGTTAAATATGATGAGGAATATTATTTAAACAGTGGTTTATTTAATTATTCCTAGAGGAAAATCAAATAAATAAGGATTTATTTAATTATTCCTCATGGGATTTCATGTGTGGACTAGAAATAGCTTAATAAACTATGGTTTATTAAATTATTTCTTATAGTGAAAGAAATTTTACTATTATAAAATTGGTCTTACATGGTATATTTCGATCCATCTAATTGTAAATGGTTATATGACCAAAATTTGGTGTAACACACTGCCCCCCAACATTGAGCATTAGGAGATAATCATATAACCGAAGTATGTTGTAAGAACACAATCAGTAGATAGCAAAGAGGAGTTGTAAAGAGAGATACATAGGCCGAGTGAAGCAAGAGAGGAAAATAACCTGAGGGGGTGAGACCTACAAATGAGATAAGTCTCCTTTAATTTTTGGGTGCTTGTTCTCAGTGAAGCGGGGAAGGCATACCTATGCCCGTCGAGATGAAAATTTACAAAGAATAATGGTGCGCCCAGTAAAATGAGATTGAGCTATAAAGTACATGGTATGTTAACATAAAAGGGGCCAAACAAAAATACAGTGGATCCCACATACATTCTACACCTGGAACAACAACAAGGACTGAATACAATAATTTCTGAGTACATGAGATATAATAGCAATCAAATAGACCTTGATGAATATGAAAGGGCTATAAAATTTGAATGGATCATCTAAGTGATACATGCATATTATAGGAGCTGCAACCGGTTGGAATCGAATACTTAAAATCTACAGAGTTGCATCCAAGGTTGTAGCATAAAATGAGGTCATCCAGGAATGTGGGGGGCTACCTCAAGGACCAACACCTCATGAAATTTGAAACATCACACACACAACCGAGAATCATTGGATCAATCTGCTGGATCTTCAAACTATCAAGTATATGAATCTTGATGATGCTGAAGTAGAGCGAATGAGAAACAATCAAGTCAAAGGGAAATAAGGAGCCCCTTTTCTTGATCTAAGGCACCAAACAATAATGGAATCTTGAAGAAGGATACACTACCCTCTAGACTTGTCTTCTAAAATGAATGTGCTCATATCGACAGAAGGAGGTATGCCATAGGTGAGGAAATGACATATCCTCCACTAAGGCATGAGAGATCATAGTAGAGTGACTGATGGATTGACATTAAGGATAATTATGGAGTAGGGGATAGTTTGCGTACCATAGGATAGCAAAGGCTATGATGATAGAAATAGATAGATAGTTGGGTCTAGTAGGTAATGAAGAAGAAATATTGATGCTACGTGCTAATTGTTGAGATCTGTTCTAGGTTGTTTTGGGTAAGGACTCCTGCTCGTTGTGTGCGTGGAGATCCTCATTCCTGTTATGTGCGGACCTCGCTGGCTGTGTGCCTGGGCAATATTTTGGGTTGTAATAGGGTTTTTTGGATACTAATGAATGCGAAATATATTTGAAGTATATTGTGATATCTGGATTGGTCGTGTTTATTGCTGAAGTGTATCTGTGTTATTGATTTAAGCTTCAAATGTATATGTGACCTATGAATTAGTTACGATTATAATGTTCAGTGACGATAATTGTTGATATGCACGTGAATGTGAATGTATTGATCAGATCTGTTAATGATACTAGCTTTTCTATGGCTACATGTTGATTATACTGTTAAAATCCTGATATTAGACTCATTCTGTGTGAACCTGATAACTTCGACGATGATCTGCCTTAATTACCTACTCTCTCCCAGGGTGTGGAAACGTAGTTTCAGAACCCTCCCATACTACTTCAGGTGAGACCTTGGGCTGCAAAAGTAGGTCATTGCCGAAAGGGCTAGTAGTACAAGGGTTTGTTGGCAAACCTTAACCTCCGAACCTCGGTGAGGACCCCTCAAGGCAAAAAGTGGTTCCATTTCTAGGATCGAGAGCATTTTCAAAGAGAGATCAGGTAATGCCACGAAGCCGTTGGAGACCTGAGAAATTGGAGCTTGAAGGCTGGTTCGAAAGACAGATTCAGGAATTTTCTATAAAATAGAATCGCAGCACAAAGCTAACAGCTGAGAAGTGGAAGAACAAATACATCTTCACCAAGGTATACAAAATTTCTTTATAGCTTTTGTGCATGAGCTCCAGGAGTGGCTAGCAAGGCTAGTAGAATTTCAGACATGCTAGAAAGACGATCAGGTTATGTAGTGGACTCCAGGATTGATTCAACAATTCGAGAAGGATGACAACAAAATTACATGGAATGTATATCACTGGGTGGATAGTGTGCTAGGAGGATTTGTAACAGAATTCGCATTCGATCAGTTTGTATCTTACTCTGAAGCAAAGCAGAGGTTTTTCAAGGGATTCCGAGGTAAGTTCTTACGAACGTTGTCGCTGCTAATTAAAATATTACTGTGCGTAAAAGGAATTTTATGTAGCCACACTGAATGAATGACCTCTAATCAAGGTGAGAGTACAACAAGAAGTGGTAAGTGCTAATAAGTCAACCACAAAGGGGAAAGATCTATAGCCCATTAAGAGAGTTGGCTGCACAGACAGGAAGTAGTCCTCCTGTTACACCACCTTCGAGTCAGCATAACGGAAAGAACTCACCCACACCTCTGCCACCATCAGAAGAAGATATGGCCACACACATGAAGCTACCCACCTTCAAGGGTGTAGGAGACGAAGATATGGACCGATTTGGGTTCGTAGCAGAATTCGTATGGACTACGCAAAATGTGGCTAGTGATGCTATAAAGAGGGCTCAGTTATCCCTAGCCTTTGAAGGGATGGCCTTGGATTAGTTCATGGGGTACATAGGCTAGCATGTGGATCCGTCAATAAAATAAATTAAGGATGCTTTAAAACAACAGTTTGGGAAACCTAAGTCCTACTCTCAAATAGTGGTTGACTTGAAATACTTTAAATAGGGACCCACTGAGTTGGTACGGGAAGCTGATTAGCGGCTAAAGAAGGTTATCAGAGAGGGGGAATTTCACTATGATGGCAGAAAAAACAAGGAATGGTTCATCGCCATGCTATTACCTCTCCTGTGCAGACCTATGGGTCAGCAAAATATTTGGACACAAGAGAAAGCCTTGGAGATTCCTGTGAAGCTATAAGCTATGACAAGAGATGATGCCCAGTTTGGGGTATAGTAGATCTAGGGACAACTGGAGGAAATACACCTCAAAATCTAGAATCTGTGGAAAGAGAAAGGAAAATAGGCTTGCCCAGGTCTATGGTGCATTAGATGTAGGGTCTCGGGGAAAACCAAGTATCACTACCCTCTATTGGTGAACTACATGTAGGCTGGGGGTCCCAGCCCATTGTGTCCTAAAGAGGTTGTGGGACCAATCAGTCTGACATTATGGTGTGCTGACTACCGCGTAGCTGAAATACATGATACCAACCACTGTCCCTGTCCCGGTGCTTATGTTCCAGAATTGAAGCAACAATGGTGTCGTTTTTGCTCATCTGTGGGACATGACGAACATAACTGTCGGACCTATGACTTAATGATAGACCAAGGAAACCTATACAGGGTGTAGGCTTCACAACTATCTCCCTCGGGTAGATGAGGCTCCCTATCCAGGGGTAGGGGCGGGGGAAGGGGTGGAGGCGGAGGTCAGGGAAGAGGGCAACTAATCTGTTACAACTATGGAAAAATAGGGCACTTTACAAGGGACTTCTTCAACCATGCACAAAAATATTTCCGATATTGTAGGCAATTGGATCATGTGATCGAATATTTCCTAGTATTGATAGCAAAAATGCAGGAAAAAAAATAGACACCAACACAGAATGTGTATAGGGTTAAGGTGGAACCACATGATGAGGGACCAAGTATTAATGTCATAACACGCAACAGCATGGCTGGAGGAGGAGCTGAGGAGAAAACTGCGGCTGAACCCCTTATTCGAAAAGCTACTATCAAGCAGGAAAGCTTGGACCTACAGAAGGAGAAATAAACCTTCATCAAAGCTCGCAAAGACTTTACCAAGGGTGAGGAATCTACTTCCAAGGCTCCAACAAACCTAAGACTGGACGACACAGTCAAACCATTCCTACAGGCATGTATGAAGCTGCTATGCAACCAGAGGGTAGTAGAAAATCTTCAAGCACTGATAGACAGCTACGTAGAAATAACTGACCCTCCCACAGAAGTTAAAGATGTTCATAAACTTTACAAGCATAACAAACACACTGGGTAGGAAATGTGGCTAACAGCGAGGATCGAAGATTATGAAATGGATCAGGTCGTCCTGGATCTGGGTTCTGACACGAATGTCCTGCCCAAGCCGATATGGCAAAAGATGGACGAACCTAAGCTGGAATGGTCTAATATACAGCTATGCATGGCTAAACAATAAAATATCATACCATTAGGGAGACTATCAAAGATTATGCTAGATATTGTAGGGGTTAAGGTATGTGCGGATTTCGAAGTAATTCAGATTGTCGAGGATCCGGACCCTTACCCTACACTCCTAGGACAGGATTGGGCAATAGACATGGGAGGCATAATAAACTTGAAGAATATAACCATGGTTTTTGAGAATGAGGGTACGGGGGTCATAGTCCCTCTAGACACTGCGGAAGGAGAGCAGTACACGGAGCCTGTGTGCAAAGAAGAAAATCTGGATCATATTTATAAACTTACCACCCGGGATGAGGATTGGATTAATCCTATAGCTAATGGTGTCCTTTGCTAGGAAAAAGATAGTGAATGCCTGTTTGACTCCAACGAGGAGATCGAAAATTTGAAGAATTAGTTACATGAGGTATCTGCACTGCGATGTCTTAGGATCATGAAAATCTTCCAGTGTATCTCCTCAGAGGTAAGAGAACTGACCTACTTTGATGGTTTTGGTAGTATTAGAGATTTTTTGTGAACATTTGACGCTAAAATCCCAAGGGAGCAAACAATGTGCGCGCTTAACCTAGCCATGTGCGCAAACCTTACGCGGTGGTGGGAAACACATAAGGGGATGTTCCAGGATTGGGAAGAATGTTGCGAGATGACGATCCTAGAGTTTGAACCCCAAATTCACCTATGCGTAAAGACTTTCCTTGGACTAGGATAACCGCACAAGCACTTGTCCGCATGGATGGAGGAATGGTGTGAAATGACTATGGACGAATGGGTCCACCAATTCATTCATGCCTTGGGGACAATCCCCACTGCATGGTATTTAGATCCAGAGCTACATCAGCACACCTGCCACTAGGAAACCATGAAAGATGAGTTTGTAGGGATGTTCGGGTTGATCGGTGGAACTGAGGCACTCGACAAAGCCCTGTAGGATATAGATGCCCTAGTATTTGATGAATCACACCCTCGTGTGGAGTATGGGGCACCAGCTTAGGATACACAGATGATGAATATTGTTAACTGTCACAATATATCAATGGAGGAATGTGATCAAGACCCGCGAAATTTCACTATCCCAGAATCAGAGGGAGAATGCACAGTGGTTGGACCCCCATTGCAGACCGTCGATGTGACCAAGCCCCTGAAGCTAAGGGAAGTCAACATTGGAATAGAAGAAAAAACCTAAGCTCGATAAAATTGGGGACTACTAGGATGATGACACTATGGGGAAAGTAGAAACGCTTCTCACGGAGTACCAGAACCTGTTTCCTATGAAATTATCAGAACTCAGGGGTATTACAGAGGACCTAGGGGTCACGCACATCACTTTAAAACTAGATTCGCTTGCTATAAAGCAGTGACCTTACTGATTGAACCCCAAGTATAAGCAGAAATTCAGGGAAGAAATTGACAAAATGATAGCCGGAAGTATCATCGAACCAATCAAACAGTCAGATTGGGTAAGCCCTATGGTGGTCCAGAAGAAGAATCATAAAGGAGAAATGAGAATCTATGTTGACCTGCTAAAACTGAATGATGCCTGCATCCACGATCCCTTCCCTACGCCATTCTCTGATGAAATTCTAGATAGTGTGGGAGGGCAGGAAGCATACTCGTTCACTGACGGGTTTTTGGGCTACCATCAGATCAGGATTGTACTTGAAGATCGCATCAAAACTACGTTCGCCACCGAATGGGGATCCTTCCAGTACACTATCATGCCATTTGGGCTCAAGAATTCCCCTACCATATTTTCCCTAGTGGTGGTGGCAGTATTCAAGGAATTCATCCACAAGTTCTTGGATGTATCTTTTGATGATTGGACAGTATTTTGTTTGGTAAAGAATCACGTTTCGAACATGCGCATGATGTTGGATGCCTGTAGAAAGCACCATATTTCGCTAAATATTAAGAAGTGCATATTTTTCCTACCCTTTAGGATCTTGTTAGGCCACATAGTCTGTCAGTAGGGACTAATGGTGGACCCCACAAAGGTAGCAACTATTATCAACCTGGTAGTCCCTACAACTGAGAAATAGTTGCACTCTATCCTCAGACACCAGGGCTACTACAACCTAGTTCATTCAAGCGTACGCACTGATCACGACACCCATGGAAAAGTTGCTAAAGAAGGATGTATCATCTTTTTGGGATAACGAGTGATAGAAGAGTTGTGAGCTACTCAAGGAAATTATAATCTTTGCACCTATCCTCATATTTCCTGGTTGGGTGAAGGTTTTCCATGTCCATGTGGACACTTCAGGAATCTCCCTAGGAGATGTCATTACGCAGCCCGGGGAAGGGGACATTGACCACTTGGTTGCATTTTCCAGTAGAAAAATCTCTACTGTGGAGCGTAACTACTCCACTACTGAGTGCGAGGGGTTGGCCATGGTATATGCCCTATAGAAATACCGGCATTATCTATTGGGTGGGCATTTCAAGATATTCACGTATCACTCATCTTTGAAGTACATGGTGAATAAGCATGTTTTTGGAGGGGGGGGGGAATTTTCCAATGGCTATTGCTATTTCAAGAATATGACTTTGAGATCATCGAAAAGCCGGGGAGACTAAATACTGGACCAAACTACTTATCCCGAATTGAGAGTGGTGATGCACTGACCAACCTAGAAGAAGGACTACCCAATGCGCAACTATTTGTGATTAAGGTGATTGATGCTCACTTCGCTGACATCATTCACTTCTTAACTAAGGGGATGGTACTTGCAGAATATTCAATACAACAGAAAAAAGAGCTAGAAACCTGCACAACGGACTTTACCATCATAGCGGGCCACTTGTATAACCTGGGAGCTAGTGAGGTATTTTGAAGATACGTTCTGGAGCATGAAAGGCAGGCCATCTTGGCAAAAGGCCATGGTGGCGTAGCAGGAGGTCACTACGCATGGAAAGCGATGACACAAAACATCTTGAGAGCTGGGCTCTGGTGGCCCACACTGCATAATGACTCTCATGACTATTGAAAAGCCTACGACACAAGCCAAAGGACAAGAAGATCATCGCGGAGAGATGAAATTCCCTTGCAGCTGTAGATGGCCCTGCAAGCATTTGAAAAATGGGACATATACTTCATTGGCCCCATCCACCCACCAAGGAAGAATACAGGTGCCCGCTACATCATCACTGCAACTGATTATGTCACCAGATGGGTTGAAGCACAAGAAGTGAAGGATTGTACTGCATCCACTACTGCACACTTTATTTTTGAACATATCCTAACCAGGTTTGGTTGTCCGAAGATCTTGATGAGCGATCGTGGTATGCATTTTGTTAATGAAAAAATACAAGCTTTGATTGAATAATTTCAGATCCACCACGAAAAAAGTACCCCATATCACCCGTAGGTGAATGGAAATGTGGAAGCTTTTAATAAAATTTTGGAACAGGTGCTGACCAAGATCTGTAATGTTGAGCGAAGTGATTGGGACATGAGCATCCTGTCAGTCCTTTGGTCCTATCGAACCACCTGTAAGAAATTGACAAGGAAAACATTGTTTCGGATGGTTTATGGAAAGGAGGCTATTATGCCCATGGAATACATTGTTCCTAGCCTATGCATCACAACCTTTACCAACATGGAATATCCTGATATCATGGAGGAATTCTTAGCCTAGCTCATTGCCTTGGAGGAAGAGTGATTCATTTCTAACTTTCATCAGAAAGTTTAGAAGGCTTGGGAAAAATCATGGCATGATCGACATATTCAACAAAAGATCTTTTTGGAGGGAGAATTGGTCTTGCTATATGATACTCAGTTTGCGAAGCACCTGAGGAAGTTTTGTCAGCACTGGCTAGGTCCCTGCATGGTCAACGAAATCACTGACGGAGGAGCTGTTTGGTTAGCTACACTACGCTATGACACGTACCAGGGTATGTTAATGGAAACTGGCTCAAAATGTACCGGATCAAATTAATATATAGCTGGCGTAGCTATATTTGATGGCATATGTGTAGGTAGGAGGAAAAACCCAGGCAAGCCTGTTATACATGCAGGGGTCAATCGTAGGTCTGAACACCCAAGGAGGTGCGTAGGGAGCGCAGGGGTCAATCACAGGTCTAGAAGCCTGAGGAGGTTTGCTAGGAGCGCAGGGATAGTACAAATCTGCGAAAAATAGTTGTTGGAACAGTAAAACTGGGTAAAAAGCAAATGTTACTGATGAAAGGAGCGGGCAGTTGGCAATTAATGAGGTGATTTCCGAAGATTTTTTACCATTTTATTGATGGTAAGTTTCCGATAAGCCTCACCCAACCATTGGTCACTATCCAAAGCTATAAAAGTAGGAGGGTAGATTGGAAGTGGGTTCCATGCTTTCTGTATATCTTGTGTTTTTCACCATTCTGTAACTATTGCGCTCTGTTAATGTCTGGGCGGGCTACCCCTTATAATAGTAGAAATTTCAAATTTTTTTTACGAGCAAGAATGACCACTACTAATCCCACTGAATCTTCGCAGAACGTGGCCTCCACTGATGAAGTATTGGAGGTCAACCCTGAAGTTGAAGAGGTTGTGTCCACACCAACCAAGGGGAAGTAGCTTGAGAAAAAGAAGGGTAAAGAGAAAGGCCAGAAGCAAGGGCAGGGGAAGGCTGCGATATATGCTGGAGGGAATCCACGCACCTCCCCTCGGAATGTGAATTCCCCCCGAATGGTGCCCAAGGCATGTTCACCTAACCCATCGAAGAGACCTTTGTCTACTTAGGAAGAGGCGTGGATCGCTGAACCAATAAACTGGCTACTACACAATGTTCGGCCTCCCAGGCCATCAGTGCGCATGCCTAATAATCTCGATGGTATACACGCTTATATGCAAATGCCACTGATTCCAAGAGAGGTCCCCATAATTGGAGAATCCTTTGGCAAAATCCACTCGATAAAATTTGACGATCACGACCTCGACAACCTAGAGGCCTTCCCAGAATTGGTACCTGAACTATATTTCGAAAGGGTATTGGAGGATGATGTGCTGAAAGTAGTCCCCATGCCATTGACAAGTGGGTTGGCTGGTTCGGGGTTATTAAACTTGCTACGGATGCCTCACTTTGGGCACTACAATGGCATCGACCCTTTTGTGCGATAGCTGCTATCCCTGGCCCATGATGGCATCCTATGGATCAAGGACTGCATTCCCATTGATGATGTACTCATTCACCATATTATTTGTCTCCCCATGGAGGGGTCTAATCACATGGAGCACATCGGCAAGAAGTATGAGCAACATATCATTGACAAGGTGCGCGATGACTACCATGTTCAGCGGAATACTAGGGGGTTCATGATCAGCACCATTAGCGACCCTGGCACGTGCATGGGTACCTTGTTGCTGGAATGTGAAATGATGCACAAATTCTAGGTTGTGACCATCCTCGCTTATGTAATTCAGTTGGATGGACGCTGGAAAAAAGGGATCTGCTTCAATTGGTCCCAGTTCCTAGGCAACAAATTTTTGAGGAACACGCATGAGGCTCAGAATCATGGACAGGCATTCTGCTACTCCTGGTTGTTGCTCCTCATCGCGTTGGTCACGTAGCAAGCCCCTAAAAACTCAGTCCTCCCTGAACTTGAGCCATATATGTGTGAGGGAGTGCGATACATGAATTTGTGGGATTCAAAGGATGGGCAATGCATTGAGGATAATAAAGTCTTTTGGGTCCTATTTCAGAGCGATATCGGAGCAGCAATCCACTCTAAGCCACGCTTATCACCGAAGATCTACAACAAGGACAAAAGCATCGCAACATTCTGGGTCACAATGCATAATGTGCAGAGCCAGGACCGTAAGGATTTAGCATTGGTATCACTACCATACATGGTTGTCAATAACGAAATTGACCGAATTATTTCCACTTGGGCACCACACTAGAGATTGGGCTTCAAATCAGGTACAACTGACACTTCACATACGAGGACTGGCCTGAAAACCACCCCGCCTAATTCCACCAAAAAAGTAGAAGTTCATGACAAGGACACCAAGAAGGGTGTGGAGCGAGATACACATCAGGACATGGACATAGAGGATCTAAACACACAGGGCACTAATTCCCCGCATGGTATGAGACGGATCGTCGACCCTCTCAAAGGCCAACAAAAGAAATGATGGGCTACAAGGCCCAGTAGGGAGACTAAAGTAACTTTGACAAAGGAAGACCCAAAGCAGGTTGCGGAAGTAGTCACCCTTTCTTCAGAAGATATAGATATTGCATTGGAAGAGCAACAGAAGGTCACATTCACTTCACTCCAAGCTCTACAGCTCAAAACCGATACCCTTTAGACAAGCATGATTTAGACGTGGCCGCCCCTAGCAACTAGCAGTGAACTGATCATCACAACTGAAAGCCACCTCTGCCCCCTTCCAGGTGAAACATTCATCTTGAGCCTGCCTCCCTTATGTGCATAAGCGCAAGCCTATGTAGAAGTGCAATTGGATTTGGCCCAGCTTCCACCCGAACTGCTACAGGTCCTCCATGCATCCCTCTTCGAGGAGATCCAATACAAAGACTACCGGGTGCATCAGCAGCTCAACGCAGTTGAGCAAACGGTGGAGGAAAAAATCATCGAGGTGGCCCAGGTGCAGGCTACATGCAACCTTTCAGCCACGCAGCAGACCGATTTGGAACTCCAATAGGCTATGCACAGATGTGAATGAGGATATCCTGGCCTTTTCCACCCCCTAGCCCAAGATTGAAGGACTAGTTGTAGCCCTGAAGGCTTCTAGGATTGAGATCGATAATTTCAAGACAAAGATGGAGCAGTAGATTGCTACCTTTTAGGTGGAATCGCAGCTGGAGACTCCCCCTGAGGTATGTGCCCAGCGAGCTGCGTTGGTTACAAAAGCCACGAATTCTGTTATTGCTCAAATTGCTCAAGGTGCTGAATTTTTTGAAAAAACTATGCAGCTGTGGACCAAGGTGCACCGCGACCCCCCTTGCATGAAATCATCCAAGAACTGCACCAGAAGGAAGAAAAATTCGAGCCAATGGAGGCTACAATGCCCACTCTGGTCGTTGTTTAATTCCTGGCATGACTGCGTAGAAGCCATGCACTTAGAGATGACCTCGATGAGATCTGCCATAAAAAGAAGGTTCTCAGTGACCACATCAAGCCGTGGGCCGATGAAGCCCTCAAGCTCTCTCAGGAAGTGGATGTTGCAGTTAAAAAAACGAACAAGACCTTGGAAAGTGTCATTACTGCTACTGAAGGCCCAACTTCACAGAAGTTGGTGGATATTGCACAAAATGTTGCTTCGTGGAGGGAAGGAGTGCTACCCACTATGGTTAGTGCAATCAAGAAGCTTCAGGTCAAGATGAAAACCCCACAACTATTGTGACTCAAGACGAGTCACAAGATTATGTTGGGGGCCTGTTGAAACTGGGTTCCCTAAGCTACGTTTTTTATATAATTTTGTATTAATTCGTCTTGCGTAGGGTTTTTGGGGTGGGTCAAAGACCCCAATATTTTATAGTAGTTTAAAGGGTAAACATGGGGTCTGAAAACCATGGTTTGTAGACCATAGGATAGCAAAGGCTACAATGATATAAATAGATAGATAGTTTGGTCTAGTAGGTAACAAAGAAGAAAGATTGATTACATGCAAATTGTTGAGATATACTCTAGGTTGTTTTGTTTAAGGACTCCTGATGGATGTGTCCAAGGAGATCCTCAGTCGTGTCGTGTGCGGACCAAGCTGGCTGTGTGCGGAGGCTGTGTTTTTGGTTGTAACAGGGTTTTTTGGATACTAATGAATGTAGAATATATTTGAAGTATCTTGTGATATCTGGATTGATCGTGTTTATTGTTGAAGTGTATCTGTGTTATTGATATAAGTTGTGAATGTATCAGTGATCTATGAATTAGCTTCGATTATAATGTTCGGTGATGATAATTGCTGATATGCATGTGGATGTGAATGTATTGATCAAATATGTTAATGATAGTAGCTTTGCTATGGTTTCATGTTGATTATATTGTTAAAATCTTGATAATAGACTCGTTCTATGTGAACCTTATAGCTTCGACAACGATCTGCCTTAATTACCTACTCTCTCCAAGGGTACGGAAACCTTGTTCCAACACCCTCCCATACTACTTCGGGTTAGAACTTGGCCTGTGAAAGTAGGTCATTGCCGAAAGTTCTAGTAGTACAGGGGTTTGTTGGCAAACCTTAACCTTCGAACCTGGGTCAGGACCTCTCAAGCCAACAATCCCCTAAATCCTGTGGCGTTCGTAGCAAACAAACCAACTATTGGAATCAAGATTTGTCCATTGTTGGTAGGTGGCCTAACCTTACTGTTTAGTTTCAGTGGTTTATAATTTCAGATTAGGTCCCAAAAGTCTAGGAACAACACTATGGTTCCTCATGACTAGCTCGCACATCTTTGGACCTCTTCTATGAGTTGGGTCTCAGTTTTAAAAGGGAAGAACTATGACTTCCTAGTGACAGAGCCGGAAAAGTGTGAGCTCCCAAAAAGTTGGGTTTTGTTTTGTTTTTTTTTGGGACTTGGAGCTTGATATTTTTTATGCATTTTATCTTCCTCTGACTTAGAAATTGCGGGTTTTGTGCAGGTATGGCAGAGTTAAATATCAACTAGGGAGAGATATATTTGGATGTGCTTCATTCTAAGATCCATGGGGATCAGGTGGAAAGAGGTGCAGTTGCAAGATATGGGGTTCTCAAGTTTGTTGAGAACCCCTTGATGAGGGCAGGGGAGTCCCTACTATCTAGGATAGTGAGATATTTGGATAAAACCTGGAGGTCTTTATCATGTAGGGGAACCAAATTGAGCTGACTATTTAGGACATCTATTTCTTGACCGGTCTCCCACCACTGGGGTTGACAGGAAATATCCAGCCAGTATTACCGCGGGGGTGAAATATATATCTCAGTCTGTGGAAAGCCATTTCCGACCAGATGTCTGTGTCAAGGGAATGTCTATACTGATCGCAGATCTAGAGAGGCTAGAGACTTGGGTTATTATCATGGTGGTGTGCCAATCCTGGGCAACTAGGCGTTCCACCACATCATCAAAGCGCAAATGATGTTGATTGAGAGTGTGTTGAGTGGGACCTACTATGGGTGGGACGAGATGATGTTGGCATCATTGAAATGACAGTTGGCACTATAGAAGCGACCAGTGAACCATGAATATGATTTTGGTACAATGTTATGCTCGTTATTCTTCGAGAAGATCCCTACACTTTGACCTCATGTGTAGGTCTAGGATGGGGGCCCACGAGAGGCCAAGATGTGCCGCTGGGGGTAGCTACTATGAAGAGGAGGCGGGGGAGTCAGATGAGTGTTCTGACCCGAATTCTTCCCACATTGGGATCAAATGTCATTGTATATAGACGACTATCGATACATTTGGATGAACTATCCGGGGGACCCAGGCTTGCCACTTCCGCTCGTTTGAGCATGGGGACTAGATGGTAAGTGAAAAGTTGTTATATTTTATGGTGCATTTAAATTTTTAGAATTATGTATGTGGTACTGATTCATGACTTTTGGTATGCAGAAATAGCACTAGTGAAACCATCCATGTATATGTGATGACCCACAGCACTAGTGGATGCAAAGTCTAGCATAGCTAGAGGAGCTGATAGAGCGGATTTAGAGTCTCTACTGGAGGATTTATGTCGGAGATGTGAGTTTTTGATGGCTGGGGTATGAGACCATGGCTCGCATGACCACTACATTGAGGCATCTTTCAAGCTACCCTCAGAGTGGTGAGGGGTCATGCGACGCATGACAATGGCTAGGAAGGGTATGCGAGATCTGAGGGCTGTAGGATCTGAGCCATTGGCTCGGGACCCTACAGAGAGTGATTAAATGTAGGGGCACATCGTGCCCCAAATTTTTATTTTCGAACTTGCTATGGGCATGTCATATGTATTAGAGTAGAGGACTCCAAAACATTTATGATTTTCTGGAAACATATTATGGATATGCATCTTTTATATATGACGAGTATCTGACTCATCCTTTTTTTATGATTATTGTATTGTGTTAAATGCATGTGAAAATTTCCAATCTAGAATATTGTTTGCAATTCTATCTACATAGTGATTTTGGACTCTAGGTACATGACTGAATGTAATGGTTTCAAATTCACGCACTAAGAACTTCACTTGTAAATATATTCTAAAAAGGACATGGTTATGCACACGATAAACACCATTCAATTGCATGACAAGCATCAAGGAATCTAAATGAACATGAAGATGAAGGATGTGATGTTCAAGGGCATAGACTAACCAACGTATCATTGCATCATATTCGTCCTGATTATTGGTGGAAGATCCAATGCATACATTGTTGGAGAGGACTAATGAATGCATGGGGGTAAAAACGGCCCAGGTTGTGAAGGCTAGATTCTGTAAATAGCGACTTGCACCGTTAGCATAGCCAATATACGGTGTGGATGATGTATCCATTTGAAAGGTGCCACAAGACAACAAATTATATGATTAATAATCCAAGCTACCTAAATGCATGAGAGAAATAAAACACACATTTCAATGAGAGATGCTATGGGAAAAAATGATTAAGGTAGAGTGCATTGCGAGGGTTAGGAAGGAAGTGGCCTTCGAAATTCTCTATAATTTATTCCCCCTTACCCAAGTCCTTACTAATGATGTATTTTCTATCCATAATGTATCGAACTTCCCATGACCAAAGACATTATGAGCCTGGTCATACCCTAGAACAAGATCGCCTTTGTGAAAGGTTCGAGGGTGGAATTTTCAGTCATATTGAGCTTTGGTGCACTTCTTGGATGCTTAGATGGTCTGTAAGGAAACACAATGATCTTCGGAAGCATGCTCAAGCATGATAAGTATTTGTTCTAAAGGTTGGATGTTAGGGATAATTTTGATGGCTAAGTAAAGGGAGGAGATTTCACACTCAATTGGTAAGACTGCCTCCTCACCAAAAAAAAGGTGGAATGGAGTAACCTAGGTGGCAGTTTTAAAAGAAGCTATATAGGCCCACAAAGCAGGGAAGAGCATTAGGTGCTAGTTGGTTCTGTGCTTGTTCACCATCTGTTGAAGCATAGTTTTAAGGATTTTATTGACTGCCTCAACTTGACCATTACCTTGGGGGTAATAGGACGAAGAATATTGGTGCTCAAATCCCAATAGAGAGGATAGATCATGTTGTATCTCATATTTCAAATGCCCGATATAGTTGGAGACCAATTTTTTTAGAACCCTGAATCACGCGATAAAATTCTTAAAGAAAAACAGAGTTGCGGTAGCTTCCGTGTTATTGAATTTTGGCATGGCATCAGCCCATTTGGTTAAATAGTCAAACAACATAGTGATATACTTGTGGTTGCCAGTAGATGGAGGTTGAAACTCAATAAATTCAATGGCCCACTTGCAAAAGGGACCAGCCGAGATGAGAGGATGGAGGGGAGAAAGAGGAGCTTACGGCTTTGGAGCAAATATTTTGCAGTTGGAATAGTGTTTAACTGCTTCAATGCAATCACCGAAGTGATAAGGAAAAAAATACCCAGCACACATGACTTTCTTGGCAGTAGCCAAACCAGAGAGGTGGCAACCACAAGCAATGCTCTGGCAAGCATTAAGGACTTACTCAGCTTCAGCGTGTGTGATAAAATGATGGAGGACAGAATCAACACTAGGACAATAGAGATCGTCACCAATGAGAAGATAGCAGGGGGATTGGTGTTATATATGTCGTCGAGCATCACGATCAATATGGGAAGTAAAATTTTTGGTTCACAGGTAGTTAAGGATGTTGCCATACCATGGGTCATCGGAAGTAATGGCAGAAAAGTGTTCATCAGGTATACCATCATTGTCCAGCAGATCTTGCGTACTAGTAGGAAATTCAAAAATTAGTTTAGCAAGGGATAAACCTTTCTTACTCTTGGGTGTGACAAATTTGAGATCGAACTCCTGAAGGATAACAATCCAATGGGCTTAATTCCCATTGATGATCCTTATACTCAATATGAAACCCATAAGGTTGGAATTGTTCATGACCTTCGTGGAATGTGTAATGATATAATGACAAAGTTTCTGGACCGAGAACACAACGACCAGCACCAATTTCTCTTCATTCGAGTAGGACACAGGGGGTCCTAAAAGGTTCTTACTAACATAATAAATAACATGTTCATTTATAGTGTTTTCCTCCTGTATAAGGACCTATTGAGGCCTTAGAATTCTGCTACCAAAACATGGGGGAAAACCACCTGGTCTGAATCTTAAAGAAACTCCTTTCCTGTTTGTTATAGTGGCTCTAACTGGGGATAATGGGACCAGTTTCCCAATAAGGATGATTTTGAGGGTGTTTTGATTATACAACATGCACATGGAGAATGATTTTAATCTATCATATGCATCTATATAAACTATTTATTCTACTATATACTGGGTGTTTCTTCCTTTATGCGAACTAAAGAGATATCCTTCAACTATTAGTAATATAGACCATTTAACAGTTGAAAGAGATAAAAATTATGTAAGATGATTCCTCTAAAAAAGTAGTTTGACTAGAAGAATTGTGAAAAATATATCACATTCATATGTGTGATTATATATCTAATAAGAAATCATAGAAAAATATTAGAAGACAAGTGCATGTAACATTCATCTATAATAACGTTTCAAATATATAATGTAGTAAAAAGATGACTATAAATCTATAAAGCAATACTTAATACAAGTGAATAGAAGTATCGTATGTACAAAGTTATACTCATTTAAACTAACAATAATTGATTTTCTCCTTTTAATTTTCAAGCAATTTAATGAGTACAGTAGTGCAACATCAGTTAAATAGCTTTAATTATCAAAAGATAACAGATGTGTTCCATTAATTCATCAAAGAATTCACAAACTTACAATATTGCATTCTTTGCAAATGTTTTTGACAAATTTCTGCACCCTTCTATAAATGCATGACAGGGGTTTAAATACTAAACTAAATATGTTCTAAAAACATATTATTACAAAAATATAGAGGAGGTTTCAAACAACCATCCTCGTAAGACAAACTTAAACTACAATCTAGGAAAATAAAGAAACAATATGATTTGTGAATTATGCCCTTTCTTTTGGATTTGGTCACGAAGTTAAAAAATATCTAGCATGGGCTTCAGCTGATCTCGCTGTGAAATTCTTGATCTGACCTGTGGCTTGAATAATGCTTTTGAGAGTATTGGCTCCGATCTTCTTGTTGAATCTGTTAAACATTATAGGATCTGGTATTGATGATAATGTTTGATCAGAAAATTCCAATAATTTTCTTGATCAAACTTATTTACCTTTTTAATTATTTCATCCTGTGTTTTTGCCTTTTTCTTCCACTATGTTTCTAGTTGTTGTACTTTTGAGAACACTTCATATGTGTACTATTTGATAAGTTCTACTTTCACTAGCTTTTCACATACAGATTCACTAATTTCCTTTGATAATCTTGATGCTTTCGCTACTGCTTTCTCTGCCTGCTTTATTTTTTCTTCCCAATATTTGACTAAGATCCCCTTGTGGAAGTTATCTACCTGGGGTATATTAGCTTCCTTGCCTGAGTCTTATGCTTTCCATTGAATGTGTTCATTTATTTTCTTCTTCAGCTTCTCACATTCAAGTTTCTGGATAGTTATTTGCTGGATCAATATTTCATTTGACTCACAATAAGTGTCAATAATAGAAGCTTGCTAGAAAAATACTTCATTTTGTGGCTTTAACTTAGCATTTACATTCAATGATTCCTTTATGAATTGATCTCTAACTATGGCTATCTTTTTAACATGGTCATCGCTGCTTCCATTTGTGCTTTCTTATGAGTGATCTCTGCTTGATGCTGCAATTAAAGACTCTCAAAATCTTTCTGAAATTGGGCCATATTTGATTTCATTTGCTCGCTGGAGTTAGATTTTTCTTGGTGTAACAACCTCTCTAGTTCTTGTATTTTGTCTTCCTCATTATGGGAATTTTGAGGTCTAAAATGGGCCTCCTAAGGAAATTATAAAATAATAGTGGAAATAATAAAATAAGATTTGATGACATTATCAAATCTTAGAGGGAAAAAAGAAAAAACTACTTTTTCAACTCATATTTTAAACCTATCTCCCAAATTTTCTAGTTAAATTTCGAGTGGGAGTACTCGTTGGATGCAAAATTTAATTCCCCATCCAAAGAGTACCCATGTTGCATACTTTCGGTGGACCCTACTACATGAAAAAATAGAAATATATGAAAAGTGTGATTGCAATCATGTTTTTTCATGTATATCTCATTTTTCACATAGCAAGGTCCATCAAAAGTATGCAACATGGGTACTCCTTGGATGAGGAATTAAATTTTTCATCCAACGAGTATTCCCGCTCAAAATTTGAGTAAAAAATTTGGGAGATAAGTTGAAAATACGAGTTGAAAAAGTAGTTTTATTATTTTTTTATTTTTTTATATTTTTACCCTTTTACTTAAAAAATGGTGAATCATCCCCCATGGTTGACATCATCATATTTCATCCTATTGTCTCTTATAAAGTTTATTTTGGTTTTACATTTTTCTTAGGAGGCCCATTTTAGACCTCAAAATTCACCTAATGTCTACTTTAGTAAAATTTTAACCTCGGTAGCTTTATCAATAGTGGTAGTAGCATATGCTCCTACAAACTTTGATAGTTTGGTTAAATGTCCAGTAGGATCAGCTAGGGGATCCTTCCATAAAACTTCAACAGATTCATTTGTGAGATTTGAGAGTCTTTCATCAATTCTTCTCCTTTTATTTCTCTTAACTACAACCTTATGAATAGGAATGTAGAAGATATCCAGTGAAGGAATTTCCTCAACTTGTAAAACTATTTTTCCTATAGGGTAGGTTGATATTATCTCTCGATCATGAGTTACTAAAACTTGTTGTAGTGGAAGAATAGTTTCTGCTAACCTCTGGGAATGTTCAGGTGTATGAAAACTAGTAACTTGATTAGTATTGGGACTGGTTTTAGGAGTTTTTGTTTCTTCAGAAAAGTCATCCCATTCACTATTGAATTTTTTTGGTTCATACTTTTCAGACTGATCATGTGTATCATGACTGTGGTGAACTTCTTGAGAAGTTAACTCTGTTCCATTACTTCATTTTTTCTCCTGCATCTCTATCTCTTGGATTACTTGATCAATTATATTTTATGGGCTTTCCTTTCTGGATTCAGATTCATTTTTAGAATGATCCAAATTATGAGATTGATGATCTGATTGTTCCGACTCATCCTCAAACATGCCTTTTGATTCATTATCCAAGCTAATACTTGGAGTAGGTCTGTTGACATCTTCAATAGTTAATAAGTTCAAAGGAATTTTCTCTAGTCTCTTATTTCTATACATTTGGAAGGCTTCCAAATCATCTTGGTTGAGTTGACTACAAGAAAACTTAATTATATCTAAAAAAATTTCCATGCCTTGAAAGAGATCATCAAATCCGTCAATTTATTTTACAAGAGGCTTCATTTTGAACTCAGTGATGTAGTCCTTAATTACATCATTTGGATCATAGAACCTCTTTGGCATTACTTCCAAATTCAATAGATTAATATTTGAATCTTCCTTGTAGGCATGGACAATATAAAAAAGAGAAAAGTAACGTACTGTAAAGGAAAATTGGGCCAAACGTCCGTCTTAGAATCTTTCAGATGTTTAGAAATACCATTAACAAGCTGGTAGGCTATCTCTCCTGCAAGTAACTTATCAGGAACATAATATGGTAGGACATGGGGAGAAGCATAGCTCCTAAATACTATGACATATGTAAAATTATCCTCTACAAACCATCTAGCCACAGAAAGAATATTTGTACTAGCTTCTTTGGAAACCCTAGGGGTTTTCTCATTAAATATAATTTGGTGCATAGGTAACATGAATCCATGGCAGATTTTGTAAAAATGCAGATGGAAGTCTGAATCCCAAAGGGCTCTATGGTAAATGTGGATTGGGGTAGGGTCTTGGGTAGTCCATTTCCATTACATGGTAGGAAAACTGGAAGAAAATCAGATTTCATCCATGACATAGGCACTCATATAAAAGGGAGGTATTTCTATAGATGTCATTTTATTCCTATACTCTATGATGTGTTTGGCTAAATTGTCAGATAGGATATTTTCCCAATTCAGAATTATAGATTTGATGATTTCGTCAATCAATGGGACCCAATCTACTCAAAACCTAGTGGTATCAAGTTTTTCATATAACCTGGACAACATGCCGATAGCATAACATTAAGGGGAACAAATTTGGGTGATTGGGTACATACCGAGTTTATCTTGCTTCAGATTTCCCTGGTCTTCCCTTCCATTCCTTTATGAATTTCATTAGATGTGGTTGCCTTTCTCTAAAGCTTTGCATAAAAGACTTGTCATATTTCTGTTGCGGGGAGGGTATATGGTACATTGTCTATAAATCTTCTGCCCTAAATGGCCCAATATTTTCTCCCTTCGAATACTTGAATGTTCTTTCTTCTATGTTTAAGTGGTCAATTACCCACTTAACCATGTATGTATAGGGGAGATTGTTTGGTCTTGCAGCTACCTTATGGAAGAATGAACATGCATCATTGAAGTAAGTCACGTCTAAAGTAGCTAATGTTCCTATTGTAGTGAATTTGGCTACTACCCTTGGATTTTCATCATCATAAATTTTATACATTGCCTCCCATGATGAAATTACACAATCCTTGTTGTAGGTGGTGTCTGAAAATAGGGGAGACATATCTAATTCTTCGGTAGATGGCATTTGAGAAATCTCTTTTTCTTTCTTGTTCATTTCAATATTCCTCACTCCTTTAAGTGGTTTCTTGGTTTCAAGTAAATAGAGGAAACATTAAAAATATAATGAGCAGAGAGACAAATTTGTCGTTTGTATAAAACATGCATAAATAAGTATGAATCTATCAAAACCTTTATTTCTATTAACTACCTTTAATCACTGATAATCATTTCAAATCAAATCTATTACACCTTCACACGAAATAGCTATCAATCAATTTAAGACATTGGATCTCGGATTTTGGTTTGATATGACATAAATAATTTTCCATTCTTGACTAATTAAATGCCATTCATTCGCATATCACAACTTATAAATTTTACCTTTTATGATGTTTACCCATAAATTCTGAAAAATGTGATTTGCGCAAATCGCATGTCGCAAATTTTATACGGTAAATGAATTTTTCTTTTGGTTAAGTCGTGATAAATGTGAAATGTGCATTCAAGCAGTCAAGCGGTTGTGTTTTATGGGACTTTAGAGTATAAGTTTATTTCTTTGTTGGCTCGTCCGGTCCATATAATCGCAACTTATACTGAATTTCTTTATAAGTTTGATCGTTTAAGTGAGGTGTGAGCAATAAATAAATTATAAAGGTGATTGAAGCGTTTGAAAGTTTTCTAATATAACTTCGAAAATAGCTTTGTGCATTTCACAGCCCGCGTGAATTAGTATATTTCAAGTCTTTTTGGTTGTAATTTATGTTTTTTTTGATGTGCACTAAGGAATAAAGCACAAAGCACAAAGAAAACGTTATTTCCTAAGTTTTCTATTTTAAAGATAAAATTAAATTTCCTATTTATGTCTAAAGGGTCACCATTTATTAAAATAAATGGGGGGTGTTTTATAGCACAACAACTGGCGATTCACTTGGGAGAATCAGATATCTCTAACTAAATTTTTGAAATTTCTAAGAACTCTTTTGAAATAAAAATAGTTGCAGGAATGAATTTCAAACAAATAATATCTTACTAAGAAATGAAATTTATCTTAATTACAACTCATAAGAACTCCTCTTTTAAATATATAAGTATTAGAATCTATATCAGTATTTACTCAGCTCAAAAATATAAAGCAGGTGGCTCTTACATATCAACTTTATAAATATTTACTCTTTTATCAGAGGTAGAGCCTCTGTTCCAATAAGAAAATTAAGCTTTTGGCAGGATTACCTTTTACCCAGAAACGATTCATTGTCCATCTAGTGTTTCTTATAATTTCTAGAGATAAACTCTAACTTTTTGAGAGTTTTCTTTTTGTATTATTTTTTATTTACTTAAAAACCATTGTCTAGGCTTTGTAACCAAAAAATGACAATGCCATTCACTAGTTGTAATTAAATTGATCAAGTTGGATTTTGATGAGACCCCTTGTCTTCTTGATATAATATCAAGTCATTACCCTATTTTGGTAGGCAGTATTGGTAATTTCAGTTCAAATATTTCCCTATTAACATGGTAAACAAGCTCGTGATGAGACTTATTACCTTTTAAGCTTTTCTAGTTATAATATTTTTTGAATTTCTTTCAAAAATTAATAAGTTTTTCCAAACAGTGTGAATCATCGCTCCTTTTAAGGATTCTGGATGATAATGTTGAGTTTTAGATTGTTTCGATGTAAACGAGTCTTTACTATGTTAAGGTTTCTTTTCTTGACTGATAACAGAATAATCATGCTATATAAGGATGAGAGTTCATCAGAGAACAAATAACTTCAGTTAAATTGCATCTTTCAGTGAAAATAAAATCTATTTCTTTTTTCGAATATTTCGATTGTTTCCTTAACACTTCTTATTTCTATAAGCGATAAATCAAAAATCATCATCCGAGATTTTATTTTGGAAAGCCAAAAAATTATAGTAAGCAACTTTTACTTTTCTAAGGAAAATAAAAAGACAGAAATATACAAGGAATAGAAGGGGTTACCTCTGATGAAAATTATTTTTTGAAAATCTGCTCATTAACAAGCAAAGAATTTCTTTTCCCTGATAGATCTTGCAATAATAATTTTGATGGGCCTATTTCTTCAACTATTTGAAATGGACCTGGCCAGAGTTTTTGAAACTTCGTTTGTTTACCTTTTTCCTCGTGCGCTTTGTCCCATTTCAACACCAAATCACCAATTTGAAATTTTTTTGGAGTAACAGAAGTTGAATCAAATGAGCCTTTCACTATCTATTGATGATTTGCATAAAAATGTTTATCTTTTTCTCTTTATTCATATAACTTAATAATTTGACATTGTCTAAGTTGTAAAGAAGAAGGAGATTCATCAATAAACTGTACTAAGGAAAGAGGGAATAACTACATTGGTAGGAAGTACAACTTCTTTTCCATAGACAAGATTGAATGGAGAAGTGCCAATAGAAGCTTTCTGAGTCATTCGGTCTGCCCAAAGAGAAAAGATTAATGACTTATGACAATTTTGTTGGTTTTGATAAACAACTCTTTTGATTATTGTAATCAAGTTCTTGTTCGTGGATTCTTCTAAACCATTTCCTTGAGGGTAATAATTTGCAGAATGCTTAAGTTTAAAATCTCTTTTGATTGCAAATTCCATCATAGCAGTTCCTGAGAAATAAGATGCGTTATCAAACATTGAAGCAGTAGGTAAGCCAAACCTAGTTATGATATATTGGTCGATGAAATCAATGATATTCTCAGAGTTGGCTACCTTTAATGGAATTTCTTCCACCCATTTAGCAAAAGTAATTTGTAGCTGTGAGAATACATCCATGTTGTTTGGAAGAGTTAGGAACAATCTCACTGATTATATCTAATCCCCATTGTTCAAATGGTTGTTTGATATTGTCTGGATGTAATGGGAAGGTTGGCTTCGTTTGTCTTCTAGATGCATTTTAACACAATTTTCATTTTCTTTCATATTCATGAACATATTTGAAAAGTGTAGGCCAATAGTAACCTCCATGCAGGACTTTGTGTGTTGTCATATTTCCTCCAAATGTCCTCCATCTAGTCCATCATGGAGTTCCTGCAAGGCTTTCTCTACTTCAGATTTTTCTAAGCATCTTAGTAGTACATAATCAAAATTTCTCCTAAAAAATACATCATTGTTTAATTTATACTTCTTGGCCTTTAATCTCAAAGCCCGTTTTATTTTGTAACTGAGTTGCGTTGGATCATATGAATTTTTCAAATAGAATATGAGATCAACATATTGAGATTATGCATCATTGAGGCTTACCTCTATTATTTGCACATTGTTACCTGAATCTTCTTCTCATGATAGATGGGACACTCCTGTAACCATTCTACAAAAACCTTGACCTCTAACAATTTTAGAAGGTCTAATTTCTACATCATATTCTTGTAAAGAGGTAACCCTATTAGCCATTTTCTCACATAATTCTCTTTGCATTAATAGTTGTATCACTGTAGAGAATGGAACTATGATTTTGGTGTGAGTTTTTAGGAGAAATGGCCTGAAATGATTTATAGATTTAAAGACATCAAATGCTTCTTTTCTGACAGATGAATAATTTAGTTTTGCATTTTTCAGATTGGAACTAAAAATGATATTGGTTCTTCAATTTCTTGGTCATTACGCTGTGTTAAAACAACATCGTATGAAGTATCTGGTGAGAAAGTGTATATAGTAAAAGGATTAAGAAAATTGGGGGTAGTGAGGAATGGAGCATTGAAAATGTATTGTTTAATCAAATCAAATGCTTCTCTTTCATTATGTCCCCATTTAAAGACTGAATTTTTCCTAATCATGTTCTGTAATGGTAATACTATTTGTGAAAAGTCAGGGAAAAATATTTAAAAAAAATTAATTTTCCAAAGAAACGACTGCATAACTTTCTTATTATGAGGGAAAGGAATTCTGTTAATCTCTTCAATTCTTTTAGGATCAATATAAATACCTCTTTTTGAAACAATGAATCCTAAATGTTTTCCTTCAACTAATGCAAAAAATGATTTCTTTGGGTTTAATGAGATGGCATACCTTTTACGTCACTCAAAGACTTGCTTTAGGTCATTCACATGATTGGTTATTTGTTTATAAAAGACTGTAATGTCATCTAAATCAATAACCACTGATTTATTTATGAGTCCTCTAAAAGTTGTATCCATAGCTCTCTGAAAATTTGCACCTGCATTAATTAATCCAGATAACATCTTTTCATAGGCGTAAGTTCCCCACTTAGTCCTGAATGTAGTCTTCAGTCTGTCATATGGATGCACAATAATTTGGTTATATCCCGAGAATCCATCTAGAAAGGGCATAAGATCAGAACCAACTACTATCTGTAGTACTTGTTCCATGGTTGGTAATGGAAATTTTTCCTTTTTACATGCTTTGTTTAAATTCCTAAAATCAATACAAATTCTAATATAGACATTCTTCTTCCTGACAGGTACAGAATTTGATACCCATTTAGAATTTCTAACTGGAAATATTATCTTTTCCTTGAGGAGTTTGTTCAGTTATGTTTTGATTTGATTTTCCAGATTTGGGTGAATCTTCCTCAATTTATGCTGTATAGTTTTTTCCTCAGAGATCATAGGAATTGTGTGTTGAATCATAGAAGTTTCATATGTTTTAAGATCAGTATAATCCCAAGAAAATAAGCTTTTTTACATTCTAAAAAATATGATAAATCATAATCTTTCTTTGGAAGATAGACCAAGACCTAGATTTACTAACTCAAATTTTAAGGTAGACCTTTGTGTTTTTTAGTTAGTAGCTCTTTTAAACCTATCTTTTAGATCATATAGGTCTAATAACTGGACTATAGACTTAGGAATATAATTTATGTCTTGTTGTTTCTTAATCTGAATGTCATCTTCATTTTCATCCAAAATTTGACTGTCATAAGATCCTTCAAATGTTAAGAAATCTATGATATCTGAATCATGATTGAATACTTCCCAATTGGTAATATTATTAGGAATAAATGGTCTAAAAATTAATTCAATGTAAAATCTACCAGGACTAAACTCTTGAGATGAAATTAACTTTGATTCTACGTTAGCGAGTAGATTTGCACTAGTATTCTACATTCTAGGTGTAGAATAAATGTTAAAGGCTAAGAAATGAATGGTTAATTCTTGGACTAATGATTGATTATGCTTTAAATATCCAAAATTACAATGAATGGTGTTTCTTACTTTTCTAACAATGATTTATGAATCTCCTTGGACTTTCAGATATTTGATATTAAGATCAATGGTTTTTTACGAACCTTGGACTAATTCTTTGTATTCATCTATATTGTTTGTACAATTGAATTCTAGTTTGTAGGCTAACATGGTTTTTTCTCCTTCTGGGTTTATTTAAATATAGCCTCCGCCTACACCATCTTCAGATTTAGAACTGTCAAAATAAAGGGTCCAAAACAAAGAATAACAACTGTTCTATCTACAAAATTTATAGATTTGGAATTATATGTTTGGGAAAAAATTTCGATCTGAGAAACAATTGAATTATCAAAGAAAGGTGATGGTATTGAAGTTTCACAAAAAATGATTCTGCTGAGTAGTTTCCAATAAGGTTATTATTGAATGCTACTGGCTCATTTATTCCTTCAAGATCGATGACTATATGCTTCATGAAATTTTCACAGTCTACCTGAATTTGATTTGGTATTCCATTATATGGTAGCCACATATGTGACCAGTCTGTTGCAAAATACCCATGGATTTTTTTAGACCAATCTAGGTTTAAAACTAAGCCGTAAAGCACAAGAATATCAACAACCATTATATGAATATTTGAGTAACCTTGGGATTGGATGACAATCTGATGGAAATAGAATTTATTTCTCCTACCACCTCTATTTTGGTTCTATAAAGTTGTACTATATGAAGAGGGGAACTCTGAGGAGTTATGTTCAACTTAGCACATATCGACTTTGGCATTATATGAGATGAAGCCCCTAACTCTATCAAACAATTATGAACATTATTATTATAGATCTCACGGGTTAAGAGAAATGGAGGAGTATGAGAGATGGATCTATCACCTATCATAATCAATTATTTAGCATCTATTTTAGTTGAAGAGGAAGGTGGCTTACCCATTTCATTATCAGCTTGTACTATTACTGGAGAAGGTAAGGTTAAAGAAGGAACCGCATTTATGTCTCTAATTAAGATTTTATGTTGTTTCTTTAATTTAGTAAGCTCATGAATTGAAATGTTGGCCTTTTTTTTCTTCATATCTTCAACTACATTATACTCAATAGTGTCTGAGAGTACCATTTTCGTACATGCAAGTGGAGTATTAGAAGTAACGAGAATTTTTTGTGTAGCCTTTGAAGTAGAGTTTTTTCTTACTGATTTATCCTTAGCAAGATTTTAAATATTTTGCTGTTGATTTGGTTTTATTTATTTAGTAGTCATTTTTAT
Organism: Pinus albicaulis; assembly: GCA_034641835.2. Classification (NCBI taxonomy): domain Eukaryota; kingdom Viridiplantae; phylum Streptophyta; class Pinopsida; order Pinales; family Pinaceae; genus Pinus; species Pinus albicaulis. The sequence goes on along the minus strand of CM076582.1, from coordinate 1,341,010,792 downwards.
CCTTGTAGTCACAGGTAAAGCTTCATTTTGTTCTTCATTTGGTAGGATGAAATTCCACATTCCATTTAGTTCAACTTCTTCTTCTTCATCATCTTCTTCTTCCTCTGCTGGCTCTTCCTCCGTATCTTGATCAGATTCAACATTAGATATGATATTTGGAGGTTGAGTATTAGAGGACTAACCTTTATTAACGTTTCTAAAAGCATTTTTTAAGCTCTAATTTTCAGTGACTTGTTTCTTGATATCTGCAATCTCGTTTGTCATAGTCTTCAAAACTTTTTGAAGAACTTCTACGTTAAAACGGTATTTTGACAGCTTCTTTTTAGAATCATCTTTGAAATATACCTTTTTTTATTTTCTATCTTCTTGATAATTCTTCTTATCAAGAGCGGTTATGATTTTTTCTACAGATAGAGATTTCGTCATGTTTTCTACAAGTGTCAGCATTTTTTCTCTATCAACAAAAATAGCTATATTTTATGGAAGAGATGAAATATACCACTCAATTTGAACCTATGCGCCACAAACATTTGTAGCAGAATTTTTATTGATTAATTTATTAAATATTGAATTAAAATCTTTTATCTTATCATCTGATTTATCTTTTAGATTTGACAAATCATTGATGAGCCTAACATTGGTTCTATCATCCCCAAACTTAGCTATAAATTGTTCTTCAAACATATTCCAGCTGGTTATAGAGCGGGATGGCAGTGAAAAATACTAGGATCACGTGAATCCTATTAGAGTATAAGGAAATAATCTTACAACACAATCCTCTTCAACTAATTCCTTTAAATTGATGCCTAACATAAAATTATGAATGTGTTCTTCTGTCGGAAGACCATCATTAGGATTGAATTTAGGTAACCATATTTAAGGATATTTTCAAAGAGCATGAAGAGGAGTGGGTATATTTACAACCCCCAAATTTTTCCATGGAATTACATTTGGTGGAGGTACTTGGCCTTCAATTGGATTTTGGGTGGATGTGATGGATTGAGTTTGAGTTGAAGAAGAAGCATGCTAAGTGCTAGGACTAGTTGAAGGGATAGTAGTTTGAGTATTGTAACTAGTCAACATAACACTGATTGTTGGAATGGAAGTTCTGGAAGTGAGCAGAGGTAATGATGATTAATGTGAGAAGATCTCGTTGGCAATTAACTCTGATTGAGTCCTCTTTAGTCTCTTTCGAGTACTATCAATGGGAAATTCAAAAGGAAGAATTCTTGTCTTTTGACTTTCTGATTGAGTTAATATTCTTCAAGGTTGTAAAGAAGATGAAATACTCATATCTGATATTTGAGAAGATTCAGGCTCTTTAGTAGAAATGGATACTCTCTCTAAATTTTCTATCAAATACTGAACTTCTAGGGAAGCTTGATGGGAATCAGGAGATAGTATGGGATGAGTATCACTAGGAGACTTAAGAGAAGGATGATCAACTTCAAATTTTAAAGATGAGGATCTAGATGATTTTCTAGAAGTTGATGGGGATATATAAGGAGAGAGACTCTTAGATTGAACCTTAGATTGATCAGATTTTTTTCCATTCACAAGGCCCTCCTTCTAACACCAGAATGTTGAGGCCTCAAAATTCTGCTGTCAAAACATGGGGGAAAACCTCCCAGTCCGGACCTTAAAGCAGCTCCTTTTCCATTTTATGTAGTGGCTCCAACTAGGGATAATGGGAAAAATTTCCCAATAAGGATGATTTTGAGGGTGTTTTGATTATAAAACATGCAAATGGAGAATGATTTTAATCTATCACATGCATTTATCTAAACTATTTATTATACTGTATACCCGAGGTGTTTCTTCCTTTATGTGATCTAAAGAGATATCCTTCAACTATTTGTAATATAGATAATTTAATAGTTGAAAGAGATGAAAATTATGTAATATTATTCTTCTAACAAAGTAGTTTGACTAGAAGAATTGTGAAAAATATATCGCATTTATATGTGTGATTATATATTTAATAAGAAATCACAGATAAATATTAGAACATAAGTGCATGTAACATTCATCTATAATAACGTTTCAAGTATATAATGCAATAAAAATATGGCTATCAATCTATAAAGAAAGACTTAATACAAGTGAATAGAAGTACCATATTTACAAATTTATACTCATTTAAACTGACAATAATTGATCTACTCCTCTTCACTTTCAAAAAATTTAAAGAGTACAGTATTGCAACATCAATTAAACAACTTTAATTGTCAAAAGATAAGAGATGTGTTCAACTAATTCATCAAATCATTCACAAACTTACACTAGTGCATTCTTTACAAATGTTTTTGAAAAATTTCTAGACCCTTCTGTAAATGCATCAGAGAGGTTTAAAAACTAAACTAATTATGTTCTAAAAATAGATTATTACAAAAATATAGAGGAGGTCTCAAAAAATCATCCTTGTAAGAATAACTTAAACTACAATCTAGGAAAATAAAGTAACATAATGATTTATCAATTCTGCCCTTTCTTTTGGATTTGGTCACAAAGTTGACAAATATCTAGCATCGGCTTGAGATGAGCTAGCTACGAAATTCTCGATCTGACCAGTCCCTTGAATATTGCATTTGAGAGTAATGGTTGTGATCTTCTTTTTGAATCTGTTAAAGACTACAGGATCTGGTATTGATGATAAGGTTTGATTAGAAAATTCTAATAATTTTCTTGATCAAACTTATATACCTTTTTAATTATTTCATCCTGTGTTTCTATCTTTTCCTTCCACTATGTTTCTAGCTGTTTGAATTGTGAGGAAACCTTAGACATGTACTCCTTGATAAGTTCTGCTTTCACCAGTTGTTCAAATACATATTCAGTAATTTCCTTTGATAATCTTGATGTTTTATTTTCTTCTTTCTTTGCCTTCCTTGTTTGTGCTTCCTAATCTTTGAATAAGATCTCCTTGTGGAACTTATCTACCTGGGGTAGATTAGATTCCTTGCCTGAGTCTGATTCTTGAAATTGAATGTGTTTGTTGATTTTCTTCTCGAGATTCTCACATTCAAGTTTCTGGATAGCTATTTGTTGGATCAGTATTTCATTTGAGTCACAATAAGAGTCAATAATAGAAGCTTGTTGTAAAAGTACTTCCTGTTGTTGCTTTAACTTAGCATTTACATCCAATTCTTCCTTTATGAATTTATCTAATTGTGGTTGGATTTGTAACCTGGTCATCACTGCATCTAGCTGTGCTTTATTCTCAGTGATCTCTGCTAGATGTTGCAATTTAAGACTCTCGAAATATTTTTAAAATTGGGCCATATTTGATTTCATTTTTGCGTTGGAGTTAGATTTTTCTTCGTGTAACAACCTCTCTAGTTCTTGTATTATGTATTCCTTCTACTTTAGTAACATTTAAGCCTCAGTAGCTTTATTAACAGTGGAAGTAGTATACGCTCCTCAAAACTATGATAGTTTGGTTAAATATTCAGTGGGATCAACTAGGGGATCCTTCCATAAAACTTCAATAGATTCATTTGTGAGATCTGAGACTATTTCATTAATTCTTCTCCTTTTATTTCTCTTGACTACAACCTTATGACTAGGACTGTAGAAGACATCCAGCGAAGGAATTTCCTCAACTTTTACAAATATTTGTTCTGTGGCGTAGGCCAGTATGATCTCTCGATCATGAGTTTCTAGAACATTTTGTAGTGGAAGAACAGTTTCTGCCAACCTCTAGGAATGTTTAGGTGTCTGAAAACTAGTAACTTGATCAATATTGGGATTGGTTTTAGGAATTTTTGTTGCTTCAGTAAACTCATCTCATTCAGTATTCAAATTATTTGATTGGGACTTTTCTGACTGATCAAGTGTATCATGACTGTGGTGAACTTCTTGAAAATTTGACTTTCTTCCATTACTTCTTTTTTTCTCCTGCATCTCTATCTCTTGGATTACTTGATCAATTATCTCTTCTGGGCTTTCCTTTCTAGATTTAGATTCATTTTTAGAATGATCCGAATTGTGATATTGATGCTCTGATTGTTTTGACTCATCCTTAGACATGTCTTTTGCTTCATTATCCAAGCTAATACTTGGAGTAGGTCTGTTGACATCTTCAATAGTTAACAAGTTAACAAGAATGATCTCCAGTCTCTTATTTTTGTATGTTTGGAAGGCTTCCAAATCATCTTGGTTGAGTTGAATTAATGAAAACTTAATTACATCTGAAAACTTTTCCATGCCTTGAAAAAAATCATCAAATCTCTCTATTTCTTTTACAAAAGGCTTCATTTTGAGCTGAGTGATGTAGTTTTTAATCACATTATTTCGATCATACAGCCTCTTTGTCATTACTTCCAGATTCAATAGATTAATATTTTAAACTTCCTTGTAGTCATGACCAATATAAAAAATTGCAAAAGTATCGAACTGTAAAGGAAAATTAGGCCAAACGACCTTCTTAGCATCTTTCAACTGTTTAGAAATACAATTAACTAGATGGTAGGCTATCTCTCTCCCAAGTAACTTATCAGGAACATAATATGGTAGGACATGGGGAGAAGCATAACTCCCAAATACTCTAACATATTTTTTAAAAAGCTTTCCGGATTATACACAGTGCTAGAGAACGAGTGTCAAAATTTCGAATCCCAACGGGGATCCATCATCAGGACATTATTTGAATGAAGAGATGAGAAAAGGGCTAACCAAAAATTAGGTTTTCTACCCTTTTCTCAATCTTCATTCAAAGAATGTCCTAATGGTTGATCCCCGTTGGGATTCGAAACGTCGACACTCGTTCCCTAGCACTGTGGATAATTTGGAAAGCTCTTTAAAAAATGATCACCACATGATTTTAAAAACAAAAACTCTGACATATGTAAAATTCTCCCTGCAAACCATCTAGCCACAAAAAGAATAACTTTACTAGCTTCATTGGAAACCCTAGGGGTTTTCTCATTAAATATCAGTTGGTGCATAGGTAACATGACTCCATGGATTTTTTTTTTTAAATGCAGATGGAAGTATGAATCCCAGAGGGATCTGTTGTAAATGTGGATTGAGTTATGGTCTTGGGTAGTCCATTTTCATCCCATGGTAGGAAAAATAGAAGAAAAGAAGATTGCATCCATGACATAGGCACTCATATAGAAGGGAGGTATTTATCTAGATGAAACACTCCTTTTATTCCTATAATCTATGATGTGTTTGGCTAAATTTTCAGATAGGATATTTCCCCATTTAGAATTAAATAATTTATGATTGCGTCAATCAATGGGACCAAATCTACTAAAAACCTAGTGGTATCAAGTTTTTCATATAATCTGGACAACATACCAATAGCATAACAGTAAGGAGAAGGAATTTGGTAAATTGGGTATGTACTGAGTTTATCATGCTTCAGCTTTCCCTGGTATTCATTCCATTCATTTATGACTTTCATTAGATCTAGATGCTTTGGTCTAAAGCTTTGCAGAAAAGCCTTGTCATATTTCTACTACGGGGAGGGTAGATGGTACATTTCTTGTAAATATTTTGCCTTGAATGACCCAATATTTTCTCCATTTGAATCTTTGAATGCTCTGTATTTTATGTTTGAGTGTTAAATTACCCACTTAACCATTTCTGTATAAGGGACAATTTTTTGTTATTGCGGCTACCTTATGGAAAAATCAACATGCCGTGTTGAAGTAAGTCGTTTCTGAAGTAGCTGATGTGCCTGTTGTAGCGACTTTGATTACTACCCTTGGAATTTCATCCTCAAAAAATTTATACATTGCCTCCCATGATGAAATGTTGCAATCCTTGTTGCACATGGTGTCTGAAAATATGGGAGACATATCTAAGTCTTCGGTAGACGGGATTTGAGCAATATATTTTCCTTTCTTGTTCATTGCAATCTTCCTCACTCCTTTAAGTGGTTTTCTAATTTAAAGTAAACAAAGGAAACATTAAAAATATAAAGGAAGAGAGAAAAATTCGTCATTTATATCAAACATGCATAAATAAGTATGAATCTATCAAAACCTTTATTTCTATTAAATGTCTTTAATCACTGATAATCAATTCAAATCAAATATCTTACACCTTCACACGAAATAGCTATCAATCAATTTAAGACGTTGGATCTCGGATTCGGTTTGGTATGACATAATTCATTTTGCATGCTTGAGTAATTAAATGTCATTCGTTCCCATATCAAAACTTATAACAATTACCGTTTATAATGTTTACCCATAAATTCTGCGAAATGCGATCTACGCAAATCGCACGTCATAACTTTTATACGGTAAATGAATTTTCTTTTGGTTAAGTCGTGCGAATTCAATAAGTGAAGTGGTTCTGCTTGATGGGACTTTAGAGCTTTATGTTTATTGCTTTGTTGGCTTGTCGAGTCCACGTAATTGCAACTTATACTAAATTTCTTTATAAGTTTAGTCGTTTAAATGAGGTGCAATGCGATAAATAAATTATAACAGTGATTGAAGAATTTTCAAGTTTTTAATATGACTTCAAAAATATCTTAGCGCATTTCACAGTCTGCGTGAATTAGTAGATTTCAAGTCTTTTTTGTTGTAATTTATGCGGTTTGTGATGCACAATATGGAATAAAGCGGAAAGCACAAAGAAAACTTTATTTCCTAAGTTTTTTTGTTTTAAAGATAAAAATAAATCTCCTATTTATTTCTAAAGGGTCGCCATTTATTTAAATAAATGGGGGGTGATTTATAGCACAACAGGACCATAACAACTGAATGGTTGGAGGCTGAGATATACAGGATGAAATCCCTCTCAAAGTTAGGGGGACTAATCAAGGGAGCGGAAGTGAGAGCTTGTTTCAGGGCATCAAGATACTATTGAGCATGGTCATCCCACGTGAATGGAATGTTACATCAAGGGAGTCTTAGAAACCCAGGCATAGTGGTGGCATAGTCAGGGACGAACTGATGAAGGAATTTAGCTTTTCCTTAGAGCCTTTGTAACTGCTGCAACATATGAGGAATAGGAAGCTCAATGATGGCTTGAAATTTGAGGGGATCAAGCGTTATACCATAATTGGACACAATGAAGAAAAATAGATGGCTGACGGGGGCACAAAATGGACACTTCAGAGGGTTGAGGTGGACATTATACTTGCGACGTCACAGAAAGACGTTACAAAAATCATGGAGGTTTTGCATTTGATGCCTTGAACAAGCAGTAAGGTCGTCAAGGTAGGCAACGGTTATATGAGCCGGGTCATGGAAATAATATGACATGGCCCACTGAAAAGTGTCTCTCTCATTCGTTAGGCCAGACGGCATGACGCTATAAGAGAGAGTTCCCCATTGACTAATGAACGCATTTTTTAACTGATCAACATGGCAGATAACTGTCTGGTTGTATCCATAAAAACCATCCATCAAGGATAGAACCTCATGCCCCTCACACTCATCTATGATCCGGTCAATGAATTGTGTGGGGATGTTGTCTTTGGGAAAATATTTGTTTAGGTCGTGAAAGTGGGTGCATAAATGGATGGTGCCTTGTTTCCTAATAACAGGAACTGGGTTAGAGACTCAAGTGGTGTATTCAATGGGATAGATAAAACTAGCCTACTTGATTTTTTCAATTTCTTCTTTGATAGCCTCTTGTTAGAAGGATTAATGGGTCTCAAATTTCGATAGACAGGATTGGAATTGGGCCATGTATCGATATGATATTCGATAATAGCTGGATCAAGTCTAGGCATTTATGAATAGTACCAGGTGAAAACATGACTGAATTCCTTGAATAACTTAGTGTAAGCCTCAATTTCTTTCACACTGCAATGTTCCCCCAAGGCGATGTTTACTTCTACCCCTAGTTTATCAGAAATGTTTATTTTAATGGTAGGATATATATTGGCCATATTTCCTTCTTCAAAAGAATTAGATCTAGGAATGGAATTTCTAAACCAATCAACCTGATCAAAGATGAAGTCTTTAGACTCCACAACATACTGGTCATGGGACTGCTACGGAAGGAAGTACACACGGTGGTGCATATCATCCGAAGGAAAGTATGGGGTCATCATTTCTTCCATAATGTCTTTATCAAAATGAGAAATGGGGGGAGTGGTAGAAGAAATACCATATGACACGACGGGGTTACCTAACGCATTATCATGACAGATATGGTTCACATACGCATCACTACAGAGGGTAGACAAAGAGCTAGTAGATGAAACACCTACTGATGTTGACCCCAAGGTGATCACCAAAGGAGGTTTAGTAAAAATAGAAAGGAATGACCTGGAGGAGTTTCCCACCAAGGATCTAATGGATGACGATAGATAGAGAATAGTGGCAAAAGGTTCCGTCATCTCGACATCGGGGGGAGGTATCACAATAGGTGAAACAATTTTCTCAGGTTCGGCTTGAGCCAAACACACGAGTAGAGGAGTAGAGGGTCCACTATGTTTCGGCCTCGATTCGACGGAAAGCCTCAAGTGTGTCACAAAAATCATTGAGGTGGGGACAGAGGTGAGAATAGTGGCTGTAAAGATCACACAAAGCATAAGGGAAATTCGTGCACAACGATTCAAGTTTCTTTGTTGAATCAGGTAAGGTAACATGGACCTACGGGATATCAAATTCAAGAAATTCCTTGTTGACTGTAGGTTTGAGACGTGGAAGCTTAGGAAAATTTTGGGTGGCATTACCAACAACATCACAAAAAGTACACAAAGGTGATCACTTTAGAGGCTTAGGAGGAGCAAGAGTTGTTTGGGAAGCCTCATCCTTAATTTCCTTCTTTCTGACTCTTCCCCTCTCACCAGATGCTTTCAAAACATGAGTAAATTCTTGTTAAGGTGGCTGAGGCACTGAAGCAAAGGGAGGGGTCATAGAGACCGGTTGGACCAAGGTTAAAGCAGTATAAGGTTTGAGCTTAACTGGTGGGGTAGACTGGTATCCCCGGGATCAAATTAGGAAGGATCAACGTAGCCATAAAAAGTAGTGAAAAGACTCCAAAGGGGGGAGCGAGAAATGGTATATGAATGGAAGGGTAATGACCTAGCGAAATGGCTCCCAACTGATTACGGCTAAGGGTGTTCGTTCATCATTGAATTGGATTGGAAGAGACACTAGCAGAGGGAGAAGGTCCTTGAATATAAGGTCCTAAAGGCTCTATCGAGTGACCACGAACAGGTTGCAGAGGCACGGGCTGCTGGCTGGTTCAACCAGACAACTTGTGGCTAGTCCAAGATGATTTCATCATGAAAACATTCAATGAGATGGGATGAGTGATAAGAGGGTGGAGACTAGGGAATGCACCAAGCAAGGTGGAATATTTAAAAAATCCTAGTGAAACGTTAGTAAGAGGTGCGATTGATTGCTTATCGACCACCAAAGATATGATAGACTCAGGGGAGGTCTGAGACTTCAATTCGTAATATGTCAACTGATCGATGGTATTGATATTTCGATTGTGAGGAAATCACATCTTACAGTGAACCGCAGATGCGACAACATACATCACATAGGTATCGCTGTGACCCAAGAGGATATTTTAATCCAAGGGAGTGTCAATGACTTCAATGTCAACAAAAATAGTCTTTCCCACAAGAGTGATAGGAAAATTGTGGTAAATGTGAAGGGGATGAGAAGGGTGATCATCCCAAATACAGGTGTACATCATGTAGGTGGATGCGCCCTCGTCAATGATACATCATGAGACATGGGCATTATGAATCTTGACTGGTATTTGGAAGGAAACAACTGAAGGTAAGGGGGGATGTTTGAATTTTCAACATGAAAGATGATCAAACTATCATCTGAAGGATCCGCAACGCCCAAAGCATATAATAGAGCTTTACATTGTAAAAGGCATGATTGGAGAACTTCCAGCATTGACATGGCATCAAAATATTGTGCAAAGTCATCTATTATGTTGTAAGTGTGGATAGCTTTGGTAGAAGCAACATTTCGGTGTAATGGCCCCGTGGGGATCATGGGAATAACCTCGGCCCGTGGCTGAGGGATCTGTAACAGAGCATTGTGTGTCGAAATGGACTATGTGGAATATTTAGTTTGGGACTCGGTTGCATACAAAGCAGGTGGCTTGTGATATTAGCATGACCAGGCCTGAAGATTGAGATCAATGTTATTTACCTCTTCGAAATTCATCATGAGAATCTAGTATTCAGGGGTACTATACTGTGAAGGTTGAGGGGTGTCCTTGCATTGAGAGGGTTAGGCAACCACATATCCACATTGAGGGAAAGGATTAGTGAACACAACCAGTTGAGCTGGCGAAGTATTTGGAGCAGCTGAAGCAGTGGCTTTTTGTCCTCTAGATGTTGTTTGTGCTTCCCAAAAGTGTAACATTTATGGTAAAAGGGGACAATCATGAGTATAATGGCCATGGACACCACAACAAGAACAAGGCTTGTTTGTATGAAGATACCTCTTATGCTTGGGATGATCGCCCTGTTGCTGGCTGTCAGTGTTATGTTGGTTCCCTTGCGGTGCATTCGGTTGGATACCTTGGCACCGTTTATTACCTTGTACTGGTTGGTTTTGGTTACCTTTCCTCTTTTGGTTATAATGGGTGTTGGCTCCTTTTTATTTACAAGATTGGCAAGAACAAAAACTGCAAGGGGCCACATCAGAACCACTTTCGAATCCTAGGATCTAGCCTTCCTGGACATAGAGAGGGATATATATATATAAGTGTATTTAAATGATATATATTTTTGATTTTGTTTATGATATTAGACTAGTTTCGAAGCTCTAATAAATTTTTGGTTTTGGTTGATTGAAAGGTCATTTGATAGATCGAGGGTTAGAGTTGATTGAGGGGATGTTTCAACTAGAAAGATAGAGTATGGGAAAACATTAATCCATTGGGCTATGGAGTCATAAAAGGGTTTAATTGTTAAACAAATCTACAAGGGTTTTCATAGGGAAATCTAACTATATTATATGGATCTCTTTAGATTAGGTTGTGATATGAAACAATAATAAGTTGTGAAGGCAACAAATCTATAGTCAGTTAAGAATCTTCTAGCTCTACTTAGACAAGAAAAGCCTTTTAAGGTAACTATTTGAATCAAGCCAAAGGATACGGCATACCATAAACTTATTTGGACAAACCTTTAATAATCAAACCTCTAAGACAACAATCCAGTAATTCAAGAAATACATCCAGATAAAGAAAACATGTAAGAGAACAGTGAGAGAAGCCTAAGATCAAACAAAAATAATCTAATATTCTTTAGACTAGCTCTCTAACGATCTTTAAAGCCACTTTTTTTAGTCAGACCAGAGGATAGGGCATACCATAGACTTCCCTAGTCTAGACTCTACCAAGTACAGTTCAAAGAAGGTCTTAAAAACAATATCTCAAGCTATACTCAAGGGACATGGGCTGACCATAAATTTCCCTAGTTTCACTCTATTGAATCATTTCTATGGTAACAAGCTAGATGTAAGTGGAGGGCAATTAAGAATCATCCATTTAGACCTTGCAGAATAATACATAAAGATAAAGAGTGCAGACAAAAATAGGGTGCTACAACAGCAAATCCTACTCTAAAATTTCTGTTCTTTATCATAGAATATGGACAAAATGTACAACATAAGAAAAAAAAATAACAAAGAAGAAAAAGTTCACCATTGACATAGATCAAGGATGTTGTGAATGTGCTTGTATTATTGATGTTCGAACTAGTTACATACTCCAGTACAATAGATCTCTACAACTCAAAGCTTTCTCCCTCTAGCCTAGTATTCCTTAATTAGCTCAACAACTCATCAATCCTCAGATATAGCTCAGCAACCAACAATAATAATGAGGCTCATCTACAATATTTATATGAAAATGAGGAGGTGGAACTAAAACTAGGGCTTAAGTGTTTATTTATTACAGAGTTAGTGATTTTTAACCTTTGAGACCATGCAAGGCCTAAGGAAAAAATATCTGAAAGAGTTACTCTGAAAATAATAACTTCTGAGTTGATTTAGGTGAAATATTTGACTTTCAAGGCTTTGTAATGACTTTGTAATAACTATTGAGCTACTCTCAAAATATCTTTGACTGTGTAATAACTGCCTGATGCCTTTATTGAAAGAAATCATGTTGTAGGTGGTAGATTTGTCTTTGGAGGAGAGATTTCTTCTCTATTGAGTCATTTGAAGTTGTCTTTGGGTTAATTTGTCTCTGTTTTTAACATTAAACTCAGTTTATGCTTTTGAACTGTGATTCAACCTTCATAATCTGTCTCACTGCCTTTATTATCTAATTTTTCTTTAACTCTGTTTTTTCATTAATCCTTTGATTTAATCCTTAATCGCCTGTTTTTAATTTTTTTGTCTCTATTTGTCTTTAATCTTTGCTTTGTGGCTAATACTCTGTTTTGCTTTTAATTTAAGGATTATCCCTTCAATCTTTCACACTCCTTCTCTTTACTATTCTTCTTACTGTGTTTTTTTTCTTGTGCAGGTGAGGCTCTTTCTTCGTGGCAGGAAGGTTGTATGACCACCAAGGATCATGATTCGTTGGTGTCGAGGCTTAAACCTTTGTCTCTAGCCCTTCAAATTCATTTGAAACCCTTCGGATCATCACCCAGGGCTTCATCTATCATTCCTATACTATCGCAATGCATTTACTTTCATTCTCGACATCAAACCTGCACAAAACACAAACCATTAGTAAAAAAACCTACGATGGGGGCTTATAACTGCATTTTTGGGGTTCTGAACTATCGGGGGCTACTTGTAGAGGAGGAGATGGTGCAGAGGGAAGGGTTCCAAAGGTGGAACTGGGAGGAATTCGAACAGAGGCTAGAGGAATTTTAATTTTTCCACGGAGAGAGGAAAAGCAGTTTCAAAAGCCACAGGTGGTTTATCATGCACACAATGGGTGGTAAGTGGTTTTGGACCAAATGTATGCGATACCATTGAGTGGTTTCCATGTGGTAGGGTGAAAATCACCCATTTTGTGTGGGTTGCGAGGTTTTAAATCCATCGCAATTTTCTATCTGATATGCCTCTAGGGCCATCAAATCTTAGGGAATGAAATCTATGGTGTGGAATGATCCAAGGGTGGTGAGCAGGTGGTGGGAGTGGAGCCCTTGGATAGGTGGCGCGATATGAATGGAGTTGGGGTGTAGTGGAAAGTGGGACCCGGGGGAAATATGACATGTCAAGATATTTGTCGGGTAGCGTAGGGCTATAAGACATGTGGGAATGGCTGGGGATGTGATAGCCGTTGGATCGGTGGAATAGATCCCGATAAATGGTGGAGATGACTCGATGAAAGGAAAAGCCAGGTGAGTGGAAAGTGGGGGGCCTACCCTTTTAATATTTCAAAGGTTTGTGGGGCTTTTATACAAGGTTTCGGGATGTATAAAAAAAAGAAGAGGCGGAGGTATATTTTAATAGGGAGGGGGCTAAGAAATAAGCGAAAGGTCAGGGTTTCATGAGGAAAGGGGGTTGGGGCTTAAGGAAAAAGGGGCTTAAGCTTGTTTTTATGCAAAGGGCGGGCTTATAATGTAAAACAAGGTTTATGTAATAAAATTTAGAACACCCGAAAGGTTAAAGTTTGGTTTTAAACAATGTAAAAGGGCTTCTTTACATTGTTTAATATATACAATGGAAAAAAGAGAAGTGGGGGCTTCTTTTATGAGGGTTTGGGATAGGGGAAAAAAGGGGTTTCACAAAGGAAAATAGGGAGTGAATGAGAGTGTGAGGAGGGTAAATTAATGAGATCAGTAGGCCCGGAAAATGAGGTCTTCTTGGAGCAGCAGGGTAAATTTTGAGAAGGCAAAAGATGAAGAAATTTAGTGAAACAGTTAGTCTCTTTAGGATAATGAAGGTAGTGAGATTTCTAGAACTCACAATATTTCTTAAATTTTGTTTCTAGAAATCTAGGATCATAATTTAGTCATCTCTTGAAATCAGCAAAAAATTACTGATGACTAACATTGGCTCTACTTGGGGAGGGCAACTCCTTTAGGAGGTGTCAAGAACCTCAGAGATCAAATCTCTAGAAGTAGACTAGTTCCTTGATTTTTCTCATTGACAAACCTCTTATTTCCTTTATTTTTCTTCTTTGAAACTATGATCTTCAGTAATCCAACTCAACTTCTACCTACACAGCATATTTTTCCTAGCATTTTTTCTTCAGTGGGTGCATTTAGATTTGCAAACCCTTAACATCAATTTTTCTTTTGAAAACAGGAAACTGTCTACTTCTACACTTATATCATCCAAGAGTTCAGATTAAGCTGATGAACTCATTATTTCTCTACCTAGTCTAACTATCTATCAAGATTGAAATTTTTAACATATTTTCATTCTCTACTCTAAAACAGAAAATTAAAAACATAGCCAAAATCAGGATTAGACAGTCTGATTTGTTATGAGCTATGTCATTATGTACAAGTTGCGTATATACTTTATTTGTAGAAAATTTAAAACAAAAACTTTGAGGACTTATAAAGTGAAATTTTTTATGCATCCCTCTCTTTCTTTGGTTCAAATTTTGATCATTTTAGAACCATTATCTTCCTTCCTAATCTAGTCTTCTGATAAGCCAAGTTTACATAGTTTGGAAAATTTTCATTCACTAACTTATCAGTAGAAATTTAAAACTTACTCAATCATGATTAGGCTGTTTGACTGAACAAGACTTTATTTTTTTAATGTAGTGGAATTTGGACTTGCTCACTTTCAGAAAATACTCTTTTTTGGTATGGGGTTGTATCTTTTCTTTTTATCTTCCCTCTTTTCTTCTTTTTCTTTGTTTTTGTGTTCATGTTTCTAATATTTTCTTCAAGCAATGTTATTTACAATGGTCAAACCTTTAAACTAATATATTTTCAACAAAACTAATGTTTGAGCATCCTTCCATGGATAGGACCTCCAAAAATTTATGTTCCATCCATCTATTGAAGGAAAAATGCTTTGCCACCCCTCATAGAATGAATAAGGTATGGGCTTTTCCACAGATTTTCAAACTTTCCATGTTTTCCCTTATCTTCTCTTCTTGAGTCCCATTTTAACAGTTTGTCACCAATGTTGAAATCATTCGCCTTAGTTCTCTTATCAAACAGTTTTTTAATGCTTTCTTGCACTTTTTGTGCTCTGTTATAAACTTCCTCTATGGTTTGCTGCAACTTTACAGTCTGATTTATCCTTCTTATCATGTCATTTTCTTCAGATTGTACTTCTTGGATCAACTTCATGACTGGCACTCCTAAACTGGTTGGAAATATTCACAGGGGCTTCATTAGGGGAGCAATACCATACCACGTGGGTTCATATTGGGGGATATATATTGAGGGGAAAATGACATAATATATTGGGGGATATATAGGGGGTAAAGATTTTTTATATGAAATATAAAGGAGTATAAAAAATGTTAATGAAAAAATGGATACCTACAATATCTAGTCAAGGTAGGGGTTTTTTTAATTGGGAAGGTGTATTAGGTTAATATTGGTAAGGGGTTAAACAATATGATTTTTGGAGGTACTTTCCAATATGTAGTCAAATTAGGAGTATTTTTTAGTATTCCATGAACGCATGCGATATGTCACAGGTTCATTAAGTGAAGACCCTATGGAAATATTTCATATGTACCATATACTAGTTGATAAGGAGACATCCCAATTGATTTTTTATTTCTCAATCTGTCTGCCCATAGTGCATGTACTAGCTTTTTGTGCCATGATTTTTTATTTTTTTCCAGCAGCTTCTTGATGATGTTCACCAAACTTTTGTTTAAGGATTCTTCCAACCCATTACCTTGAGGGTAATAAGTTGTATAGTGGCCCAATGTAAACTAATATTTGTGGCAAAATTCCACCATCTTTTTGGATCTAAAGGCAGCAGCATTGTCAGTAATAATATTTCTAGGACAGCTAAATCTGGACAAGATATGATTTTCAAGGAATTTAATGATGACTAGGTCTGTGGAATTCCTAGAAGGGATGGCCTCTATCGATTTTGTGAAGTAATCACTTTCTGTGATGATCCATTTGTTTTGGGCATATGAAGCAAGGTGGATTTCCCTAATGAAGTCTAGGCCCCACTGTTGAAAATGAGCTTCAACAATGATAGGATGCAGAGGTAAGGGTAGCAGTTTTCTCTTGCCTTCAAAGATTTGACATTTGTGGCAGGAAAATACCATTTTATGGATATCTTGAAAAAGGGTGGACCAATAATAACCAACTCTAAGTATTTTTTTAATATTATTTTTCCAATAGAGGTGGCCTCCACATTCTCCTTCATGGAACTCATGCTTGATATTATCTGCATCATTCTCAGGCAAACATTTAAGTAATAATCCACTAGCATTTTTCCAATATAAACTTTTATTTAAAATGCAGTAATTTACAACTTTCAACTTTAAAATCCTTACCTTTGTTTTAGACAAATGAGGGGGGACATTAATATTAAGAAGCGCATATAAAATATCAACATACCAAGATGAATTCAGAAAATAATCTTCAATGAGTGGAGTTGCCAACTCCTCCTGCTCATCTAATTCATCTATCATGTTTATGTTATGTTCTTTAGAATTTGTTTCAGCCATGAGTTTTGCAAGTCCTTGTCCTTTCATGAGCTTAGTGGGTTTGATTTCTAAATCATATTCTAATATAACAACAATCCACTTGCCTCTTTTGCCATCAAGATCTTGTGTTAAGATGTCCTTTACCACTGAGTGAGGTACAAATGCAACAATGTGTGTGTAAAATGTAAACTCTGAAATCTTTCAATGCCTTGATTAAGGAAAAGGCATGTTTTTCCATTATGTTGTATTTCAGAGGTGCATCTCTTAATGCCTTGCTAAAAAATGCAATAGGCTGCTCTTGTCCTTTTATGTTTTTCTGTAATGCGACAACAACAATTGTATGTTATGATGCAAAGGAAAAAATGAAAAAATATTTGGTGAAATTAGGACTGATTAGAACTAGTGTTTTGGTGAGTGCTTGTTTTACCAGTTCGAAGGATTATTTTTATTCTAGGGTCCATTTAACTGTTGTTTCCTTCTTTAACATGTTTGTCATATTTCTAAGGAGTTCAGCAAGGTTGGGTATGAACCTTCTTAACAAATTAATCTTCCGAATGAAGGATTGCAGTTCTTTGATATTTCTAGGATGGTTGATTTGAAATATACCTCCAATCCTTTTTGGGTCTATCTTTATCCCCTCTTCAGATATGATATGTCCTAGGAGTTTACCTTCTTGGAGGCCAAATACAGTTTTTTTGGGGCTTTAAGGATAAACCATACTTTCTGCATCTTTCAAATACTTTTCTTAAATGTATTAAGTGTTGTTCATCTCTTTTGGAATACATTGTGATGTTATCAAGGAAAATCACAATGAAGTAACCTATTTCTTCTGAGAAAGAAATATCCATGGCTCTTTGAAAGGTGGCACCTGCATTCATGAAGCCAAAAGGCATTTTCAGATACATGAAAGTGCCCCAAGGTGTAGTGAAAGCTATCTTAATTTTATCATTAGGGTATACCAGTACCTGGTTGTATCCTGAAAATCCATCTAACAAAGAAATTCTTTTGGAACCTACCACCCTTTGTAATATGTGATCCATTTTGCGCAAGGGGTAGTTGTCCTTTAAAGAGGCTTTGTTCAAGTTTCTAAAGTCTATGAAAAGCCTCATTTATCTTGTTTTATTCCTCCCAGATACAATATTCGATACCCACTCTGAGTATCTCACAGGGACTATGATTCCAACATCATACATTTTCTTGATTTCCTTCTCAACCAGGGGTAATTTCATAGGGTTTATTCTGCACAATGTTTGTCTAAAAGGTTTCTGATTTTCTTTGAGGGGTATATTATGTTGAATAATCTCTATATCATATGATTTTAAGTCTTCATAATTCCAAGCAAAATCATCAGAAAATTCTGTAAAAATCTCAAGATATTTCCGTTTTATGTGAGCTCGCAGTGTTTTGGATAATTTAATCATTTTAGGCTTTTCTTCACTGCCTATATTGCATTCGTCTATTTCCATTTCAGTGGGTTCCGTATTTGGATTTTTAGCAACATCATTAAAGTCAAACAATTCTTCTAGAGGCTCTAGTCCTTTTGGCAAGTTATCATTTTTACACTGTAGCACCTCTAAGTCCTCTTTTTCTAAATCATTGCATATTTTTGTTTTATGTTTATGTTCCCTAGTTAAAAAATTTATATCAGCTATGTTAGAAGGTTCTTCTTTACAATATTGTTCCTCGATAGGGCATTCTTATTCATACTCTGAGTATGAATTTAGCACTTCAAACCCATTTCTGGACTATAGGAAATCTTCTATCTGTTTATCTCCTTCAAAAAATTGCCAGTATTTTGAATTATCTAAAACTGCTGGTCTATATTTGACTTGGACTATGTATTGTTTGCTTTGATAATTTTTTTGACAAGTACTGGCAGCAAGTGCTAAACCATTGGCAAGGATGTTTTGGTTCTTAGGGCCAAAGGTAAGCTCATATTCAGCAAATGTTATCAAGAGGTCAATGGCATCTTCCCTATAGGCTTTTAGTCTTGGATTCTTGGCAGTGTATTCTCCATTTATTTGCCTAATAACCAGTTCTAAATCCCCATGGACAGCTATCCTCTTGATTCCTAGTTTCTTTAATAAATGTACTCCTAAGAGGATTTCTTCGTATTCAACTATGTTATTAGTGCACTAAAAGTTTAGTTTGTATGAGTGGCCTTTAGCATGATTTTTTTCTGTGTTATGTACCCATATGCCTACTCCTGCACTAGTCTTGCTACAAGACCCATCAAAATTCATACTCCAAAGAGGTCCAATTTCAATTTTTTCATTAGTCATTTCTGTCCTCTTCATTTAGTTTGCTATGGTTTTCATCATGTTGTTTTTCATTATCTTCTCTATGTTCATTTTTACTTTGTTCCTCCAAGTTTTCATTTTGTGGAGCATTTTCTATGTGGTTCTCATGGTCAGCCTTATGTTGATGGTTGGTTTGTTTCCTATGACCTTCTTCATGTTTGCTGTAATGTTTTGATTTCGCAAATTCTTTTGGCTACTCCTCCTTCCTTTCCTCCTTTTCTATTGTTGGTTTTTTCTTCTCTATCTCGTGTTCATTAAGATTTTCATCATTGTAAAGAATATCTCCATCACCACTTTTGGCATAAGGTTGTGAGAAGCACCAGAGTCTAGCATGGTATTGTGTAAGATCTTATCATGTAGATTTAAGCTGACATAAAATGGAGGAATGGTTCCTTCTTGGTATTTTCCTTCAACTTTAGGACCAAATAACAACTTTGGTTTATCATCTGTTAAGTTCAAAGTATCAGTATCATTTCCTATGTTTAAAGATTTCAAAACATTATTTTTATATACATCTAGGGTTACTAGTTCAGTTAAGGGTATGCTAATTTTGATCTTGGAAATTTCACTCTCAAGGTTGAAAGGGACTAGTGTTTTTGACATATTTACATCTGTTTTGTCAATCATAGTCTTTTCAACAATTTTGATTTGTTGAGTTTTATTAGGAATGTTTTTTGGATAGATTTCTCAGGGCCACTAGCAGAGGTACTAGGGTTGCTTGGGTCAATACTTTTCTGACTAGTTTTGTCCTTGTTTGAGACAGTCTTCTTAGTCAAAGTGTTATTACTGTTTGCTATCCTTTTAGGAAGGTTTTCTGAAATTTTCCTAACAACAGTGTCTGTCCTTTTATCATTGGAAGCCTCTTGGTTCCTTTTTCTTCTAAGATCATATTGTTTGTGGACCTCCATTATGGCATTTTCAAACCCTAATTGGTAACCTTCAGAATCCTCATGGTTGCTTTCAATTTGTTCTAAGGAGAAGAATCCTTGTTCTTCTTCAGTGAGAAAAGAATCACCCTAACTATTAGATCCTATCAGGTTTACATGATTCTCTTCCAATCTTTCATTTTCCCTTTCTTCTTCTTGATCTACATAGTTTTCTTGAAAATGAGGACTAATTTGTTGGTCATTATCTCTTTGTCTATTTTGAATAGGATCTCTTCTGAAATTTGGATTTCTATTTCTATTTTGGGGATTTAATTGGTTCTCCCTGGGAGGTACTCTATCATTTAAGTTTATCTTTTCCAACATTCTTTCCATTACCCTCACTAATTTATCAATTTTAGCATCAGATGATAAGGTTCATGCCATTGTTTCATCTTTGTATGAGAATCTTTTCTCTGACTTCAACCTAGGTCTTTTCTCAATCAAATTTGCTTCTACACTTATAGCTCTTCTCTAAATATCTTCTAAAGTCAAGGGATCTCCTTCTCTTAGTTGGTAGGCCATGTCTGGGTCAAATCCTTCAGGAAATTTAGCTAAGGCTAAGCCTAGCTGAGGTTTCATGTTTGGGGGAAGTGCATTGTAAACACTATTGAATCTAGTGCAATAATCTTGGACACTTTCCCAAGTGTTTATTTTAAAGTTTCTATATTCTGAAAGGATTTGGAGAGGGTTCTATTTTATTTCCCATTTTTTTATGAATGTTTGGCATAAAGAAAGGAGATCATTTATGCTATTAGGAGTTAAGTTTTTAAACCATTTTTTGGCTTCTCCTCCTAAACTTTGGGAAAATATTCTCATCTTAATGGTCTCTTCTTCTATTTCCATGTAATCAAAAGCATCATCCATTTTATCTACATGCTTTTGGGCAGTAGTAGATTTAGTTCCAGTGAAATGGGGAATTTTGGATTGATAATCATTTGGTAAAGGAACTAGAGGTTTTGGTAACACTAATGGGGCATACCATGCTACCATGGTGGGATAAAATGGGGGATTTACAAGAGGTGGAGTTGTGAAAGGTAAAGTGGAATGAAATGGAGTGTTTTGAACAATGGAAGTATGGATGGGTGTGTTGGAAGTACTTTGACTAGCAAACTGATTTTGAGCAGATTTGTTATGGAAGGAGCTAAAGTGATGGAGACGCTGAAAATTGGGTGGAGTAGAAGGGGAGGTTTCTATACTAGAACTCTACTGCAAATATGTGGGCTCAAGGTCAGTTTGGTCTATATCACTATGTGACTTGGTTCTAAATAGGTTCTTTGCATGAGACAAGTCAAAGTGAGGATATTTCAAGACTATAAGGTTTTAAGGGACAGATCTTATTCTTTGGATAGTCCTATCAGTAGTTAAATTTACAGCTCTAGAAGTTTGCCACAAAATATTTTTTGGATCATCAAATATTGTAGGAGGATTAGGGTCTGGATGAGATCTGGTATTGATCCTATGTGAAGCCAGATTTCAAATTCAAAATTTAGAGAGGCTGAAAGTTTTAAGGACTATTTTCAGAATTTTTGACCTCTCTTAGTGTTTTAATATCCTTCTAGAATATGGGACTATGCTTCTAAACTTCTTGGGACTGATTTGATACCATCATAAGGAAATCTGAAAGCACTAGTGGAGTAACAGGGCTACTGGGGCTAGTGGAGTCACGAGGTGGAAATTTTTAGCTTTTTTGAAGGTAAAATGTATATGGTCCACCACTAATAAGTAATAAAATCCAATCTAGGAATTTTTGTGGGTTTTTCTGAGTTTTAGTGTGGTTTTAAGGTTGATGAGAGTGTCCTATACCTGAATCATCATTTAGCTAAGATGGTGAAACAAACAAAGTTTACTCTATGGCTGATAGCTTAAATCTTCTATGATTTGATAAGGGTTTCTAGAGTCCTAAGGTGTACTTAGATTGTCACTGACTCAGAAGGTCTCATCATGATCACAATTGTGTTAGTAATTTTTGAGGTAGATATGATTCACTGGATGGATACTAAGTGTTTTATCTTGGGACTTTACTCAAATAGGTCCCACCGTGATCACCATTATGTTGGGGTCCTGTGATTTGGCAGATTGGTAAACCAAATGATAAGGCAACATCAGAACCAATATTTAGAGTCGTAGGGCCTAACCTTCCTAGACTCAAAGAGGGATCTCTCTAGTTGTTTGCAAAGGATATGTGCTTGTTTCCTTTAAAGGGTTGATTTTAGGCTAGTTATTAAGTATGGAGTTTTGTTGTTTGTTTTGGTTGGGTATGATGATAAAAGCAGCATAGGTAGAATGAGTAAATATCTAAGTCATTGGGCAATGGAGTGAAATGAAAGTCATGATAAGTTCATCAGTGGATCGGGGAGTATCATAGGAAAAATCTAACTTGGTCAGTGGATCTTCAAATTTTTTAGGGTATTGAGATGGACATTAACTATAAGAATGAAAAGTAGGGTAAAATGAAATTAAGAATCCTTTATCATATGAACTTCTCAACAAAGGGACTTAAAGAAATATCAAAGCATGTAGGGGCAATCAATAGAGAGGGAAAACCATAAATTATATGATCCAACTATAGTTGATAATTATCCAAGACTAACTTTTCCAACGAAATATAGAAGGCGAGAAACTCATTTAACTTCTATTTATTTCACCTTCAAGGACAAAAAACACTTAAGACACACGGATAATTGTAATCAGGGAAGAGGTAACTCCTAAACATCTTTGATAATAGCTATAAATATCTCTAAAACAATTAGTTAAGCAAGTACAAAGGGTATGATCAAAACAAAACCTCTTTGGCAGACTTTTAAAAATGGTAGTTTAGAGAGAGACTTCAAAAAACAGTGTTTAAGTGGTAGCAAGTAAGCATGGAAAACCATAAATCATGCTTGAAACCAACAAAATTCAACTATTTTTGAAATAAAAAAGCTAAAGGGGGTCCAAAGAGAAATTAATAATTCTCTGAAATGTCCTAGCAGAAGAAAACATTAAGGCAATGAAGAACAAACAAAACTAAGGTGCTTTCAAAAGACATTTCTTAGTCTAAAACATTTTCTCTACTGCATATAGAAAGATTGAAACATAATGAAACTGGAAATAACAATAACAGATCATAAGAACTTCACCAATAGCCAAGATCAGGGATCCAGTGATCTATCCTCCTCCATCAACAAACAAATCAAGGCATCCACAAGTTCCAACACATCAATTTTCTTTCAACTTCCAAGAGACTATGTATTACTTCAAAGAGTCATCAATGCAAAAAATATAATGAGTTCAGATGCAATATTTATGCTGCAAATGAGGAGGTGAAGTCTATGATAGGGTTTGAGTATCATTTATTGCAGGGTAAGTGCATTCCGAACCTTGAATACCATGCAAGGCTCAGGGCAGGAATATCTGCAGCTACTTATCTATTTTAATAATTCCTATCTTAACTGCTAAGGAAGAATATGTGAAATTT
The DNA here is from genome assembly GCA_034641835.2 of Pinus albicaulis. Lineage (NCBI taxonomy): Eukaryota > Viridiplantae > Streptophyta > Pinopsida > Pinales > Pinaceae > Pinus > Pinus albicaulis. The sequence continues at coordinate 1,340,987,600 of CM076582.1, read as the reverse complement.
TTTACTTTAAGGCCTATTCATAACCTTTAGTATAATTTTTTGACAGATAAAAATATCCTTGAATCAGCCCAATAACTGTCTAATGCTTTATTGGAAGAAACAAAACACTTAGGTGGCCAAAATATCTTTGAGGGGGAATAACTGCTGTGAGCTGAGTCATTCGAACTTGTTTGGATTACTCTTTCCTTTTTTTTATCTTGACTATCTGTCATTTAGGCCTTAAACTCTGCCTTTATCCTTTAATATCTGATTTTTATCATATTTTCTTTAATTCTGCTTGATCTTTCTGTTTTATTTTATTTTGGTTGATCTTTGCCTTTATCCCTTTAATAATTGTCTACCTAGCTAGCCTTCTTGTTAATATGATTCTTTCGTCATAAAAGATCACTTTAGCTACGCATAAGAAATAGCCCTAACATCTATTATGGCTACAAAATATCTTTAAGTTTGCTGCACAAATTCATATCTAAGCACAAAAAGACATTAAGCAGATAAAATATAACATGGATCCATGCATCCAATGAACAAGACAAGAAAAAAGTGTTTAAAAGAATGTTTTGTATTATATTAAAGGATGGGGCACCTGAGAGGAAAACAAGAAAGGTGTTTTCTGGTTCTCCTCAGTGGGATGGGTTCTTGGAAGTCCTCAGTGTTTCAGATCTAACATTTCTCCCTCTTATGGATGTAGAAAAGCAAACATGGAACTCAATGGGAGTTCACAAAACAAAATGGAAAATGGTGACCAAGAGTAGATCCAGAGTAATCTAATGCAATGAAGGTCGTTAATGAATGGGGAAAACTCCCCTATTTATAACAAAATATTGGGGCGGTCTAGAACTCGGTGTATGAATAAAATATTATTAATCGAATTCTAGAAGCGCCCTTTAGGAATATTTTATTATATTTGTTGGAGGGAAAAGGGTTCTTGACTTGGGTCAATTCCTTTATTTATAAATAATAAATAAATAAATTATTTATTTATCATTTTAAGGAAATGATGGAAATATAAGTAAATAAACAATGGTTTATTTAATTATTTATGGATGATTTAGTCAAATTTAATTGAGAATATTATTTAAATAATGATTTAAATAACTTATTCTTAGGAAATAATTAAATAAATAAGGGTTTATTTAATTAATTTCCTTGTTTTGGGTTAAATATGATAGGGAAGTATGAATGAATAAGTTATTTTAGGTGGTGAAAGCAATTTTACTTAGGGTAAAATTCGTCTTACATGGTGTACTTGGGCTCATCTAATGATAATGGGTTAGATGACCAAAAAATGGTGTAACAGATTACCCCCTAACATATGAGTGTTAGGAGCAAATCGTATGACCGAAGTACGTTGTAAGAGCTCAATCACTTTACAATAAGAGGGAAATGAGAGAGAGGAATGTAAGGTAGATTTAAAATGCTAAAGGACTAGACCCTGAGGAGACGAGACTTACAGGTGCAACAAGTATCTAGTGTATGAAGTGGTACCTGTGCTATAGGCGGTGGGGGAGGCATGCCTATGCCCGCCGAGACAAAGTGCAAAGAGTATGGCGCCCGAAAAACCATGGAACGCAATAAGTACAAAGAATAAGGCACCCAGAAAACCACAGAATGCAATAAGGAAGCAGGTGTTGGCCGAAACATGAGCCAGATAAATCATAGGATGAACACCACATACATGTGATGCCTGCAATAATCATCAGGAATTATACAATAATATGAGATACAAATATTCCCAAATGCCCCCTACACGTGGGGAAGGGATCGCAACATCTTACTGATATGTGAAAATCGAAGAGGCACCACAAGCGGTTGAGGTTGATATCATCAAATGGGAGGAGTTGCATCAAGGGCGAAAAGGAAGTCATTCGGGCATGTGGGGGGCTACCTGTAGGGCCACCTCCTCATGAGGTTTGAGACATCTCACACATGCCCGGGAATCACCAATAGCTGTTGCTGCATCACTAGACCATCAAGTGTATAGATCATGATCATGCTAATAGGAGCTCGAACCAAGGTACACTGCCCCCTAGACCTGGCTTCTGAAATAACTGAGCTGATGTCAACAAAATTAGGTCCGCCATAGGTGAGGCAATGAGGAAACCCCAACTAAGGCACGAGGGAAAGGAGGAGAGCGACGAAAAAGTAGACATTGATGATGAAGATGGAATGAGAGAAACAGAGGAGCGGTTGGACGACTTCTCTTGTTAGAGCATAAAGGGTATGAATGGCTTGGCAGCAGCTGACACAATATCATGAAGGAGAGTGGACAAGGGTACTGAAGGCCATAATGTGCGACACGAGGGAGGGACCAAGCAGGAAAGGATGGAGGACTATAGTGGGGTACAAAGGGACTTGCTATGAATGTTATGGTGACGTGACTCAAATGCTCTAATCAAGGGCAAATCAATGGTGCTGCCTCATAGTACAGGTCCAATGGGGGACCATAAAAGCATGAGTACAATAAGGTAGCTCATGAAGAAAATCAACACGAACGAAGATGGGTAAGGAGGAAAAGTGGTGCCCCAAGTACAAGTGTCCTAAGTGAGGAAATTCGATTGTGAGAAAAGGTGAATAGACCCTTCATGGACAAAATGTGTCTTGGTGAAGTATCAAGGTACTAAAAACTGAAAGGTACCCAAAGCTCATGAACAGGCTAGGGGCGCACTTTTGGGGTCTGTTCTGCGACCTGGCAGAGAAAGGGGGTTTCAGTGCTGTTTTTGGCTGAGATATAGGATTGGTATGGTTGAGGGACTTAGGTGCCCCTGAGCATGATGGGTTCATGCCAAAATGTATTTAGGAAAAGGGTAATCTAAACACATTTGAATGAAGTGGTACACCATTTGTTTTTGTTATGGGTATGCAACCTGAGAAAGGAAGTGGAGGGTGACCAATCTCTTTTAGTACTGCATATATGAATCAAATGGAATTTAAGGTTCTGTGTTGGCATACCTGGTGCCATTATCCCAAACAGAGGATTTGGAGATAATGAACTGATGTTCGCTTAGAAAACCGATAGGATGGTCAACAACAATGTCTAAAAGACCGGGTTGCGGATGGAAGATGAAGGAATGATAAGGGGTATCATCCCTAGAGTGATCTGAAGTGATATGGGATTCTAGAGAGGCTTATATATGTGGAATAATAATGGTACTAAAGTCGGCATGACCAGATACACTAGGAGAGTGGTGGATAATTGCTTCTCTTGGTCTCTCAAATATAGGTATCCCCTTACTCAAACATTGGGTTTCAATGTAATGGCCATAAGGTGTATGTGGTATGAATGCATGGGTTCGATGCAAGAGGGAATGGAGAAGGTTAGGGGAGATGATTCCTTCCATAATGTCATCATCATGATAGAAGATGCGGTGACTGGTGGAAGAAAGACCACCGAACGTGGCAAAGCGACCTAATTCGTTATTATGAGAAGAAAGGTTCACATCTGCATCGTCACAAGGGGCGACCAAAGAGTAAGCAGATAAAGGATCTACCGATGTTGAGCCCAAGGTGATCGCGAAAGAAAGGTCAAGTGAACCAACAGGGTCAAGAGTTATCCCGTATTTAGACACGATGAAACCGATGAGACGGCCAGCGAGAACAGAGAAGACACATTTCAAAGGGTTAAGGCAAATGCTATACTTGCAGCATCGGAGAAAAATGGTGCGCAGGTCATGAAGGTGTTGTGCCTAATGTTTAGAACGTGCATTAAGGTCGTCTAAATAGGCAAGGATAATATGGGCTAAGTCATGGAAGCAGTAAGACATGGCTCGTTGAAAGGTGGCGCCGGCGTTTTTAAGGCCAAATGGCATGAATCGGTATGCGAAAGTGCCCCACGGACTAATGAACGCGGTTCGAAGTTGATCAGCATGACGGATAACAATTTGGTTGTATCCGGAGAAGCCATCCATAAAGGAGAGAATCTCGTGCCCCGCACACTCATCGATGATTTGGTCAATAAATGGTGTGGGAAGTTGTCTTTGGGACAAGCTTTGTTCAGATCGCGAAAGTCGGTGCAAATAGGAATGGTGCCGTGTTTTTTGAGGACGGGAACTGGGTTAGACACCCAAGTGGTATATTCAATGGGGTAAATAAAACCAGCTTGCTGGAGTTTTTCGATTTCAGCTTTGATGGCTTCACGTCTAGAAGGATTAATGGGTCTCAAATTTTGACGAATGGGAATGGCATCAGGCCATGTGTCGATGGGATGTTTGACAATGGCAGGACTGAGTCCAGGCATTTCTGAGTATGACCAGGAGAAAACATCACGGAATTCTTTGAAGAGTTTCGTGTAGGCTTCAATTTCTTCTGGGGTGCACTGGGTGCCCATGGTGATATGTTCTTCAATACCTAGCTTGACAGAAATGTCGATTTTGATGGTGGGAGAGACGCTAGCCATATTTCCTTCTTCGAAAGCGTCAGGTGCAGGAATAGGGTTTTTGAACCAATCAAATTTATCAGGAATGAATTATTTGGAGTTGAGGGAATATTGGTCATGGAATTGATGTGGGAGGAAATATGCACGAGGTTGCATATCGTCCCTTGGAAAAGCAGGGTTGGTCATGGCTTCCATGATGTCGTCATCAAACTGGAATATGGGAAGAGAGGATGGGAGGGGTGGACCTCAGGAGGTAAAGGGATGAGACTCTGGGTGGTGATGGGAAGGGCTCACAGGTACGATGTCATGTGAGGTGACAGAGTGAGCAGTTGAATGATCAAGAGAAGCATCAGGGGAAGGTACTAAGGGGTTGGTATCCGATAATCACGGTGATGAGGAAAGGTAGGAAATGGTAACTAAGGTTTCGTTCATTTCAGTATCAGGAGGAGGAATGGTAATCGTGGTAGACAGGTGGTCCGGTGTGAGGGAAGAAGGATTACGGGTGAGAGTGGCTTCGAATTGGCGGTATGTGGCTAAAGAAGCATGATACTCATCAAGACGGGGGCAAAGGTGGGTATAGTGGCCATGGAAATTGCACAAAGAACAAGGGTGATTGGTGCGCAATTTTCTAAGTTTAGGGGTAGACTCTGGTATGGTGACATGGACTTCTGGGATGTCTGATTCTGGAAATGTTTCATTAACAATGGTCTTGAGAGGTCGTAATTCAAGACAGGTATGAGTGGCGTGACCGACAACATCACACAGAGCACACTGGATGGGATGCTTGGGAGGCCGAGGAGGGGCAGGGTTGGGCGGGGAAGGTTTGTCCTTTGATGCCCCCCTGCAAGCTTTGCCATTTCTACTTGAAGTGGTTCCAACAGGAGGCGGTGCTTGTTGAGGTGACTGAGGCACTAGTGTAGCAAGAGAATTCGTGGGGATTGGTTGAACCGGGGTCAAGGTAATATATGGTTTAGGTTGACCTGGCGGAGTGGTGGCGAGAGGGTCAAGATACCAGATAGGTATACCCAAGGTCAATTTGGGGAGGGATAGGGTGGTGAAGGTGGGGACCGAATAAGCTCCGGGAGGGGGAGCGAGGAAAGGGATCTGACTAGCATGAAAATGGCCAGGAGGAATGGTGCCAAGGGGGTTGATTTCAGGTGAAATCGACCCATGAGGAGTGGTGGTAGAAGAAGATTCAGAAGGAAGAAGGGTGGCTAGTGGGGGCGAAGGGCTAGGAGTTGGTTGAGGTTGAGGTTGCTGACTAGCCCAAGTGGGCTCCGTAAGGTCAGCCCAAGATGATTGCATCATGCAAACGTTCGCCAAGCTAGGATCAGAGAGAGGAGGAGGGGGAGGACCAGGAAAATTTTGAAGCAAAGAGGAGTCTTTGTAGACGCCGAGGGAAACATTGGTCAACGAATCAATAGTTGGTTTATTGGTGATAGTAGAGATGGTGGACTCAGGGGAGGTCTGAGATTTTGGTTCATGGTAGGTCAATTGGTCAATGGTGACAATCTTGCCATTATGAGGGAAAAACATCTTGCGGTGGACTGCGGACGGGACGACTGACATGGCATAAGTGTAACTATGCCCCAAAAGGATGTTGTAGTCAAGAGGGGCGTCGATAACTTCAACGTTGACACAAACAGTCTTGCTGGCCAGGGTGATAGGATAGTTACGAAATAGGCCAATGGGCTAGGAGGCATGGCCATCCCATGCACGAAGGGTGATGGTGGAAGGGGCCAGTTCAGGGGATCCGAGTTGTTTCCAAACTGAAGTGTACATTACACAGGTAGATGCCCCCTCATCAATTATACACCAAGCAACATTGGCATTTTGGATTTTGACTGGGATTTTCAAAGCAACAAAAGGAGGAAGAGGGGGATGGTCTGATGGACAGGCGTTGAAAACAATCAGTTGGTCATCAGCAGGATCTACAGCACCTACGGTAGATATTAGGGCCCTCTTTTGAGAAGGACATGACTAGAGGAGTTCTAGTGTTGAAATGGCAGCAGGAGATTGGGCCAGATCATCTATTATGCTGTATGAATGGGTAGCCCGACCAGAGGCAGCATTTCGGCGTAATGGTCCCTTAGGAGGTGTGGGATGAGCTTCAGCTTTGGGCAGAGGGAGTTGCAAGGGACCATTGGGTGTTGATAGAGGCTCTCTATGACCTGACGATGGAGACTCAGAGACAGACAGAACAGGAGGTGTGGAATACTGACGGGACCGAGTTTGAAGGTTGAGGTCGGCAGTGAGAGGTGGGTTAGAAGCCATCATGAGAATCTGGTAATCAGAGGAACCAGAAGGGGAAGTTTGAGTGGTTACCGGGGCGTGAGGTGGTTGAGTGGCCACGAAGCCTTGTTGCGGGAAAGGATCAGTAAACACAGTAGGTTGAGAAGTAACGGGGGTGGGAGGGGTAGTAGGGGAGGAGTTTTGTCCCCATACGGTGGCCTGAGAATCGCAAAGTTGCCACATTTGTGGTAATAAGGGACAATCGTGAGTGTAGTGACCATAAACACCGCAACACGAACAGGGCTTATTGGTGCGAAGTGGCATGTCCGGCTTGGGCTGAGAGCCCTGTGGCTGGTTGGCAGTGGTAGAGTCGATGTTGGAAGAATTAGGTCCATGATTACCAGAAGCGGATTGGTTGCCTCTTCTCCTTCTTTGATAAGGAGGAAAATTAGGTGCCCCCTGCTGTGCAAATACTTGCCCTGGAGGGGGTAGTAAGTGCGGTTGTGGGGGTGGAGAAGGCAAGGGAGTGGGAGGTCCAAATGCTGGAGGAGATGGGACACCAGGTTGCGGATAAGGAGTAGGGTGGACAGCAGTAAGGTAAGCAGGGGGGTGGGAAAAAGGAGGAGGCATGCCATAGCCTGAATACATGTTGCCTAGAGGGGAAAAAATGCTGAAGGGGCTGGCCCATAGAGGAAAACCATGGCCCGGAGGAGGTTGGGCAGAGCTATGTGACAGGGCTCCAACGATACCGTCTGTAGAATGAGATGCCCCTAAGGCATCAGGGCCACTGGGTTTGGGAAGGTCAGGAAGGACAGTATAAACATAACCAGATTGGGCATAGATAAGGTCATACTTCAAGACGATTTGGAGGGCGGCTTCTTTGGTTTTGGGAAAATGGGATGCGACATCTTTGCCAATGGGAGGTAAGAGAGAGTGAAGGAACCAGTCGATGTAAACCCGATCTTCAAAGGGGGGAGCTCGACATAAGCTTCTTCTGCGCTGCCATTCTTGGACATGAGTGGAAAGGTGGGTTGAGGAGGATTCACGGAAGGAGGTTAAAAGCTCGGTACCAGTGTCATATTGGAGAGGGAGCTGGAAATAAGATAAAAATTCTTGGGCAATGGTCGCAAAAGTGGTATGGGAGGATGTGGCCTATTCAACATACCATTTAGAAGCTTCGCCTGTAAGTGTGCATTGGAAAAATCAAAGACGAATAGAGTCTTCAGTAATGTAATTGGAGGGACACCACATATGGAAGGATCAGATATGGTTGGAGGGATCCTCACTAGCAAGGCCTTCGAACTTGGGAATGTCGGAGGGGAGCTTGGTTGGCATAGCAGGCCAACTAACATCGTGGCGGATAGGATCATTAATCAGCTGATTGAAGTCGGGGAGACTAAGGCCGGCCATATAAGGGAGTAATGGGGCTGTCGAGGTAGGTCCCGAGGTGGTTCCACTGGAAACAGACCCAGCAGTAGTACTAAGGTTACTACTGGTGGTAGGCCCTGAAGTAGAAATGGTGAAAGTGACAGGGGGAGAACCAGGAGGGGGAGAACCCAAACAATTAGAGGAAGAGTCAGAGTGCGGACTCAGGGAAAGACTTACTCAATGACGACGGGAAGGAGGAAGCTGACCAAGCAAAAACTGAAGATGAAGGCCAAGAAGTCTCCAAGAGAGGCGCCTTGGGGGCGCAATGATGACGGGAAGAAGAAAACCGACAAGGGCAGGGAGGGACAAAATCAAGTGAGGTCAAGCGCAGAAAGGTGCAGTGAAAATTGATTTTAAAGTCTTTGCCAGGCGGTGTTAACTAGGCGATTCTTCACTTAGGGTTAGTGTGTGGCGTGCATGAATTTTAATTGTTTAAACCCAGATGTTTTGAGAGTAAAAGAAAGAGTGTGTTGCGTAACAGAAAATAAATCTGCAGTAAATAAGACTAACAGAACAAAAAATTAACAACTAAAAATGCAGCAGTCTAACCCAAGAAGGCGGGTCTCTCAAAGTTAGTCTATAAGAGGGAAAAAACTAGGCAAGGCGCGCTAAAAAGAGGCCAATAGATCGAATATTCGGAGGGAATGGGATCTAAAGGGTAAATTTGCTGAAAAGTGGTGCAGCGAACAACAAATAAGCAGAGGCAAGGTTGCTGCTAAAAATGAGGAGATCAGCTAAAAATAGAAGAGTCAAGGCGGTGGCTTTAGAAATGAACCCAAAAAAAGCAATATGAGGTGGTTTTGAGAGGGAGAAGAGCTGATCTAAAGGGATCTGAAAAGGAGGTATTAGATCAGAGAAAACGAGGGCTGAAACTCTGGAAATTTAGAATTCTAAAATAGTAAAGACTCATCCAAAAAAAGTGGAGGGTAATAGAGCCCTAAGGGGCAATATTCCCTCTTAGTTGAGTGAAGCAGATCAGAAACAGGTCCAAACAAGCAGAGATAGAGGCTGGAAAACCTTGACAGAAGCTTCAAACAAACCCAGAAAAAGTGCTGAAAAATTTGCAAAAAAATTGCAGGTCGCAGGTTTTGACTTGTTTTTAGTCCAGGTCGTAGGTTTAGGGCAGAAAAGTGCGTCCTGAGGCTCAAGTCACACTTTTTGGGCCGATAAGTGCGACCTGTAGATCCGGCTCTCTTAGCGGCATATTTCAGAAAAAAATTTCGTCTCAGCTGCGGCTGATGTCTGTCACCTGTGCAATAAGGCCAGAAACACACAGAAGTTAAAAATTTGACTGTTTGAGGGTTTTAGGGGTGAAAATCACCATAGAAATAGGAAAAACAAAAAATGGAAGAGAAACCCTAGGGTCTGAAATAGCTGGATACGCAGGAATAGATAAAATGATAGCAGTCGCAAAAAAAAACTCGTGTGGAGTCGCCAGTTGTTAGTATGATTCTTTCTTCGTAAAAGATCACTTTAGCTACGCATAAAAAATAGCCCTAACATCGATTATGGCTGCAAAATATCTTTAAGTTTGCTGCACAAATTCAGATCTAAGCACAAAAAGACATTAAGAAGATAAAATATAACATGGCTCCATGCATCCAATGAACAAGACAAGAACAAAGTGTTTAAAAGAATGTTTTGTATTATATTAAAGAATGGGGCACCTGAGAGGAAAACAAGAAAGGTGTTCTCCAGTTCTCCTCAGTGGGATGGGTTCTTGGATGTCCTCAGTGTTTCAGATCTAACATTTCTCTCTCTTATGGATGTAGAAAAGAAAACATGGAACTCAATGGGAGTTCACAAAAAAAAATGGAAAATGGTGACCAAGAGTAGATCCAGAGTGATCTAATGCAATGAAGGTGGTTAATGAATGGGGAAAACCTCCCTATTTATAACAAAATATTGGGGCGGTCTAGAACTCGGTGTATGAATAAATATTATTAATTGAATTCTAGAAGCACCCTTTAGGAATATTTTATTATATTTGTTGGAGGGAAAAGGGTTCTTGACTTGGGTCAATTCCTTTATTTATAAATAATAAACAAATAAATGATTTATTTATCATTTTAAGGAAATGATTGAAATATAATTAAATAAACAATGGTTTATTTAGTTATTTATGGATGATTTAGTCAAATTTAGCTGAGAATATTATTTAAATAATGATTTAAATAACTTATTCTTAGGAAATAATTAAATAAATAAGGGTTTATTTAATTAATGTCCTTGTTTTGGGTTAAATATGACCAGGAAGTATGAATGAATAAGTTATTTTAGGTGGTGAAAGCAATTTTACTTAGGGTAAAATTGGTCTTACATGGTGTACTTGGGCTCATCTAATGATAATGGGTTAGATGACCAAAAAATGGTGTAACACTTCTGCTTTTTATCCTTTGAGTAGGATTAGATCTTAATCCTTCTGATCTTCCTTTCTTTTACTTCTTCTTTGTTTGTTTGTTTTTTTTGTGTGCAGGGAGGCATTTTTCTTCGTGGCTGAAAGTTTGAATGATCATTTATTATCATATTTCATCATTAATTAACCATGACAGGGCCTCTAATATGCTTTAAAATATGTATGCAAACCCTTGGATCATAACCCAAGGTTTTATCCGTCTTTCCTAGATTATGGAAGGGTATAATGGACTTCCTTCGCCATTAGAACATGCACAAACACAAACCATTAGAATTTAAAATGTACGGGAGGGTTTACTATAATTTTTGGGGTTTTTTAGGTGGTCTGGAGGCGTTTTCAGAGGAGGAAAAGATGCAGGGGCAGGGTTCGATAGACAGAACTAGGTGGAAATTCCAATGGAGGTGGGGAATTTTGAATTATCGGGTGGAGGAGAAAAGTGGTTTTCAAAAACCATAACTGGTTTATCGCGTGGGTAATGAGTGGTTTGTGGTTTTGGACCAAATGCACATGATACCATAGAGCGGCTGCCACGTGGCAAGGCAAAAACTGCCCATTTCTCATAGGTTGCGAAATGTCAAACCCATCGCAACCTTTTACACGATATGAGGCTTGGGTCGTCGGATCTCGGGCAATGAGGTTGATGGTGCGGAATGTCTTGGAGGAGTGGCAAGCAGGTTGAAGGAGTGGAGCCCAGGGACAGGTGGTGCAATGTGAATAGAGTCAGGGTTTTTGAGGAAGGCGGGCCCAAGCACGAGGTGACGTGGTGGATAATGTCGTATAGCGCAGGGTTATAGTAGGATTGGGATCCAGGGTTTCAAATCGACAACGGAGATGGCTCGGTGAAAAGGTGCGCATGAAATGGAAAGGAGGGGGCCCACAGTTTAATTTTTCCAAAGGTTTGGGGCCTTTTCATAAGGTTTGTGGGGTGTTTAAAAACGAAAGGGGCAAAGGCATATTTTAATGTAGAAGGGGATAATAGATAGCGGAGGCCAAGGTCTTATGTGGTCAAAGGGGCTAGGGCTTAAGAAGAGAGGGGCTTAAGGCCTGATTTTTAGAAAGAGCGCGTTTTTATTATAAAACAAGGTTTTATAACAAAATTTAAAGGACCCGATAGGCTAAACTTAGCTTAAAACAATGTAAAAAGGGAACTTTTTATATTGTTTAATATGTCAAAGGTAAAATCATGAATGAAGGGGTTCATGAGGGTTTTTTTAGGAAAGGGGAAAAAATGGGTTTTTTAGAGGAAAATAGGGAGTGAATGAGAGCGGGATGTGGGGAATAGATTGAAGTTAGAAGGACCTAAAAAATGGAGTTTCCTTGGAGCAGTGGGGTAAACTTGAGAAGGCAAAGATAGAAAAATTTAGTGAAACAGTTAGGCTTAGGATAATGAAGGAAGTGAGATTTCTAGAACTCAAGATATTTCTCACATGTTGTTTCTAGAAATCTAGGATTATAACCTAGCCATCCATTGACATCAACAAAAATTACTAATGAGTAACAGATATGAAGGCTTCGAGCTCCCTCCTTTAGAAACTGCCTCGACAATGCTATCCTGGCCAAACTCCTGGAGGAAGTGGTCTAGATGGCTCACCCCCACGCTCAAAGGAGCCGCAGTAGGGTTTGAGCCTTGTTCAAAATTTACTCTCAAAACTAGCGGCCCCTGTCCACAGATCTCTAGACCCGAATGAAAAAATTTGGAAGAATTCCCAAGTACATTGCTATTACAGCAGCTAAAAACTATGTCCTCGAGGCCTCCTATTTTGTAGAAAGAGCAGCATGGGTCTTGATTCCTGAGAATGCCCTTGTTTTCCGGGGGCTTATCCTTTAACCCTAGAGGAGCACCCAATTTTTTTGCTGAGATGACTGATAGTTGCTTCTCAACCTTCGTTTCCTTATAGGAAAGCCCTTCACATCCCTCCAGTGGTTCTTTGACCCCCCAATCCATTCCCGAGCCTCTAGGTAAGTAGGAGTTCTTTCCACCTGGGCCAATGAAATCGAGAATATTCTGGTTTGTTACCTCCATCCCCCACATAGCGAACATGTCCCTAGCCTCGGGATCCACCTCCACTCTTTTTGAGTTGTTGACCATGGCTCTGTCCTTCAGCTAGTGACAACAACGACCACAGACTTCAACCCTGCACCATCAAGCGGAAGCCCTTCAGAGGGGAAACAGTTTGACGTTGTTTTTACCTGAATTTCTTCTAATAACAGTGGTATCCCACAAGCCCGATCCCTTCGAATGAAGAAAAACCCTTCAGATGTTGTAGGTTAAACCCCATTTTGGTAGAGATGGTTGTGTTATAGCAAGGAAAATTTTAAGGATGGAAAATTATATTCAAGTTTAAAACATTGGCGAATCTCACTAGTCACTAATATGTAAATTATCATATATTTATTATTATATTTGTAAAATTATTAAAACTTAATATGATTTTATATATATTATCTATATAATTTTAGCGATTTTTAAGGTAAAATAATTTTATATTGTAAAATTTGGGCGAATCATTTTTAGAAAAAAATGGAAATTGACGAATCTTTTTTTTAGAAAAATGATGCAAAATTAGCCCACCTGCAAATATTAGCCCCTAAAATTTTCCATGCATTACAGTAGTAAAAAAGTAATAAGGAAAATCAAACCCTAACTAGGGCGGGGTTAAATCTTAAAAAAATTGAAAAATGAAATAGCAGGGCATCTCCGGTCAACTAAGTCACTACACTATGATCCTAGAAAGTGTGAAGGTGACATCCATCTGTTGTGACGCATGGAGACCAGTCACCCCGTACTGGGTGATTCTTCGGAAAAATCCATGCCATTAATATGTGTCTTCCTCTATGATCAACGTATCCCAGTACGTCAGAAAGGCTCTAGTACTTTCAGGGGTGGCCCAAAAATGTCCTAGCTGGACTCCATTGACACAGGTTGAAACCTACGGACGTCAAACCCTAGCTCTAGCATCAGAGCCAAACCTCCTATATTATTGAAATATGTGTTGCACCTTCTTCAACAATTTCTTCTGTGATGTTTTGATTATTTATAGGATATCAAACGTTTTTGAAAATTTTTCAAAAAGATATTATATAAAAATTGTAGTCTCATTGTCTTGTATACCTTAATCTTATTTGACTACCTCTTCTACAACCTTTTCTACTGATTTTATTATAATAGGAACATTATTCAAGTAATTACAGTGCTATGTGGCTCATTTCAATGCTTAAAAATGTTTCCTCACTTTTGAATGTATGTAATCTTTAAAATGTTCCAAGCTTATTAAGATGGAGATGTTACTACAATATTTCAAATAATATTATCATCCATATCTAGTTGAATTAGAAACAATGCTTCTACATCATCCTTCATGTTCACTATAAGTTAATCCCTTTGACTTGGTGTCATAACCGTATAAGATTCTTGGCTTGGGGGTCTTTGAAACCATACAATACAATATCCCATAACTCATCCATTCGTAATCTAGTTCTCACCTTGATGTCCCAAGGCTCATAATATTTACCGACAAAAAATAAGAGGAAAATAAACATTGTGAAAATATATGTTCATGCGACTGAATTAGCAAAAAACTATACACATTTTTTTCTTAAATTAAATAAATTACTTTGTTCCTATCCCTTTTTATAATAAACCTTTTTCTTTAAATTTTCAATCAATTTTCTCTCCATTTAATTTATTTTGGGTCTCTTCTTATCTTAATTCTTTAATGTTCTCCCTTATCTTCCTTTCCAAAATATTTTCATGCAGGGTAATAATAAGCCATAAATGGTATTGAAAATATATATTTCAATGCATGACCATTTTCTTAAAAAAAAACTTTTCTCCATTAAAATATTTTCAAACAAAATTGTTTTAATGTTGACCTGTCATAAAACATGGACATGGATTCCATACCGTGAATATGTTTAGAGACAAATTTTCTTACAATGACTACAACAGATCTATAATTCACTAATCCTTTATATTTTGGTGGCTACACTCGGTGGTGTATGACACTCGTATATCCAACTCTCTTATGCTTGAATCCACTCCTCAGATAATGAACAAATTAGATGAATGCGAGATGTTTCTTATTTTAAGACTCAAACCTATGCAACTAGAAAATTATAGTGGAAGTTCTCAGGGCATGTGGGAAACTTTACAATTATGGTCTATCTATAACTATTTTGATTCTCTCCATTATGGCCTTGGAAACAATGAGTTATGGTCCTTTAGTTGTTTAGTCAATTCAGTGTCCTTAATTGATAGCATAAATTATTCACGAGGGCTTGTAAACTGATGAGGTATACTTGCACTATATGTGCCTAAATATCCTTATTCTTATTTCATTGTTCTCAGTATTTTCTTGATGTTTTTCATTTTTTTTATGTTTAGGTTTTAGTATGCTATTCTATGATCAAAAGGTGACATCAAATCTATGACAAAAAGGAAAGAAAAGAGAACCCTAGACTCAAAACAGAGTGTAATTGTAAATTTTGTTCCTGATCAGGAAAATAATGAAAAACAGAGCATTCTAATCCATGGATGTCCTAGCTTGCAAATGAAAACAAATGTAACTCAAGACATTATATTTCAACCTGATTCTTTTAGTTAGAGGTTTGTTGGAATAGTTTGTGGAAGAGATTGAATTCCAATGTGATGAGGATCTTCCTAAAAATAGACAGCAACTTAGAGTATGATAGTGCAATCTTATTCATATAATAGAGATATTTTGGAACAGCTTGAGAAGAAAATTGATATAATATGCTAAGGATCTCCTATGAATATTTGAACTACTTATGACATTATAGCTAGATCTCGTTCATCAGGTAGAGATTTATTGGAAGATTTTATTGAAGGAAACTAGTTATAACGAAGTAAGGATCTTCTAAACAACAAAAAGTAACCCAAATTATTACAATTAGGTCTTTTCTGTGATTTAGATATTTATTGGAACAGTTTTGAGAAAATACTACTTGTAACAATATGAGGATCTTCTATCTAATTACAGAACAAAAAATGATAATTAACTCAACATAGTACAACCAAATCTCATTCGCATAAGAGTGATATATTGGAAAAGCTTTTAAGAAAAAGAATGGTTGTAGGATACTGAGGATATTTTAATCTAAATGATAGAGCTAAAGTGTTGGTAACTCAAGATTTAAAATTTTATCCATTCATTAAATAGAGATATGTTGGAAAATCTTTGAGAAAAGACTAATTATAACATCATGAGGATCTGTTACTTAAAAAAATAGTGCAAGACATGGTACTAAAAGTTATGAACTCAGAAAACTGTCTAAGTGAAAAATATAACAACACATAATTAAGAGCTACTTATCTAGAAATCATGCAGAAGCCTCTTTAGATAGCAGGGACCCTCTGCTATCAATTTGGCATGAAAATATTTAACTCCTCAAGTTTGTCTTCAACACAGCATCAAAGTTATGCTTCTTCTTATTATCAAAAATACTTCGAAACATAGTATCACAGCCTTAGCAAAATAAAAGTTAACTTGTGTTTCTCAGTCTCACCGAGCTAAATTTATAGGCAATTACATAACTGATATTGAATGAAAGTAGGCACAGGTGTATTCTAAAGTCAAAATCAAACTAAAACTTCTTTTTAGGACTCGTGATTTGGTGAAATCAAATCAAGAGTCCTTATCCTTATAGAAATCTACTTCTCGGACTTTTGGTTTGACCACGTACATAAGCATCTCCAGTTTTTGATTCATCCTTCGTGGAGGACAAGGAATGATGTATGAAAGATTTAGAATCTAACCATATACTCCTTTTCTTCAGATGACACATGTAATATGTTAAAACACCAAAATGGCTACTTAATGTGTAACTAGCTATAGAATGACTGCATTCTGTAGCTAAAACTGTTCAGAAATAATTAAGACAACAAAACCACAAAAGTACAAGTTAGTCATTGCATGTATTCCTTAAGTGATTTTAATCATATTATTGATCTTTAGGTCTATAAAATGACAAAAGGAATGATAAGATGAAGTGGAATTTGGCAAAGGAGAAGACACTTTTAGGGCTCAACATACCCCACTACAAAACTTTTGCATGTCCTCATGCAATTTCATTCCATTCGTACTAATACTTCTGCAAGAACATTTAACCTTTTTTTTCTGCTTCTTCTAGCGGTTAATCCCATCCTGGGTTTCCTTACGAGTGTCTTGAACTTGAATTTAATGAGTGCCCTGTTCAATTTCTTGTTCCTTTTCTTCAACTTGTTGTTTGCTTTATATACTCCTTCCATTTTCTGAGAGAGAGTGTTGTTAATGCTGCCTTTCAATTTAACCTGCTCCCTTAAAATTTCATTTTCATTCTTAATATGGTTATTTGGTATCTCCAATTCATAATTGTCTCTTCTTAATTTTTCAATTGGAGGTTCTTGTGGATTGGGGGATCTTTCTTTATTTTCTGAGGGTTTTCTCTCTAATGATTCCACATGGTCATAAAACTGTTACTGAGCTGGGTCTACATCTGGGGTTCTTCTACCAGAGTTTTCTTCATATTGGTATGTAGGAGATCTGTCAACTGGGGTTTGAACTGGAACTTCTTCTTCTACAATGTTTATGATTTCAGTTCCTTTAATGCATGTATTTTTCACCATGCCCTTAAGCCTAGAGCTTCTTCTCAATTTGGGTGGATTTTCATCTTTTACATCCTCTTCTTCAGCACATTTATTTATTAATTCCTCCTTCCTTTTATTCCTGAGTTGTTTCCTAATTTTTACCAATTTCTCAGAGATTATTTCATCATTATATTCTTATGTTGATACATTAGGCCTGACTTCAACAGTTTTAACATCTTTTCCTCTCCTACTTCTTCTCACAGGTTTTTCTTTATACAATGTTTCTCTGGGTTCCTCAAAATGGTTTCTTAGGAGGAATTCATCCCAATTATCTCCTATATTCTTTAAATGAAACTCAATTAACATTTTAATTAAGCCATGATGATGTAAGGTAGTCTCTAAGAACTGATGCCTTTTCTGGACATTTGAAGACATCCTTTTCAAACTATTAAGTAGGAAAAGGGGCAGATTTATTTCTTCATCTAGAAAATTCATCATGAGCCTAATGTGATAAACATACAAAGTGCCAAATCTGCCTTCACAGGTTATGAACTTTGGTAAAATTAATAGCATATTCCTCCATTTATTCTTCAAAGCTGAACTAGGAATACCATTCTTAAACACTACAGTGTCCATACCTGGGTTTTTTTAGCATTTGTCTCCAAGCCGCGTTGTGAAATTCTTTGTTTTTAAACCAACTTTCTCCTTGTCTTGATAGCTCTATTGCTTCTGCTATGAATTCCTCTGTGATGGTGAATTTGATATCCCCGATCTCCACCTCTAATCCATTGAATGACCTGGAAAATTACTTTGTGATTTCCTTGTGGAATCCATTAAAATTATCTATAAAGCTCAGCCATCCAGCCTGTTGCAATAGCCCTTTAATCTGAGGGTATCCTTCTAAATACTTAGTTCCAATTGGCTCTAACCTTACAATAAGCCCCATTTTTTCTTGATGAAGATTGCTTCCTTCCTTTGCCTTCAATTCACTTCTCTGTTCCTGTTCTTAAAGCAAAAGCAACTGTGAAAGTTTGTCTTTCCCTAAAATGAATTCTCTGTAGATGATGATTTGGCTACAGAAATAAATAGCAGTGAGTGGATGTGAACATAATAGGGTAGTGGTAAATCATAAGGATAATCGACTGTAAGAGTTTGACATGGAATGAATTACCGCGAAGAAATATCATGAGGATTTTCAAAAATAATCAATGAATTTCGTGGTCTGATGACATGACCTAATAGGTCACTTCCAGGTTCTGACCGTTAGCTTTCAATTAATGATGATTTGTTATGGAGTGGGCTAAAATGGATTTGGTCAAGGAATTTTTATGATAGGGGTTTGATCAATTCGAATCATAAAATAACTTATGAAAACATATGACCTAACCACATTATACTTTTAATGATTTTCTATCAAAAATAATTTCATACAATTTTACCTTAGCCCTTTTTGAATTTTTGTTGCTTTGATGTGCTTTGTCTTTCATCTGAAAAATATTGATCCTTTAGGCTCCATAATCTTCTTTTACTCATCCTCTATTTACTAGAGTAGGTTTTGTAGAATCAATTGGCCACAGAATGGATCTGGCTGCAAAACAGGTAGCTACATAATGTACCTGTAAAAACTCTGAAATATGAGATGGATCATGAAATATGGATAAAGTGAGATATGGATGAAATGAATGAAATGGATCATGAATATGTAAAGTGAATCTGCAACTTATGATTTTATGACACCTAATTGCAGAAAAGAACAATTTTTGAAAATCTAAAGTGTCAGAAGAACTTTGATTTTCACCTTAGATTTTTTGTATAAACATGCCAATCAATGATTGGTTTTCATGTTTATACCTTTTTTTTTCATTATATATAGATATATATATATTGAAGAAGAATAAAATTAAGTTAGTGAAGAAAAAGGGTTCTTCCTCACTAACTTCATATCAATGTTATCTTGACATTTCTTGACAAATTCCTCTCTTGAAAGTGGCTTATGATACAATTTTAGTCTGTGTCCATCTACAAGAAAGGCTACCTTTCCTTCATCTATTGTCCTGATTTTTATTGCTCCATTTTCAAAGATTTTCACAATATCATATGGCCCAAGCCAATGAGTCTGAAATGTACCTGAAAAATCCTTGAACTTTGAATCAAATAAGAGGGCCCAGTCACCTTCTTTAAATTTCCTTTCCTTGATGTACTCATCATGCCATCTAGTACTTTGTTGTTGGAATATGATTGTTCTTTGGATTGCATCTTATCTGATCTCATCCAATTCATTAATCAGCTCCAATCTATGCTTTTGTGCTTCTGTTAAATCAAATCCTAACTGGACTTCCATTTTGAATGTTTAGATCTGAAATTCTATAAGAAACAAGACTTGTTTTCCATAAACAAGTTCATAAGGAGTGTGACCTATTGTGTTTCTCCATGTAGTTCTATAGGCCTATAAGGCTTCAGGAAGCCTTTTTTCCCAATCTCTCCTGTGTAAATGAATAGTATTTGTTAGGATCCCTTCAATAAATTTATTGGTAGATTCCACTTGACCATTTGCTTGTGGATGGTAGGGAGTAGATTTTCTATGTATGATTTTTTACTTTTCTATCATTTTCTCCACTAGCTTTGATGTGAATTGAGCTCCTTTATCTATAACAATTTCTCTTGGGACACCAAAATGAGTAAAAATATCCTCAAAAATAAAATTTATTACAGATTCTTCAGTAGCAGAAAGTAAGGGTTTGGCCTCTACCCATTTGGTAACATAATTAGTGAAAACTAATATATGTTTCTTTTGTCTTGATGGAGGATTAATAGGTCCTACAAAATCCAAAGCTCGTTTTTCAAAGGGTTTGATGTGTACCTAAGGTTGCAGTGGCATTTTACCTGAAGGAGAAGGTTTCCCTACCCTTTGGCAACTATCACACCTTTTAACATACTCTTTAGCATCCTTAAAGAGGGATGGCTAATAATATCCTAAATGAAGGATCTTATAAGTTTTCCTCTTATCAACAAAGTGTCCACCACATGGTTCATCATGACATGCCTTGAGGATATCAGGCATCTCATCTTCTCGAACACATCTTCTGATAATGAAATCTGGACCTATTTTATATAACTCATTAGCAATCCATGAATATTTTGCACTGTCATAAATGATCTTTATTTTATCCTTTGTATTCATAATTGAAGGAAATTTTCCCGAAACCAGATAGTTAGCAATATCAACAAACCAAGGAGTTTGAGAGGTAATTCCAAAGAGATATTCATCAGGGAATTTGTCTTCAACTGGAGTATTGTCTTTAATGTTTTGGAGTCTAGATAGGAAATCAACCATTGTCTTTTGTTTCCCAGACCTATCTAGAATGGTGACGTTAAACTCTTGTAAAAGCAGTAACCATCTTATGACTCTGCCATTAGTAATTGATTTGTTCATTAAGTACCTAATTGCAGAATGGTCTATGTGAACAAAAGTTTCATAGCCTGTTATATAGTGTCTAAATTTATTTATGGCATGAACAACAACTAAGAACTCTTTTTCAGTTACAATATAATTCAACTATGAAGGAGTTAAATTTTTACTTGTATAGTAGATGGCATAATGAATCAGGTCTTTTTGTCCCAATAGAGCTCCTAAATCTGTATCTGAGGCATCTGTTGAAATATGAAAAGGTAATTTCCAGTTAGGTCCCCTTAAAATAGGTGCTTTAGAGATTTTTGTTTCCAGGGTTTCAAAGGCTAACTAGAAGTCAGAATTCCAATTAAATTCACAGTCTTTGGTAAGTAATTTGAAAAGTGGAGATGCTATCTTGGTGAATTTTTCTATAAATCTCCTATAATACCCTGTAAATCCTAGAAAACTCCTAACATCTTTTTGACAACTTGGAACTAGTAGTCTGGAGATGACTTCAACTTTTCACTTATCAACTTTGATCCCCTCTCTTGAAATGTGATGTCCTAGAACAATCCCTTCAGTAAACATCATAAAACACTTTTCATGACTTAATGAAATATTTTCTTCTTTACATCTATTTAGAACTTTTTCCAAGTTTTCTAAGGCTTCTTCAAACGTGTTTCCATAGACTATGAAGTCATGCATGTATACCTCTACATAGTCATGTATTAGATGTGAAAAAATTCCTAATACTGCCTTTTGGAATGTTGTAGGTACATTGCATAATCCAAATGGAAATACTCGGTAGGCATAGGTACACCAAGGACAGGTAAATGTGGTCTTGTCTTGGTCCTCAAGTGCTACTTGAATTTGATTACAGCCATTGAACCCATCCAAAAATGAAAAATATTTCTTGCCTGCTAATGTGTATAACACATGATCTATGAAAGGTAAGGGAAAATGGTCTTTAAGAGTAACTTTGTTCAGTTCTTTGTAATCAATACATACCCTCCATTTTCAATTATTCTTGGGTACAATCACCAGAGGAGAGACCCACTGACTATCTGAAATAGGATAAATAAAATTGACATTTAACAATTTCTGCAATTCTTCTTTAACAATCTCCCTAAGGTTTAGATTCATCCTTCTCTGAGGTTGTCTAATTAGTTTACAATTTTCCTCTATATAGATATGATGAGTGCAAGTCTTAGGATTGATTCCTTTCATGTCAGTGTACTCCCAAGCATATGCAGAAGAATGTCTCTGTAATGTTTTGACTAGCTTTTCTTGTTGAAACTTCTCTAGGTTTTTGTTTATGTTTAAGGTTTTTCCTGGGAATATTTCAATTGTAGAGCTGCCAAATTCTTCCATGGAGTAAAGAGACATCCATTTTGATGATAATATCTCAATGTTAGATTCCTCTTGAAATTGCTCATTTTGAAATTCTGAAGAAGATTTACAATTTTCCAAAGTATTCAGAATCTGACTATCTTCACTAATTTCTAAAATTGTGAAGAGAGGTTGTATATCTTCTTCATCATCAATCCATTGAGTATCATCTAATTATGTGATTGTTCTTGCTGGATGATACAAGGTAAATTTCTTAGTTGAACTTCCATCAGAGATGTACATATCACAAGATCTATAGCTAATGAAAGCATCAACTATAGCTAACTAAGGTCTTCCTAATATAATAGGATGTCCTCCTAGATCATTTTTAGGAGTTACAATCATGAAATCCACAGGATACTCCCAAGAATCTAAGGACACTGGGATATATTCTATTATCCCATCTATTATGATCACAGATCTATCTACTAATTGTAGCAGTGTGGGTGTAAAAAGAAGATTAGGAAGTTTTAGTTTTTCCATGATTTTTCTACTTATGATATTGATTTTTGCTCCTAAATCAATAAGTGTGTTCTGGATTTCAATTCCATCGATGTGTATTCTGAAAATTGGATTTCCTAGGTCTAGATACTTAGGAATGGCAATCTTGCCCATCATTATGTCTATTATTTTTCCTACCAATTGTGTTTTATTTATCTCTTTTATTCTTTTTCCTGTTTTTTTCATACTCAAATCCTTTATTTTTTTACTAATATTAGGGTTTCCTTGATAGCTTGTAATAATGGAATATTAATACAAACATTTCTTAACTCGTCTAGGAAATCGTAATTAGGCATCATAATTTGTTTTTCTACACCCTTATCAATTTGTAATCTTTCTGGAAAAGGAGGTGTAGAGGTAGATGTTGATGGTTGCTCTAATATAGGAGTTGAAATTATTGGCTCTTTTTGTTTTGATTTTTCAATGTTTTGGTCTTGAAAAGATGTGCTTCCCTCAAGACTTTTATTTACCCATAGAGAATATTCCTCAGAATTGTTTTTCTCTTGTATAATTACAGAATGTTTCTTCTTTTCAAGTATTCTTCCAGACCTAATTTGAACATCATTAAGGTCTAAAGGAGTAATCAAATAGGTTGAGAATTGTTGAACTTCTATCACATATGTATTCTGAGGGTTTTTATTGTTGGGGTTTGGTATAGGCTGGGCAAGCAATTGATTTTCTTTTTGAGGAAATGGTAATGGAAGTGGTTGATTTTGATTTTGGTTTTGATGTTGTGCATTTTGTTGAGGATTTTGTTGAGGATTTTTTTGTGGGGGGAAGTTTGAATATGTTGGATATGGGGGATAAGAAGGTGGATATTGATAGTACTGGGAGAACCTTCCATAAGGATTTTGTGTTCCTTGTGCCCAAGGTTGAGATTGATTTTGAAAATGGGGCCAAGGTGGCTACCAATAGTTCCAATTTGGTGGGGGTTGATTATGCATTTGATTATTAAACCCTTCTGCCTGAGGTCCCTGGCAAGGTCTTCTAGAGACAAAGTTAAGAGATTATGTGGAATTTGTGGGTGTTTCTTCTTGAAAGACTGCCTTAAGACCAGGGAGTGAAAGACAACTCTTGGTCTCATTTTTTTCTGAACAAATTGCACAAGTCTCTATTACTTTTGCATCTAAAGGGCACTATCTCAAGGCACTCTTCTTCCTACATTTGCGACAAAATATTGGTAAGGTATCAACTTCGGATTTTTGCTTGTTCTGTAACTTAAGGGTGTCTATTTGTTCACTAAGACTCCCTAGAATGTCAAATTTAAATTCATCAAGCATATTACCTATTTCTACCATACTTACTATTCTACCTGCAGATTTACTTTCCCTTGCAAGAGCAGGGTCTCTTGGTCCTTTTAGAATTTTAGATTTTCCTCTTGAAATATTGATACATAACTCAGTTATATCAGGTAATGGAAGCTAAGATATGTCCCCTTTTCCCATCATATTGAGGATATTTATCCATTCATCCCTAATTGTTTTCAACAAGAGAGCTTTCAAAGTTTCTTGATCTAGGGTTTCCATTTTTCCCCTCTTGATGTTATAATTGAATCTTTCCAACAATTATTCTAGATTTTCATCATCTTTTTGCATCATCTTGAACACTTCTTCCTTAATGTTGACTGATATACAGTAATCCAGGTATCTCTGTAGAAATTCTCTCTTCATATCATCCCATGCCCTAATAGACATATTGATTAAAATCATAAACCATTTTAATGTTGCTCCTTCCAATGTTGAAGGGAAAAATTTAAGTTTCTGAGCATCTTGTAGATAATCATAGGTTCTACATTGAACTTGAAATTCAAATAAGAAGGTTTCAGGATCCTCACTTTTTAGTCCATGAAAGTTTGGAAGAATAGAAGGTGATATGTTTTTCATAGTTGCATTAGTCTCTTCATCTACTATAGGGAATCCAAAATAACTTCTAGTTTCCCTTCTACCTCTTCCTCCTTCTGCATTTCCTTTTCCTCCTTCTACATTTCCTCTATCTTTTCCTCTGTCTCCTCCTCTTCCTCTACCTCCTCCAAATAGTGTATGTTCTCCATTAAATACTTCTCCTTCCCCTTCTTCTGCCATGATAAACTCTTCTGAACTGATATAGGGTTCAGTTGGAAGAGTTGGTTGTTTTACTGGTTCTTCTATTAAGGGTATATTGAAGAAATAGTCCTCTTCTTCCTCTTCACTAGGGATTTGTAATTCTTCTGCTAGAATATATTCCCCTGTGGAAGTGTAAAAGGTTACCCCTTCTGTAGGAGTCCTTGGATCTTCTTCCTCTAGAATTGCTTCAGTGGATGAAGTGGGGGATCTTCCTGATGGGATATATGATCTTGAGACTTTTGGAAGCCTATGACGAGTATAGTATGGAATGTGAGTTTGAGTTGGAGGTGTGCTACTTCTTGGTGATGGTGGAGTGAGTGGAGTTGTGGGAATTAAAATTTTTCCTCTTACAAATCTACTCCGGGAATCTCTTTCTCTACCCATATCATTGCTTATGGGAAATAGGAAATAAGGCTACCTAGTTATACCTCCCTGGCAATGGCGCAAAAATTTTTAGTCAATTCAGTGTCCTGAATTGATAGCATAAATTATCGATGAGGGCTTGTAAACTGATGAGGCATACTTGCACTATGTGTGGCTAAATATCCTTATTCTTATTTCATTTTTTTCAATATTTTGTTGATGTTTTTGAGTTTTGTTATGTTTAGGTTTTAGTATTATATTCTATTTTCAAAAGGTGACATCAAATATATGAGAAAAAGGAAAGAGAAGAGAACCCTAGACTCAAAACAGAGTGTAATTGTAAATTCCATCCCTAATCAGGAAAATGATGAAAAATAGAGCATTCTAATCCATGGTTGTCCTAGCTTGCAAATGAACACAAATGTAACTCAAGACATTATATTTCAACCTGATCCTTTTAGTTAGAGGTTTTTTGGAATAGTTTGTGGAAGAGATTGAATTCCAATGTGATGAGGATCTTCCTAAAAACTGATAGAAAATTAGAATATTATAGTGCAATTTTATTCATATAATAGAGATATTTTGGAACATCTTGAGAAGAAAATATGCTAAGTATCTCCTATGAATATTTGAACTAATGAAATTACAGCTAGATCTCATTCATCAGCTAGAGATTTATTGAAATATTTTATTGAAGGAGACTATTTATAATGAAATAAGGATCTTCTAAACAACAAAAAGTAACCCACGGTATTACAATTAGGTTTTTTCTATGATTTAGAGATTTATTGGAACAATTTTGAGAAAAGACTACTTGTAACAATATGAGGATCTTCTATCTAATTACGAAACAGAAAATTATAATTAACTCAACATAGTACAACCAGATCTCATTCGCATAATAGTAATATATTGGAAAAGATTTTAAGAAAAAGAATGGCTGTAGGATACTGAGGATCTTTTAATCTAAATGATAGAGCTAAAGTGCTGGTAACTCAAGATGTCACAATTAAATCCATTCATTAAATAGAGATATGTTAGAAAATCTTTGAGAAAAGTCTAATTATAACATCATGAGGATCTGTTAGTTAAACAAACAGTGCAAGACATGGTGCTAAAAGTTATGAACTTAGAAAATTGTCTAAGTGAAAAATATAACAACACAGAATTAAAAGCTACTTATCTAGAAAGCATGTAGAAGCCTCCTTACATAGCAGGGGCCCTCTGCTATCAATTTGGTATGAAAATATTTAACTC
Source organism: Pinus albicaulis (assembly GCA_034641835.2). NCBI lineage: Eukaryota > Viridiplantae > Streptophyta > Pinopsida > Pinales > Pinaceae > Pinus > Pinus albicaulis. The sequence goes on along the minus strand of CM076582.1, from coordinate 1,340,961,563 downwards.
CTCAAGTTTGTCTTCAACACAGCATCAAATTTATGCTTCTTCTTATTATCAAAAATACTTCGAAACAGAGTATCACAGCCTTAGAAAAATAAAAGTTAACCTGTGTTTCTCGGTCTCACCAAGCTAAATTTATAGGCAATTACATAACTGATATTGAATGAAAGTTGGCACAGGTGTATTCTAAAGTCAAAATAAAACTAAAAATTCTTTTTAGGACTCGGTCCTTATCCTTATAGAAATCTGCTTCTCAGACTTCTGGTTTGACTGCATACATAAGCATCTCCAGTTTTTGATTTAGCCTTCGTGGAGGACAAGGAACAATGTAGGCAAGATTTAGAATCTAACCATACACTCTGTTTCTTCAGATGACACCTGTAATATGTTCAAACACCAAGATGGCTATGGAATGTGTAACTCGCTACAGAATGACTACATTTTGTAGCTAAAACTGCTTAGAAATCATTAAGACAACAAAACCACAAAATTACAACAAGTTAGTCATTTCATGTATTCCTTAAGTGATTTTAATCATCTTATTGATCTTTAGGTCTATAAAATGACAAAAGTAATGATAAGATGAAGTGGAATTTGGCAAAGGAGAAGACACTTTTAGGGCTCAACATTAGTGATGGCAAACAAAATTGTTATGTTGATATGCTAGTGAGTATGCTAGTTGCACACATGAATTTCTTGGTGGGTATTGAATTTTTTGGATAAAATTGATCTATGGTGTTGTATAATGGTTAAAAAATTGATCTATGGTGTTGTAGAATGGATGGGTCTAGAAACCCTCAAAAAGTAGTGCTAGCACAACAACTCTAAAGGCCAATGGAGAATCACAACTCCCAACAACAATGATGTTTTTTCATACTATTGTGAATAAAAAATGTGAAAACGAGAAAATATTGATTATCTGGCTCTTTGAAACTTCTAGCTGTGATACCAATCTGATAGATGGAAAAAGAAGGAAACACCAGAATAACACACTCAAATGTGACTTGTTTCTTAGTGAATGGATTACTGCTTAAACCTTACATGATTATAAAGAGACAAAAAAGCTAAAATTATCCATGCTCATATTTACTCACACATGTAACACACACGAGAATGAAAGTTGACATAGATGGTTGAAAATTGCTAAATTTAGCTTTCTAACTCTAACTCAATCTGATAGCTAACTCGATTGGATGAATTCAATTAATATGAAATGTTATTCTCTAACATAGTATCCAACTTTTTAATTTAGAAGTTAAGAAAATTCAAAATGCTTTTGACTCTCTAAGTACATTTTTTGGGTAAGGAATAAAAATTAAATATTGAATTAGGTGGTGGAAATTAAAGATGTCAAAAGAAACCTTGATCAAAATATGTTTTCCAATCAATCACATCAAACATTATTTCAAAGTATAAAGAGCTATTTTTATTTTTTCTAGAAGTGCACTATGAGCTTCCTCCATAACTTACTGATAGATAATTATACATATAAATAATTGGAGTCCCAACTTCCCCACAATTTAGTATAGATGGTTATGCATTTAAATAATTGAATTCATAGGAACTTTTTTTCTCTTACAATCTCTGTAGATGATGAAGGTCTATCACCTGCAATGCATAGTTTGAAACTTGTTGTGACTACCTTCAAATCCTTGCACCTCCATTGGATTCCATGGTTGGTCACTTCCTATTCCCTAGCAACCGTAGATTCATTTAACAAATTTTTGGTACAAAATGCCCCATGGGCACGACCAAGCCTACATATTTTGCACAAATATCAATACCATTAAAACCCTATCCCCAAAATAATGAGCCCAAAATCATGAAGAGAGAAACAAAGAAAGATTAACTTCATTTATTAATGTGTTTGGGTGGAATGAAGTAGTGAATCTAAGTGAGTGAAAATGCATGAGTTATAAGAAGAAAAGAAAGGACTAGATATGTGTGTTATATTTTTTCAGTGGTTGATTATATTTTCTAAAAGTCTAAACATATAAGATTAGGGTTTGAGATAAATTTTAACCTTTTGTATTGCATTATGACGAAGAATATGTTTTGGAAATCAAATTTGTAGTATTCGTGTAATATTTTTTAAAACAAAATTAAAATTTTGGAAGGCCAATATCATTATAAGAGTCATATCAAGAAATAAAGGTATAATAAAAGAATGGCAGCTGAAAAGACAAATGGATAATTTTTCATTAGAGCGAACTAATAGCACAAAAAAGTGCTATAAAATAAGTCCAAACTATAAAAGGGTCACACCATGGTTTTCTTAACATAGAACAATATTTTTGTGACTAAATTGAGCTTGTTGTGAGTTTCGTGTGTTCGTAGAATTTTTTAGTGGAAGCATTTTGGGCTCTAGAGCTCACTACTTCATTGCTAGGGCATTCATCTCTCCTACAGTGCCTTTTCACCTTCAGATTACATGGGAAAAAGAGCACCTTCAGGTCTGCTGAGAAATGGATTACCCCATAAGTAGGTAAGGAGGTTCATGAATGAGTAGATATTGTTCAATTAATCAATGTTTGATTAAAAAACAAGAAAGGAACAAAGGCTTTTAAAATCGAGCTATCATTCAACCTTTTCATCTTCATCTTAGAATCAATTTGAGTATGATCAATGCCAATTACTTATATAATAATATATAAAATTGATTTCGTTTAGTATAAAAAATGATATTTCATTATATTAGTTATATGTAAAATAAGTTTATTAGAACTTTGATAAAAAAATTAAAATAAAAAATTAAATTTCTACTCATAAGTATCTCTTTACATTTTATTGGTTTGGATAGTCAAACATAGAAATATTTCATTAGTAATTGTTAAATTTTCAATTAAAATATATATATGTCAATCTAAAATATCCTAATACTAAATTTCCGTTATTGCACTTTACATATCATTCTTTACCAATGTTATAATAATTTATCTTTTATATATCATTAGTTAAAAATAAAACCAAATGTAAAATATCTTAGTAGTGAAATTCAATTGCTCGAGTATAGATATCACTCTTTACAATTGTTATTATTATTATTTATCTTTTACATACCATTTTATATGTTATTAGTGGTTAGTGGTAAGAACATATAAAGTTTTCAAAAAATAATTTAAAATGTTTATATATATGTTCGATTGATACAAACATGTAGCCCCAATCTATAGAATGCTTGATTAACCTGTAGCGATCCGCTATGCACGTTTATATACATTACATTCTGTAATGTTTGTTCAAGAAGGTTCCCGGAATATTTCTCTCAAAGCCCTAACAAATGGAACGTTAATGAATTCTATATTTCTGCAAATACTAGAGAATATATTTTCTTCCATCGTGTAAGTTACAGAAAGAGAACGTCTCTTTTCCCATTGTTTTAGTTAGAGAAGATTGAAGGACATGGTCACAATTTTTTTTCCCTTCTGACCATAGAATGTCTATTCTTCAAACATATTAGTTATAGAAGAGTGAAGGACATGGTTACAATTCGCTTTTCCCTTCTTCTTTTTTCAGTAGTTAAAAACTTTTGGTTTATATTTAGTACGAGTAAAAAAAATAAAATTTTTCATCCAAGTTCTTTGTTCAAATATTCATTTTACAAAATGTCAAAAATTCCACTTAGTCTTGTGCTACAAGAAAAAAATTATCTATATCTCTGGTTTGTTTTCATAACCCACTGTTATCCATTTTCTATACTTCTAGTCTAGTAATCAGTGATTATCTTTCCTTCAGAAAAAACATATTGTCAGATGATTGAAAAAGATCCTATAGTTTTGGCTGGAAAGCCTTGTCCAAAAAAGTTTTTGGAACTTCAATGTGAGCATTAATGTGTCTTAGAAAAATTTAACCACACCTTTTGCCCCATATCCAGAGGCATCTAATAGTTCATATTGCATTTATCCAAATAAACCATACAACTATTTCTTTGAAAGACGGTAATCCATTTGATTCTTCTCCCGGTATATGTGAGTGAAGGATATTGAGGAGTAAGATCTTCTTAGATCATTTATCCTCTCCAACCATGTAAAAATTTGACCTGGTTCTAGCTTAGACCTATTTTTCATATGATCTATAAGGACCCTGGAGTCCCCGAATACCCACAGATTGTCAAGATATAACTGTTTTGTAAAGCACAACAAACCCAAAAGCGCTAGTATCTGTGCCCTCATATTTGTACCTTAGCCACCATGCCAATAGATTTTGTAGTGACATTGGGGGGATATTATAAACCATGCTCCACAGCCACATCTCGAGTTTTGCCTCGCCCCATAAAAAAACCTAGCAGGATAGTGGATTTCAAAAGGTCTGAGTCTGATCGAAAGGTCACACGGAGGTTTTTGAAGAACTCGAAATTTTCTCCATTGCCGAGAAATCAATGAAGACAACATAGTAGGTGTGCTTTCTTTTTCCTAGAAAATCCGCCGATTTCTACAACTCCACAAACTCTAGTGGAAAATGATAGGAATGCACCTAAAATCTTACCTTTTTCAAACCATCACTTAATGCATTCTTCAGCAGATGTGTAGTGTGGATCCTGTAATTTAAAATGATTACTCACTAAGAGGTGTATCTCACAAGCCAATTCAAAAGTGTAGAACAGAAGAATGTTGTTTTCATTAACCTTAAAGTATAATCTACAAATCCCTCGTCCGATCTTCCCTCGTTTCCAAAGGTTATCCCAAGTGAGGTTTTTGTCCTTCCAAACAAGCCAGAGGAAAATGATCATTTTAAGCTGGACTTTCACCTTCCAAATCAGACTAAACTAGCAATTCCTATGAACCCCTAGCTTATAAGTTAGCAACTCTATGCATATTTCTCTATTCATAGTTTGACCCTTTTTCATATTAACCCCCAGATAACCTAATCTCCCTGATTGTTCTAATAGATTCCCATGCCCTTTAATATTTCGAGGTATTGTTTCCATTCTCCCCGTAGAGCTCCCTGTAAATTCAAATCCTCAGCCTCCATCCATTGTAGCGCTCCTTCCACGCACTCCTTAATCACTTGGGCTAGATAAAAGACACATTTCCTGTTCATATGATATCCCAAACCGTCACTGGTAAATGTCTCTGAGGGGAGGCCCCATATTCCTGTATGTCCAATATGAATTTCACTACCATTCTCAAACTCCATCTAAACATTTCCTTAAAATGTGGGCAAATTTTCATGAATCTATTCTAGATATGAGACCCCCTCAGCACTTTCTCTTAGCCCATTATGAAAAGGTCCTCCATGCTAAGGTGACGCATATATTTGAACTTGATAATCTCATTCGAGATACACGGAATATGAAGGCATATCCATAGTGATTTAATTAGAAGTTCCTTACCAAAAACCTCCACATCCATAATTCCCCATCCCCCCCCTTCGGGAATGACATCTTCTCCGAGCTAACCAAGTGGTATTTACCCTCTTCTCGATCACCATTCGAAATGAACTTAGCCATTAATATTTTTATTCTTCCAGTGGTGGACATAGGAATTAGGAAGAGGTGTTCGCAGTACACTGATAGTTGTTTTAAAATCGCCTGCACCAAAACCAGTCTCCCCCCCTTGGAAAACCACTTCAATGACCAATGCATAATTCTCTTTTGGTATTTCTCTATGATCCAATTCCAGTCATCCACATGGAAATTGGAGGATTTCACACGAAATCTCATGCAGGTGAAACCATCATCGAGGGAAGATGATATAAAATTTAAAAGGGTCATAGTATAATCAGGTACCTCCCTCTCTCGCAGAGTGATATATGTGTGACTTACCTCTGTTTGCCTCCATACGAGAGGCCTTGCAAAATCTATGGAAAATTTCGAAAAGGGATTCCCAACATCTTTTTAGAAGCTTCCCGATTATCAGAATGTCATCAACAAAAAAATTGTGGGAGATCTCCCGTTGAGTTATGACCTTTATGTCCTAAAAAACACCATCATCCACCACTCGCTTGATTTTCATACTGATTGCATCCATGAATATTATAAATAATAGGGGCGACAATGTGCAACCTTGTCTGAGACCCCTACCTGGCTTAAAAAATCGAGAAGTTGTGCCATTGATAATCATTTCCATCGACGAATTGCATACATAGCTCATGATCCAATCCATCGAGATACAGTCCATGCCAATATTATATAGTATCATTATAAAAAATCCCCAATCCACCCGATCATATGCTTTACTGAGATCAACCTTCATCACAAATTGTTCCAGTTTTCAATAATGGATTGTGTGTAGGATCTCTTGAGTTGTAGAAACTACATCGTGAATGCTAAATTTCCGGAGGAACCTAGACTTTTCAGGAGATATGTACCTCGATTATACATCCTTCAATCTAACAACAATGGTCTTAGAGATTATTTTGTAAAGTGTATTGCAAAAGAATATGGATTTGAAGTGCTCTAAGGACATTGATCCTTTCTTTCTCGGGATGAGCGCCAAAAATGTTGAGTTCACAGCTCCATGAATATGACCCTGAAGGTGAGCTTCTTCAACCATCTCAGAGATGTACTTAATGAAAAAATAAGTGAAGTGAATAAAAAAGTCAGGGCTCCACACGTCCGACCAATGGCTTTTGTTAGGGGGAAAATACTTAAGAACGCTCTCCACCTCAGCTATACTGGCTATCCCTTTTATACTGATGTTTTCAGTAGCCCCAAAAATCATCGGAAAATCTTCCAAATCCCACAACTATTCCTCCACCCCTGGTTCCTTTTGAGCCTTATATAATCCCTCAAAAAACTTTACTGGCTCATTCTGAATCTGCTCCGTGGTGAGATATGAATTCCCTTCTACATTTACATCCCATATTGCATTAGAATTATTCCTCCCTGTGGCAAAATAATGAAAATATTTTGTGTTTATGTCTCCTTCTTTGAGCCATATAACACGACTTTTTAATCTCCAAGTTTGTTCTTTAATTAACAATATCCTCCTTTTTTCTATTCCCAATTGTTTTAGCCTAGTCTATTTTTCCAGAATATGAACGCCTTCATCCATTACCTTTAGAATCTGTGTCATTTCCACTTCTATCTGTTTCAAATCCGCAATCAAGAGCCTCTTCTTCTTCTTTTCCCACTCCTAGACCCTCCCTTGCAATCCTCTAAGGGTGTGTGATAGGTAAAACATTGTTGACATCCCGACTTCTCTCCTATGATTGTTCATATACTCCAAACCAAATCTTCGAATTCCTTGTCCTCTAACCATACCCGGTTAAATTTAAAAGGCAATCCAACAAATTTTCTTTCGAAATGCCACTCCATTAAAATTGGTCTCTGATAAAAAAATAACATGGGACTCCACCCTAGATATAACAATTCCGTTCAGAGATAAGAGATCAACCTATACCATAAATCTATCAATATGCTTCCCTATGAATTCAGACCCTTTCCACCCATTATACCAAGACGGGAACATTTTCTCCATTCTGATATCCATAACATTCGACTCGCATGTTAGTTCCCCCAAATAATTTGACAAAGAGTCTCTTCTTCCCCATTCCCCCCAAGTCTCATCCTCATGTAAGGTGTAGTTAAAATCTCCAGCTATGATGGAACAATCCATATTTTAAATTCCACATCCCTCCATCTTCCTCCAGAATATTTCTATTTCTATATATGTTGCATAGAAATTAACCACGTGAACTCTTTGTTTGAAACCCCGAAGTCAGCCAGTCAATATGATGCCCCCAAAAAAATCAGAAGGCTTGAAAGGCTACCCAACGGGTGTCCCATAACAACACCAGACCACTTGATCTTCCTTCAACATCTTTAGCAACCATATTCCATGCTGGAAACATGGCACGGAAGAAGGAAATTGAATGATCAGCCTTAGACACTGTCTATTGAATGAGGATAATATAAGGATTTAAAATCTTAAAGAAACCCCTTAAAGATGAGAATTTTCCCCTCGCTCTAAAAATTCGGATATTAAAAGAGCAGACCAACATCAAGGAACCGCTGAAGAGGGTGTTAATGCTCTAAGTACCCTGGCGAAAGCCAAGGACAGAGGAACCCCCTGAAAATTCTCAGATTGTAAATCTGGTTCAATACCCAGAATCGAAATGCATTTTTTCTTCAGTCTAGGTCTCCTCTTGCCTTTCTTAATGGTGATATTTATCACCGAAGAAGGGTTGATGACAATAGAAGGGGAGGAGGGGCATCCTATATCAACCAAGAGAGGAACCAAATTAGCTTCTGGAATTTGAAGGACAAATTCCAAGTCACTCCCGATGGAGTTCCGAGGAGATAGAGGAGCCATATGTCATGGAGCGGAAAATGGCAGATCAAAAGGAGACATGCTAGGAGGGTCAATTATCGAAGGGTCGCTAAAATACAGAGAGAGATGTGGAGGCTCGAGGGTCTCACTTCATGCCACCAGTTCTTTCAATATGTGAATAAGGGGTAAAAGGGGCCTCCCGAGAGCCGCCTTTACCGAAACAGGACCTTCCAACACAATCGGCGATTTCCCCTAGCCAACAAGGACCGTGTTTGTGATAAGACACCCTCCCCCCCACCCCAAAAAAAAAAAACCAAATTCCATGTCCCCCTAGACAAAGAAGCATTTTCATTTGAAGGACAAAGAGAGGATGGGGCTAACATACCAGTCGAAAGTCCAGAAAATTTATCATTAGTCCGCCAGCAGGCTGATGTTGAAAAACAACCACCAACAGTCAACTTCTCCCGACCCCTATTGTGCTTATAAATGTTAGATTCCTCCATCTTCCAGTGATGGAATTGGCACGTGAAGTGACCCGTTCCATGACATAGATGGCATCTAAACAGAGTTTTCCAATAATCAATGATCTAGCAGTGCACCACCCCCTCCCACTCCAAATCGATATGAGTAGGTAATCCTCCTGAGAAGGAAACCTCTACCAGAGGCCAAGCCACACGTTTGTAAAAAATACCTATTCTCTTAGGGTCCATAAAATGACATGTTCCAATATTGTTTCCAATAACAGAGAGGACATGAATCGTCGAGAATTCCAAAGGGAGCCCTAGTAATTTGACCCACAAGAGATGATTTTTAGGTGTATCTTTTGTCAGATGAAATCCAATGTACCATCTGTGTAGAGCCAAAAAAACATTGGTAAATCACCAAAGAGCGCCAAAGCACTTCCCCCACATCGTCCTCCTTCAAGAAATGATAGAAAAACCACCCGTTTTGTAACTTTCTCACCTTAGGTGGGTAGTCGATAAATCTATTCCATGATTCCATTAACCACGAGTGCATATGAACCTCACACTACTTCTCAAAAAACTACCTCCCCACGGATGCTCAAGTTAGGAGACTATCAGCTCGCTCCCAGATTATGTCACAATTGAAACTCAACAATTTTCACTCATCCACTGGTTTGAAGGGTTTTGAAAACTTCTTAGCATAATTTAGACTTTCCGTCGAGGATTTACGCTTCTCTCTCTGTGAAGGAATGGAAGTTCCATTATTCGGTGGTATCGCTTCGGCTGCTAGAGGAAAACAGTCGTGGAATTTAGACTTTAGGGAGGTGACTCATAAAGATTTCATTTTGAACCGCAACCTTCTGCCACCTCAATCGCATGCACAAAGTCCTCGTCAAAGGCTCTAGCCCTGTCATAAGTAATCCCGAGGAGCTAATAACTCATGACCGCCGATCCAGTTGGGACAATGTAGTCTGATAACAAAGAAATAAATGAGGCTCCCCAGTCCCCATAAAAATGCCACCCTCCACAAATGGGGTGTTCTACAAGTTATGACAAATTATTGGGCGTAATTCGTCCGCCACCCACTCGAGTACCTACGCCAACCGCCAAAGGACATAAAACTCACCAGCTTTCTAGTGAAATTAAGTAATGATGTAAAAGAAGTTGTGATGCATCTAGGAATACCAACTCCGTATCTGACACATCAACCTACCCTCTCACTAAAAGAGAATTTTGAAAAAATACAATCACCACCCATCGAAGACCGATCACTAGGAAAACCAAAAGACTTCGCCAAACAACAGGCTTGCGTGCATCACAAGCTCCAAGACCCCAATAGCTCCGGGAGAATAGAGCGAGACAATATAAATAAAAGAATGGCCAAGGAAAGAGCCGAAAGGAAATGAGGCTATAAGGAGTACGATTTTCTCACATGAACCCACCATTGAGAAAAAGACAAATAATCAAATGGCAAGAAAAATATACCTGCAAAAACCATAATACCAAAGACAACCCACCAACTCCCTTCACCTAGAGAAATTATTGGTCAAAGTATCGCTTTTCCCTTCTAACTAGAGAAGGTCTATTCTTCTTTCTCTTCTATATAAATACCACAACCTTGGTGGTTTCCCCCATAAATCCTTATAGCCATTTAAAGGTGGTGTTTGCCAATAAATCCCTATTGGAATCTAAAGGACTCACTAACCTCTAATACTTTCTTACAAGCTTTAAATCTATTTTATCTTTTCAAATAGGATTTAGTTACCTATACGACCAAAATGCCCAAAATGCACTATGAAAATGCTCACAAATACACCATAAGAATGCTCACATAAAATGTGTTAGGTCATTTCTCAAATTAAAAACACATATTAAGTGTAAGCTTCTTGCCCATTTTTAATTATTATTACATATATTATATATTTAACATAACGTATAACTTTATAACTTTTACGTATAATCTAACCTAATTACAAAAATGCAAATGTTTTTATCGTCAAACCTTTTATACATATATATTTCTTTAATAAACACATTTCTGTTTTCTGTAAAAGCAGCTGCTCTAAAGCCTAAACTTAAAAAATATCAATAGAACTAAACTAATTAATATAATGCTCAATAATTCTCAAAACACACTGAAATTGATTATAGATCCAACCGTCATGCACATTACAATGAATGACATGAGAAAAATCAATTACGCATATTTCATCCAGTAGCTTGCATATTAAGAAAAATCATAAAAGCATTACCGAGTTAATATGTTTTTTTTTTTTTTTTAATGGCTGTAGTTTAACTTTTTCTGTTACGTCTTTTTAAACTAAATTTTAATTAAAAATTTGCTAGTGTGTCATTTATATAATTTAAATATATATATTTTAAATAATACATCTATTTACCTTTTAACAATGTATTTCAACTGTTCCTCAATATTATTAAATATTTCTTAACCACTATAACCTAGTTAATTTAGGTAAAATGGTATTACCAAATTTCAGCCCAAAAAACCCTCAGCAAACATAGAAGAATTGGACAACACCTTAGCTATCTTTGAGTAATGACAAACATTTCTCAACTTGTGTAACTTCACTGTTTTTTGTGCACAATTTTTTGTTATGATTTAGTTATTTAATATAATGTTGAAATTGAAGGGAGTTGTCTACCCATGTAAAAAAACAGGTAGTTTTATTTTTTTAAATTTAGTAATTTTTAAAAGAAAATAAAGTAAATCAAGTGTTTGAACACTTTTAATGATAGTAGAAATGAATTCAACTAAAATCCTGAAGCTTTGATATCAGTAATCTAAATTTTCAAAAATTCTTATTAGATTATTTAGTGGGAATTTTTTTTTTTAAGCATGACTACGCGAAATCGAAAGCGAAGTTAATCTGAAATGAAGATAAGTGCCTGTAATAGATACACGGAATGACATGGTCGTCGTACAAAGTTTTCTGGTTCCTTGTTTTCTTGACCACTTCATAATTTAGGTTTTCTTGACCACTTCATAATTTAGGTTTTCTTGTTCGTTGTCTTTGACCACTTCATGATTGAAGGTCTGTGGTCCACATAATGTCATTTTATTGATTAAAACGCGTTGATTGAAATATAAAATGCCTTTCACAAACCCCTCCGCAATCAACCTGGCACTTTGCAACGCGCGTCGAGGACCAAGCAAAGTTCCCAATAGCGTAGACTTTGATTTATTGATTGGAAAATCGGCAGCGACTGTTTCTCTGTCGGCAGATTCCGTAGATCCACAGGTCTCGATTGCTGTTACAGCGAAGAAATGTGGTATCCTTCCTCTTCCCCTCCCGAGTCCAGAGACTCAGTTTGTTGGATTATTTCAACATATTTACCTTGTCATCACCATAAATTTAACAATAATAATTTCATCATTGTCTCCTATTAATATTCAAGTTTCCCACTTTCCCAATGCCCATTTCAATCCCATTTTTCGTTGCAGAATTCTCAACATGGTGGCCTCTAAGCTGAATCTGATCTTCTTGATCCTCCTCACACTGCAGCTCTCTGTAATTTTGTCTGTACAGAATGATGATAGCGATGGAATTTCGATGACCCTTCACATGAGCAGCGGTCATCTCCAAGGATATGAGAGAGTGGCCATGATGGTGCAGGCGTCCAAGGATCGTGCTTGGGCACTGAAGCACAGGATGTATAACCACCACCACATGAAGATGAAGAGGAAGAGCAAATCCCTAAAAGAAATTATCAGCGTGCAGGAGTCTCTGTACGCTAGCAGCGTCTCGGTGGCGTATTTCATCAAATTCTCGGTGGGCACCCCTTCACAAGCGGATCTATTGCTCATCATGGACACGGGCAGTGATTTGGTGTGGGTACCCTGCGCTCAAAATTATACATGTAACAACTGCGTTAAAGACATCAGCGCTTCTAATGGAGTTTTTCTTCCCGGGAAATCATCGTCTGCACAGAATGTAAAGTGTGCAGATCCAAAATGCAAAGAGCTCTTCTGTGGGAATAGGAATGGGAGCTGTTCCCAAAACCTACAGAACTGCTCTGGGACTTGTCCGGACTACGTGTCTACGTATGGCAAGGGAAGCACAACTGGGCATCTGCTGTCTGAAACCTTTGCTTTACCGTTGGAGGGCGGAGGGAGAAGAAATATACAGAACTTCGGAGTGGGATGTTCGGTTGCTTCATCCAAGATTTCTGGCATTGCAGGATTTGGCAGAGGAGGACTTTCTATGCCTTCCCAGCTCGCTCCTCTTATTGGTGATAAATTTGCTTATTGCCTTCAGAGCCACGAGTTGTTTGATGACCAAAACAAGAGCAGCAGGATGGTGCTTGGTGACACGGCAGTCCCCCAGGACATCGCTTTGAATTATACGCCATTTCTAATCAATTCTACAGTATCAGCTTCTTCTAGTCACTATTACATTGGTCTGGAAGGGGTGAGTATCGGTGGAAAACGCTTGAATCTGCCGTCCAATTTATTGTCATTTGACAGCCAAGGGAACGGTGGAACCATAATAGATTCAGGCACTTCTTTCACTATCTTTCCCGAAGCAATCTATAAGGAGATTGTAGATGCATTTGCTTCTCAGATTGCACAGAGAAGAGCTGGTGATCTTGAAGCTATGACTGGCCTCGGACTATGTTATAATTTCTCTGGTGTGGCAAATATTCAGTTCCCTGAATTTGCATTCATTTTTCAGGGAGGGTCACACATGGTACTTCCCCATGAGAATTGTTTCATGCAAGTTACTTCCGATTCATTCTGCTTGGCAATGCTGAACACCAGTATCTTGGAGAATGCTATCGGACCTGCTGCCCTATTAGGGAACTATCAGCAGCAGAATTTTTATATATTGTATGATAGAGAGAAGAATCGTTTGGGCTTCAGACAACAGAACTGCAAGACATATGGCTGATGCATTCATGACAATTCTCTCTCTACACATTTGGCATGTATTTCCTTTTGAACCATTCATTTATATTGGTTTATCAAACTCTTAGGAATAGCATCCATTAACGATGCAAACGCAATAAATATTATCTTTTTTATCAAAACGAAATTGAATACCTAATTTCCTTAAAATATTATATTGCTAATAGATCTTGAATTTTACCTTCTGATCTGTTGAGATGCAAGAAAACATGGAATTATTAATTTCCACATCCAAGGGCAGAACTATACATTATATAAGCGGATAAGTCTATACATTTTAGTAAGTAACTATACTCAAACGCACCAAAAAAAGGTAGCTAAAAGTCTTGACAAAGGATCCTCTCATATTGATAAAAGAGGGTTTTATTTTCTTCATTTTTGTTTATTTTATTTCATTTTTCTCCTTCATGTGATCTTTCTTTGTCTTTTAATTTCCATTATTTTTATAAATAAATGTGCCAAATATGTCATTTTCCTTCAGAAAGCCTTAGCCTTTGCCAATTTCCTTTAGTCACCCACTAGGATGTTGGCCCACAGTTCAACTTGGAATAAGTGTCCCATCAACAGTTGTTATTATTTTAAATTTATTGCATGGCATTAAGCCTATGTACAAGTTAATAATATCATAGTAAGGTGAGTGTGAATATCATGTGAGTATCATGCTTAAAAATCTTGAAATATGATATGTTTATTGTAAGTATTAAGCTTTTATGTTCTTATTAACTAAATTTATATATGGTAAGATATCAATTATTTTAATTTATAAGGTGAAATGAACCTTAATTTATAGTTACTACTTATATGTTATATGTGTTAATGTAATATTTATATTAGGATTTTCCTTTATCTAAAACATTGTTGATAATTTTATTAATAGAAACAAAACTACACTATAATAAATTGAATTTTTTTTTACAGTAATTTACATACACCACATCTCCTCTCTCGCACTGTATATTAATTTTAATCTTTTATTATTTTTAGTTGAGTTAACATGTAAATGTTTACAAATATTTTACATCTTATAAATTTCCTCATATTAATATAACTTGAACATATTGAACCGAGATTTAAAAATGCTGACATACATTCTTACATTACGCCTACACATCTCCCATATATTGGTTTGTAGGGTGTTTCTATTGTGAATCACTATTTTCTTTTATAATTCCTCAACTAGATTTACTGTGTTACTTAGAACAACTAAAGTATCTATGTGTTGTTTAAGTTCCTTTTCTTTAGTGATTTCTTGTGTGATGCCTCCAATTATATCTAGGATATCAAAATATTTTGGAATTTATTCAAAAAAATTACCTATAAGACTTGTAGTATTGTTGTCTTGTATATCTTCCTCTTCTTGGACTCCCTCTTCTACAACCTATGCCATTGCTTCTATTATAATAGGAACATTATTAATAACTGCAATGTTATGTGGCTCATTTCAATGTTGATCAATGTTGCTTCGCTTTTCAATGTATGTCATCTTTAGAATGTTCCAAGTTTCTTACGACATACATGCTATTACAATATTTGAAATAATATTATCATCCAAAGCTATTTGAATGAGAAACAATGCTACTACATCATCCTTCATGTTAACTATAATTTGATCGATTTGATCTTGTGTCATAGGCTCATAATTTCTTGGCTTGAAATTTCTTTGAACCTATACAATACAATATCTCATAACTCATCCATTCATAATATAATATCTTTACCAAGAAAAATAGGAAGAAAATAAACATTGTGAGAATCCATGTTCACGAAACTAAATTAACCAAAAAAAAAAAAAAAAACTATACAAAACTTTTACTTAAATTAAATATAATACTTTTTTCCTATCGTTTTTTATAATAAACCTTTTCTTTAAATCTTCAATCACTTTTGTCTCCTCTATTTAATTTATTTTGGGTCTCTTCTTATCTTAATTTGTTAATATTCTCCCTTATCTTACTTTCCAAAATATTGTTATGCACGGTAATAATGAGCCATAAATAATATGGAAAATATGTATTTCAATGAATGACCATTTATTTAAAAGAGATATTTTCTCCAATAAAATATTTTCAAAAAAAATGTTTTAATGTTGACCTGTTATAAAACATGGACATTGATGTCATCAGGGAAAATCTCAGGGGCTAATATTCGCAGGTTGGCTAATTTTCCATGTTTTTTCCAAAAATCAAATCCGTCAATTTCCATTTTTCCTAAAAATTATTCACCCAAATTTTATAGTAAAAAATGTTTTACATTAAAAATCACCAACATTTTATATAGAATACAAAATCATTGTAAATATAAATATTCCTATAAAAATATCACCAAACTTTTTAGAATTTGAATATTAGGGACTAGTAAGATTTGTAAAGGTTTGTAAACTACAAGATAAACTTCCATCCTTAAAATTTTCCCTCGACGCCTACCTTGAATATGTTTTGAAAAAAAATGGCTTACATAAACTCCAAGAGATCTACAATGCACTCATCCTTTATCTTTTAGCAGCTAGACTCTGTGGTGTGAGAAAATGGTATATTAGGCTCTCTTATGCTTGAATCCACTGCCAAGATAATGAAAAAATATATATGACTCAGAGCTACTGCTTCTTTTCAGACTCAAACTTAGGTAATTACAAAATCATAGTGGAAGTTGTCAAGGCATGTGTGTATATCTAGAATTATGGTTGAGCTACAACTCTTTTTATTCTATTAATGGTAGCCTTCGGAACAACGATCTATGACTTATTTAGTAATGGCATGGTGAGTATGCTAGTTGCGAAGATGAACCCCTTGACAGGTCAATTGAATTTATTATGCACCTACACTAGGATGAAACCTCAGGCTATTTTTAGGTGGAAGTATATTTTTAGAATGCATGAGAAAATTCTATTTATAGATCGTGAGAAAATTCTATTTATAGATTATTTTCTATTTTTAGATGTATGTGTGAGTTATATTTATAGATCAAATGTCTATTTATAGATGCATGTCGACTATTATTATCCCTTAATAATAGTTGGAAAATAAACATTAATCTATTCTCAATGAGCACTTGGAAATACTTAATTGAAGTGGCAAATCAATTAGCTATAGGAAATTCGAGTTCAAAGTTTGGTTGGTGGGACATGCAAGTGGACTTAGTTGTAACTGAGTGATTCAAAGTTGTAACAGAGTTTGATATGTAGTTATGTGAATTTTAAAGTAGTTTAACTCATTTAAGTGAGTTAAACTCAGTTGTGCTAGTTGTAACTGAAGATACACTAGTGAGAGATCAGTGAATTAATTATGTAATTAATTTACAATTATAGGTCTCACATGCAACTGAAGATTTACTATTGTTAAGTACATGCATGTCAGATCTAGTGGAGACCTAATTGAGATTTAAGTGAAAGGGATAGTCTGACTATCAGTTGTGACATTAGTGGGTGCACTAATGCAACCACACACACATTGGATCTGCCCATGAGTATTTCACAGTCAAGGAAAGAAGGATTCCATTCATTCATGGATTGCTATCAGCTGGGATTGTGAAGTGGAGGCAGGTTGTCTGGAGGCAGTAAATTGGAACATGAATTTGCCAATTTTTGTATGACAGTGTGAAGCGATTGTATATTGTACTAAGAGCTCTTGGATTAGAGTTTTTTATGATATTGTTTCATGATCCATGATATATACATGATATATGATAGTCAGGTTTCTAGCATTATGCTTTCTCGATAAAAAAATTCGTGTTATGTGTGATTGATCTTTTTTCTTGATATTGCAATTAGTGATCGTGTTTTAAATTCCGCAAGAATTTTTTTAGAAGCAATTATATATTTAAAAATGGGATATATCTTTTAGATTAGGAGAATCTAGGCAATACATTATTTGTATTAAAATTTATACATGGTATCGGAGCACGGAAGATTGCAATTTTGAAGCAGGAGCTAAGTTTGTTGGTGGAAACAATTCGAATTTGCAGAAATATTTTCTTGGTGCTAGAGTTGAGTAAACATTGAAATGGATTTCAATGGCTTATGGCTAGAGTATGCACTAGAGGGCAACTCAAACTACCTTGTATGGAAGGACAAGATGGAGGCAATGCTCGAAGATAATGGCTTGAAGGAATTCATCAATAGTGATGTTCCTAGGCCCACTTGAATGGATGTTGCATCAATTGATGCATGGAAAAAGAAAGTGGAAAAGGCGAGAAGGATTTTGTTGGAAGGTGTATGAGACCACATTGCCTCAAGCCTTCATGGGAAATCCACACCATATGCTACGTGGAAGGCTTTGACAGATATTTTCCAAAGCAACAACGACCATAGGAAATTGGTGTTAAAAGATAAACTCAGGAAGATCAAGATGGAAAAGGGCGACAACATTCCGAAGTATCTCACAAAGTTTTTCCAATGTTGGGATGAACTCGGGAGTGTGGGAATCATTCTTCTTAATGATGATTTGGTGAGATTGTCTCTCTTCGGACTTCCTAAGAGTTGGCACAATTATGAAGACTTTGTCAACAAATGAGAAAAACTATCAGATTGGGAACGACTGTGGTCAGATCTAGTGCAGGAGGAGTTCAGACGTAACACCAAAGGTGGCTCTTGATCAAAGCATGATGATGAAGAGGATTTTGCTTTGGCCGCCAAGGCAAGGAAAGAGAATGGGAATAAATTCCATTGAAAATACGAGTCTAGAGGCAAGAAGCTAGATTTTTCCAAGGTGAAGTGTTTTCACTGTCACAAACATGGGCATCTCACTACTAACTGTCTGCAGAAGAAGAAGAACAAGAAGGTTGCTGGAGCTGTAGCTGGTGAGGTCCTTGCCTCGCAATTTGAAATTGATTTCTCTTTGATCGCATGCATGGTTTCAAGTGCATTGGGATCAGTGTGGTATCTGGATAGTGGCGCTTCCTTGCATATGACAGGAGATAAGGAGATTTTTAGTGTCTTAAAGGAGAAAGATCTCCAAATGCATATAGATGTCGTTGACGATGGAGGATTCAATGCGACTAGAATTGGTACCATTACCTTTGAGAGGGAGTCAAGTAAACCATTTCAATTGAAATAATATATGCATGTTCAAGGTCTAAAGAAAAATTAGGAGATCATTATCTCTACAAATCCTCTCACAACTCTCCGATAGCTTTGCTAAAGGACACTTATCAAAACTTCCATGATTTCTCTCCATGAAATGTTATTGAATAATGATATCAAATCTTCCTCATATCTTCAATATTTTGGGGTGTAAATTTAAATTTTATTCATAGTGGCCAAATATTAATTTGTTAGAATCTTCAAATGTGCCTATAAATATCAGATAACTCATCAACTTTTAGATATAAGTGAAAAAAATATTATTTTTCTAATATTTAATCATAAATTAACTCAAAATACAAAAATAAATTCTATGGAAAATAATAAGTATATAAACATATATGATCATGAAAATGATCGTAATCCATGGCTATGAATCTACGATGCATGGTAAAAATTGAAGGTAACTGAAAGAAAAGAGGGAAAAAAGGAAAGACATTTTGGATATCCAACACTTACAAGAACCCATGAACATGAGCATGTAGTTTTGGTGTATGAAGAGATGTAGTGGGCCATAACCCAGGTACTAGATCGAGACCAATCATAAACTAAAAAGAAAAAGAAAAACTCAAAACTATTTCATTATGGTATTTAGAGAAGGGAAATATCCCCTCTATTAGAAGAAGAAGCAAGAGAAATAAAAGGTGGTAGAATTTGGTTGAAGATCTAGTAAGAATTTTTTTTCTTTGCATTTATGCTAGACAACAAAGGAAGGTAATAATATTTGGAAGAGCCTAGGGTAGGGATATTTCAATAGGTTCTAGAGGTGAGAGCTAGGTGTAGGTTTTAACCCTGAACAGAAATATCTACACACGATTCTTATAACAGAAAATAAACAATAGCAAGAGCATAAAACATAAAACAGATAAACACAGAGATTTTCCCTTGGATCCCAAATCGGGACGACCAGCTTGATTTTTCATTATATTCCTTTTAGTGTTACAACACATATATATACATACCAGAGCATACATAAACCCCAATCCATTAACCCTGGATTAGAACATAACCGTAGTTCCCTTGACCGGATCTACAAAAAAATTCTCCAAATTCGACATGAAGGATCTGGGTGCTACAAATTATATTTTGGGCATGGAAATTAAGAGAGATCGGGCAAAGAGGAAGCTCTGGCTAAACCAGAGGAAGTATGTTGAGACTATATTGCAGAGGTTCAATATGCAGGATAGTAAACCGGTGAAGGTTCCTATTCCCGTAGGTGTAAAACTTTCTGCTGAACAGTGTCCCAAGACACAAGAAGAAGAGGAGTATATGTCCCGTGTTCCATATGCAAGTGCAGTGGGTAGCCTGATGTATGCAATGGTCTGTACTAGACCAGACATTGCACATGCAGTGGGAGTATTGAGCATGTTTATGTCAAACCCAGGGAAGGAGCATTGGACAGTAGTGAAGCGGGTTTTCAGATATTTACGTGGCACTAGTGATTATGGCTTGTGCTACCAGGGAAGACCAGGATTGGAAAGAATGTTGGACATTCGTGGTTTTGTTGATGCATACTGGGCTGGAGATCTGGACCAAAGAAGATCTACAAGTGGGTATGTGTTTAGCCTATTTGGAGGCGCAGTCAGTTGGATGAGTAAAAGACAGTCTGTAGTGGCTCTTTCAACTACAGAGGCAGAATACATAGCAGCCACTCATGCAAGCAAGGAAGCAGTTTGGGTGCAAAGATTGTGTTCAAGTATGGGGTTGGTACAACAAGCTATAAGGATAGACTGTGATAGCCAAAGTGCAATTTTCTTGGCTAAGAACCCTGCTTATCATTTAAAGACAAAGCACATTGATGTTCAATATCACTTTGTTAGAGATATGGTTGAGGCTAAAAGGGTGTTGCTGGTAAAGGTGGACACTTTGAAGAATGTTGCATATGCATTGACAAAGTCTGTGAGCACTCAGAAGTTCTCTTGGTGTAGAGAAACAATGGGTGTTGAAGAATTGGGCCAATGACTAAGCTCTCTTGTGACCCCCTGTGGAAAGAAAACAACAAGTGGGAGAATGTTGGGTATGTGTTATATTCTTTCCACGATTGGCCCCACGCGCTGTATGTTGCGTCGGACGTAGCTGGGGGGTCACGAGGGGCGAAGCAGTCCCCACCGTTGGGGTTCGGGGCAGCGCCAAAATTTGTTTTTTGTGCGGACCCACTCATAGGCGGATCCGCCCATGGTTTTGTGCATGGTTTTGCACATGGTTTTGGGGTTTCGATGGTTTTCGGCCCCTTGTATTTTTTTGTAGATCCGGTCAAGGGAACTACGGTTATGTTCTAATCCAGGGTTAATGGATTGGGGTTTATGTATGCTCCGGCATGTATATATATGTGTTGTAACACTAAAATGAATATAATGAAAAATCAAGCTAGTCGTCCCGATTTGGGATCTAGGGGAAAATCTCCGTGTTTATCTGTTTTATGGCTCTGATACCATTTGTTAGGTATTTACCGCAGCAACAGAATATTTACCGAGAGAATAATACACATACAAAATCCAGCAACAAATCACATAAACATAAACACAATGTTTAACCAGGAAAACCCCAAATCTGGGGAAAAACCCAACCAATGAAATTTCATTAACCATTGGCCAAAAAACCCTGGCCAATCCAGCCAAGTGAGCCTTCACCACTCACCTCCAGGCTTACCTTACAATGAAGTATTCCCAGCCTTTTATAGGCTCCATTACATGCAATACCATGGGCTGAAAACCATGGGTGCACAAAACCATGTGCCCCAAAACCACTACTATTTACCCTAGTCAACATTGACTCTACCCCGAGTCATGTTTACCTAACACTAGGAATATCCTAAAAGCCTAAACTTAGGAGAAATTTTTTTGAGGTATCGTGTAGCGAGGAGAGACTTGTTACTACGGATACTTGTTGCGGCCCACAATTTAAAGTTGTTATGAGAAGACCAAAAATAAATCACATGACTAGGAGGTCATAAAATTTCATACCTTGGGAGTATGATGCAATAACATTGAACCATCCTTCAATAAATCAAATGAAATGAGTTTCTAAAAGGAAAAAGTGTGGAAGACGCATTTTGTCAAAAAGGAAAGGAGATATCTACTTTGTAAAGGATTAAATATTGAGAATAAGATATGCAATGGAACTTAAAGATATTGATAAAGGGTAAGTCTGATCCCATGTTGAATTCAGGGGTTTACCAAGTCTCCTCTTCATGTGGAAAATCATACATTGGACAGATTGGGTGTTACTTCAAAGATCAAATTAAAGAACATATTACTGACACCAATCATATCGATCTTTCGATGTCTGCCATAGTCCATAACTCTTTAAATTTAAAGCATATTTTTTTTTTAATGAAACCAAAAAAATTTACTCTATTCTTTTTTACAACTCAAGAATCATTAGGGAGGCTCTTGAAATAGAGAATCAACCTTGAAACTTTAATCGTGAAGATGGATATAAATTAAGCCATTCTTGCCATCAAGTTATCCACCATTTGACTCATTTTTTATCGTTCCCCCTTATTTTTCCTTATATCTTTACCTTCTTCTTCTATTCTCCCCTTTTTTCTCTCTCCTTACCCTCCCCGCTTGATTCCATTTCCTTTAATCATTGTTAAAATTATTTATCCAACTTTTCATTTTATTATTTAACGAATTTTTCATTTTATTTTAAAATTCAATAATAAGTACTTTAACCTTTCATTTTCAATTTTTATATTTGTTTCCTTTACTCTACTTATCTACCATCAAAATTTTAAGCTTTGGATATTTTGATATTAATATTAATATTTTATCCCTTGTTAATTAATGCTATCTAAATTTTCCATGTCCTCTTTATTATTATTTGTATTAATTTTAATTTGCATACCTTTAATTAATAAAAAATTTTAAAGCCCTTGACTTGACTCTTACTATTAATTTAATCCTTTTATTATCCTCATTTTCCTCTTAATTCTCTACCCCCTACTTCATTAATTATCTAGGCTTAAATAAAGAGACTTAACCATGATGGGTGGAGAGTCCTCCCCAAACGTTGCACAAGATATAAAATCCTCTACACAGTTTCATCCAAAAATTTCTCCCAATATTAGGGATATCGTTGAGAGCTTTGTAGATAAGATATTGGATTTGAAGTGATCCATGAAAATATTTTGTTTCCTATAAATTGTAATCTTCGTGCATTGAAAGGGGGAGGCCAATAAAATGTAAATTTAGGTTGAGGTGGGCATGTACACAGAGGTCGTTCTATGTAATAATCGATATTGATGTAATGAAAATAGTGTAATTTGAGTATCATTGTGATAATGTGATTTCTATGTGTTTAATATGGTGTGTGAAACCTATTTGAATTCATGATTTTGAATGTATGTGAATGATGAAAGGAAAGGTCAAGAGGAGGAATGAAGTTCCTATGAAATTCATTGCAAACAAAATCATTCAGGACCTAGGAATTGTAAGCATGATTCTATTGATGGATTGGGTCATGAACATACTAAGAATGTGAATTGTGTTTAGTAGTAAGAAGTTTTTCTCTCAATCACTAAAATGATTGATGGTAATCTATTGAGGAATCACATCTATGGAGTAGAGCCCTGATTCAGCTATCCAACTATTAGAGGAATCTTGGTGACATTGCAATATCCCTAAAGGGATAATGCAGTAATACTAAAGCACAATATAAGAAATACAAAAAAGTAAATAATAAATATAAATACACATCAGAAAACACATAATAGCTGATCCATTTTATTAATATGGAGGTGGAGAAACTAGTACAATAGTTCTCAAAATATGAGACACTCAAGCCAAAGAGATGTTCTAGAATCACCCTGAAATGATCCCACAAGAGGGACTGCATAATTGCTAGACTGCTAGAAGGTAAACTACATTGTCCCCACTGCAACAACTAGGACTAAAACTGTCGAAAAGATATAAAGTTATATCTAGGTATTCTGGGAGCTCCGATGATGATGAAAATAGAGATCCGGGCTCTATGATGGATACCCAAGATAACCCAGAAAGGAAATTCTAGATCTATGAGATTGGAAATTTACTCTTCTGGGGTTTGTGCATATACATTGTTCGGTATGCATATCTACTGCATGAACTGAAGAATAGATGGTTGTAATGTTATACAATCAACTAAATGCAAGAAAGATTGATCCCTTCACTAGATTCTTCGGCTAAAAGCTCATATATAGCTCCTCCAATATCATCCATTGAAAATAGTTTCTGAATGATTAACAGCTTTAGGAAACTGCGCTATTAGATAGCGAGGCTCAATACCCTACTACTATATATGTCAAATCAGCTCCATAATGATGGAAACAATGGATAAAAAGTGAGGATATGATCCCTCACAGTATTTCTAACTAAAATTCTAAAACTTCCTTCCTCCAATAGATCTATAGTACTGAACTGTGCAATCCTTGAGGCGAATGTTGCTACATGGAGGTAAAACCCAATGGCCTGAATGACGGATATCGATCTGCTAATCTTGAAAGGCTAATTGTGAAGAACAAAGTGGTAGGAAAAATCCTCCATCGGTTTCCTAACTGGAATGCTAGAAACAACCTCTTGAAGATGGCACCAATGCTTGATGAGGAATAAATCCCAATAGAAAACCTTTCCAGAGTAGGCACTCGAAGTGTCCCATGGGTAAGGGTGGGATTTCTGCATGGAAACAACTTGTGCTAAAAATAACTGCAGACTTAGCTAAACAACATAACAGTGCATAGAAATGTCCTAAGACAAATCCATATCTAAAAAGATTAGAGACAATAATAAAATCTAAAATCTTCCTTCTATTGTGCCTTCACCTTCATTATATATATTTTGAGCCTTCCATAGCATAGGCTCACCTCTAAACTACGTTGTACATGTGGACATAAGTCTCCATGGTTTACTGCACTATTTCTCCATTTCCGTCATCATGTCTACATTTGATGATCATCCTATCCATCATGTGTGCATTGAATGCACTACTTCCTCCATCATGTACTCATTAGATGCACCACTTCTCCACTAACTTATCATAATTGTATTATGATCTCTTCTTTGAATTCATTATGATCTTTGTTGACCTCTTCAATGATCCTAATGATTTTACATTTAAGATCCATGATATTATTTGACTGTTTCATCCTCCATGATCTATCTCATAAATGAGACATGATCCCCACCCCTTTATCATTAATGGAGTTGCTCCACTACTCCATGATTTCGATCTAGATTTATAATAACCACATACACACATCAAAAGTGTATTTTATTCATCTTTGGGGTTTGTGGGTCCGTCCACCCTCTTATTTACTTAATTAATTAAGTTTATTAAGAACTCTAATATTCCAAATAAACATGTGCAAATTTTGGAATATTATTGTCCTCCATGGTTAAATGTTGCTTGTCCTCAAGAAACTGCAAAATTAGATTCTAGAGCAATTTTCCCCCCTCCAAATTGCATCCACATAAGGAAGGTCTCCCCATTTGCTATAATGAATTATGTATGCACAACACCAATGTTGCCTCTCTAGAATGTCTAGAGTGACCTCTAACTGTGTAGCTATGTGTCCCTCCTCAAGTGAGAACCATAAGATGTCTAAAATCCTCCACAGTACATGTGATACATAAATATAGATGGTTCCTTCCACCAAAGGAAAGCTCTAGCTCACAAAGTATACCTCCATCCCATGCTACATGAAGTAAAAAGAGGCTCATTATGCCTTCATTATTAGCCCTGTTGGCCTTGATGGATCTAAGCATCATCCCAACATTGTGCAAAAGAAGAAATAAAGACATATGGGTAGACAAAATTGTCAAACCATATTCTCCCAATAGTAACCACCGCATCAATGCTCCCTTCTGCCACACCAAACCATCAAAAAACCAAGTGGGTTGGCCATATTATTTCAAGAGAAGCCACAACAACAATGCATATTGCTACCCCACCACTTCATTATCAATCCAAGTATGGTGTTCATATTCTCCAAGTAAGAGCCATCAGAGGAATTCCTCTTGCTGCCATCCTCCATCATTATGATGAAAATAAGGGGAGTATGTCTAGCCAAATTCTCCCAAAAGTAACCATAGAAAGAACATATCGTGCTCCCTCTTTACATTATCATGTAAATAATGGAGTAACAACATAATGATTGACATGTGGAATGTCATATCATGCCAATACAATCAAACTCCATCATTACACATCATGAGAGTACTATACCATATCATAAACAATACAAAACACATAGACATGGGAGATGTCATGTGATGGCCAAACTCTGTCAACCAACATGAACATTCCTTCTTTTGCTTCATTCTGTCATTGATAAAAAAGGCATGAGTCAAAGAAATATGAGCTATTGGGTGGTAACCATACTCACCCAAGAGTAGCCAGCATAGCCATGCCTCCTTCTTCATTACATGAGTGTTTTTGAAGGCATGGGTCATGAAAATATGTGTTGTTCAGTAGTAACCATACTCACCCAAGAGAAAACAACACAACCATGCTTCTTGCTGGCCTATCTCATAGTTCTGCAAGTTATTTGGCAACCCCTTTCTCCACATCATCAAGCATTCATCCCAATGTGGATGATGGATCTCATTCTGAAAAAAACTTGGTATCCTCCCATTGTAGGACATCAATCTCCTCAAACTGTTAAAGAAATTTTCACTACATGATATTTTGAGGTGCACCTCCAATGAGATCTCTCCATGAGATTCTCTTCTCATCAATGGCCCTACAAAACCAATAAGGTTCTGGATCTGATGGAGGTAGAAGTTTCTCTTTGAGCTGTGAGATGCTCATTGAGAAAGAGTCATATTCAAAGGGGAAAAGATTTCCCATCTCAAGATGTCTACCATCTATCATCTTACTCTCCATTACTTCATGAGTGAAGCTACCTTCAAAATGCTCCAAGAATAATGAGGCCCTCTCATCATCACTGCTACTAAGTGATAATGATGTAGATCTGCATGGTGATACATATGTTGTCTCATAGCAAGGCACAAGGCTGAACTCATAGCCAACCATTGTACATAGGATCATGCTCATCCCATATTATGAAACTCTACAGTTCAACTCAAAGGCTCCCCAGTCCCCATAAAAATGCCACCCTCCACAAATGGGGTGTTCTACAAGTTATGACAAATTATTGGGCGTAATTCGTACGCCACCCACCCGAGTACCTACGCCAACCGTCAAAGGACGTAAAACTCACCACCTTTCTAGTGAAATTAAGTAATGATGTAAAAGAAGATGTGATTCATCTAGGAATACCAACTCCGTATGTGACACATCAACCTACCCTCCCGCTAAAAGAGAATTTTGAAAAAAGACAATCACCATCCATCGAAGACTGATCACTAGGAAAACCAAAAGACTTCGCCAAACAACAGGCTTGCGTGCATCACAAGCTCCAAGACCCCAATAGCTCCGGGAGAATAGAGCAAGAAAATATAAATAAAAGAATGGCCAAGGCAAGAGCCGAAAGGAAATGAGGCTATAGGGAGTACCAGATTTTCTCACATGAACCCACCATTGAGAAAAAGACAAATAATCAAATGGCGAGCAAAATATAACTGCAAAATCCACAATACCAAAGACAA
The DNA here is from genome assembly GCA_034641835.2 of Pinus albicaulis. Taxonomy (NCBI): domain Eukaryota; kingdom Viridiplantae; phylum Streptophyta; class Pinopsida; order Pinales; family Pinaceae; genus Pinus; species Pinus albicaulis. The sequence continues at coordinate 1,340,934,300 of CM076582.1, read as the reverse complement.
CCCACCAACTCCCTTCACCTAGAAAAATTATTGGTCAAAGTATCCCTTTTCCCTTCTAACTAGAGAAGGTCTATTCTTCTTTCTCTTCTATATAAATACCACAACCTTGGTGGTTTCCCCATAAATCCTTATAGCCATTTAAGGGTGGTGTTTGCCCAAAAATCCCTATTGGAATCTAAAGGACTCACTAACCTCTAATACTTTCTTACGAGCTTTAAATCTATTTTATCTTTTCAAATAGGATTTAGTTACCTATACGACCAAAATGCCCACAATGCACTATGAAAATGCTCACAAATACACCATAAGAATGCTCACATAAAATGTGTTAGGTCATTTCTCAAATTAAAAACACATATTAAGTGTAAGCTTCTTGCCCATTTTTAATTATTATTACAGATATTATATATTTAACATAACGTATAACTTTATAACTTTTACGTATAATCTAACCTAATTACACAAATGCAAATGTTTTTATCGTCAAACCTTTTATACATATATATTTCTTTAATAAACACATTTCTATTTTTTGTAAAAGCAGCTGCTCTAAAGCCTAAACTAAAAAATTATCAATAGAACTAAACTAATTAATATAATGCTCAATAATTCTCAAAAACGCACTGAAATTGATTATCGATCCAACAGTCATGCACATTACAATGAATCACATGAGAAAAATCAATTACGCAGATTTGATCCAGTAGCTTGTATATTAAGAAAAATCATAAAAGCATTACCGAGTTAATATGTTTTTTTTTTAAATGGCTGTAGTTTAACTTTTTCTGTTAACGGCTTTTTAAACTAAATTTTAATTAAAAATTTGCTACTGTGTCATTTATATAATTTAAATATATATATTTTAAATACTACATCTATTTACCTTTTAACAATGTATTTCAATTGTTCCTCAATATTAATAAATATTTCTTAACCACTGTAACCTAGTTAATTTAGGTAAAATGGGATTACCAAACTTCAGCCAAAAAAACCCTCAGCAAACATAGAAGAATTGGACAACACCTTAGCTATCTTTGAGTGATGACAAACATTTCTCAACTTGCGTAACTTAACTGTTTTTTGTGCACAATTTTTTGTTATGTTTTAGTTATTTAATATAATGTTCAGATTGAAGGGAGTTGTTTACCAATGTAACAAAATAGGTAGGTTTTTTTTTTTAAATTTAGTAATTTAAAAAAAAAAAAAAGTAAATCAAGTGTTTGAACAGTTTTAGTGAGAGTAGAAATGAATTCAACTAAAATCCTGAAGGTTTGATATCAGCAATCTAGATTTTCAAAAATTCTTTGTAGATTATTTAGTGAGATTTTTTTTTTTAATAAGACTACGCAAAATCGAAAGCGAAGTTAATCTGAAATGAAGATACGTGCGTGTAGCAGATACACAGAATGACATGGTCATCGTACAAAGTTTTCTTGTTCCTTGTTTTCTTGACCACTTCATAATTTAGGTTTTCTTGTTCGGTGTCTTTGACCACTTCATGATTGAAGGTCTGTGGTTCACATAATGTCATTTTATTGATTAAAACGCGTTGATTGAAATATAATATGCCTTTCACAAACTCCTCCGCAATCAACGTGGCACTTTGAAACGCGCGTCGAGGACCAAGCAAAGTTCACAGTAGCGTAGACTTTGATTTATTGATTGAAAAAGCAGCAGCGACTGTTTCTCTGTCGGCGGATTCCGTAGATCCACAGGTCTGGATTGCTGTTAAAGCGAAGAAATATGGTATCCTTCCTCTTCCCCTCACGAATCCAGAGACTCAGTAGGTTGGATTATTTCAACATATTTCATCAACATAAATTTATCAATAATAATTTCATTATTGTCTCCTATTAATATTCAAGTTTCCCACTTTCCCAATGCCCATTTCAATCCCTTTTTTCGTTGCAGAATTCTCAACATGGTGGCCTCTAAGCTGAATCTGATCTTCTTGATCCTCCTCGCCCTGCAGCTCTCTGTAATTTTGTCTGAACAGAATGATGATAGCGATGGAATTTCGATGACCCTTCACATGAGCAGCAGTCATCTCCAAGGATTTGAGAGAGTGGCCATGATGGTGCAGGCGTCCAAGGATCGTGCTTGGGCACTGAACCACAGGATGTATGACCACCACCACATGAAGATGAAGAGGAAGAGCAAATCCCTAATAGAAATTATCAGCGTGCAGGAGTCTCGGTGGCGTATTTCATCAAATTCTCGGTGGGCACCCCTTCACAAGCGGATCTATTGCTAATCATGGACACGGGCAGTGATTTGGTGTGGGTACCCTGCACCCAAAATTATACACGTAACAACTGCGTTAAAGACATCAGCGCTTCTAATGGAGTTTTTTTTCCCGGGAAATCATCGTCTGCACAGAATGTAAAGTGTGCAGATCCAAAATGCAAAGAGCTCTTCTGTGGGAATAGGAGTGGGAGATGTTCCCAAAGCCTACAGAACTGCTCTGGGACTTGTCCGGACTACGTGTCTACGTATGGCAAGGGAAGCACAACTGGGCATCTGCTGTCTGAAACCTTTGCTTTACCGTTGGAGGGCGGAGGGAGAAGAAATATACAGAACTTCGGAGTGGGATGTTCGGTTGCTTCATCCAAGATTTCTGGCATTGCAGGATTTGGAAGAGGAGGACTTTCTATGCCTTCCCAGCTCGCTCCTCTTATTGGTGATAAATTTGCTTATTGCCTTCAGAGCCACGAGTTGTTTGATGACCAAAACAAGAGCAGCAGGATGGTGCTTGGTGACATGGCAGTCCCCAAGGACATCGCCTTGAATTATACGCCATTTCTAATCAATTCTACAGTATCAGCTTCTTCTAGTCACTATTACATTGGTCTGGAAGGGGTGAGTATCGGTGGAAAACGCTTGAATCTGCCCTCCAATTTATTGTCATTTGACAGCCAAGGGAACGGTGGAACCATAATAGATTCAGGCACTTCTTTCACTATCTTTCCCGAAGCAATCTATAAGGAGATTGTAGATGCATTTGCTTCTCAGATTGCACACAGAAGAGCAGGTGATCTTGAAGCTATGACTGGCCTCGGACTGTGTTATAATTTCTCTGGTGTGGCAAATATTCAGTTCCCTGAATTTGCATTTATTTTTCAGGGAGGGTCAGACATGGTACTTCCCCATGAGAATTGTTTCATGCAAGTTACTTCCGATTCATTCTGCTTGGCAATGCTGAACACCAGTATCTTGGAGAATGCAATCGGACCTGCTGCCCTATTAGGGAACTATCAGCAGCAGAATTTTTATATATTGTATGATAGAGAGAAGAATCGTTTGGGCTTCAGACAACAGAACTGCAAGACATATGGCTGATGCATTCATGACAATTCTCTCTCTACACATTTGGCATGTATTTCCTTTTGAACCATTCATTTATATTGGTTTATCAAACTCTTAGGAATAGCATCCATTAACGATGCAAACGCAATAAATATTATCTTTTTTATCAAACCGAAATTGAATACCTAATTTCATTAAAATATTATATTGCTAATAGATCTTGAATTTTACCTTCTGATCTGTTGAGATGCAAGAAAACATGGAATTATTAATTTCCACATCCAAGGGCAGAACTATACATTATATAAGCGGATAAGTCTATACATTTTAGTAAGTAACTATACTCAAACGCACCAAAAAAAGTAGCTAAAAGTCTTGACAAAGGATTCTCTCATATTGATAAAAGAGGGTTTTATTTTCTTATTTTTGTTTATTTTATTTCATTTTTCTCTTCCATGTGATTTTTCTTTGTCTTTTAATTTCCATTATTTTTATAAATAAATGTGCCAAATATGTCATTTTCCTTTAGAAAGCCTTAGCCTTTGCCAATTTCCTTTAGCCACTCACTAGGATGTTGGCCCACAGTTCAACTTGGAATAAGTGTCCCATCACCAGTTGTTATTATTTTAAATTTATTGCATGGCATTAAGCCTATGTACAAGTTAATAATATCATAGTAAGGTGAGTTTGAATACCATGTGAGTATCATGCTTAAAAATCTTGAAATATGATATGTTTATTGTAAGTATTAAGCTTTTATGTTCTTATTAACTAAATTTATATATGGTTAGATATCAATTATTTTAATTTATAAGGTGAAATGAACCTTAATTTATAGTTACTACTTATATGTTATATGTGTTAATGTAATATTTATATTAGGATTTTCCTTTATCTAAAACATTGTTGATAATTTTATTAATAGAAACAAAACTACAATATAATAAATTGAATTTTTTTTACAGTAATTTATATACACCACATCTCCTCTCTCACACTATATATTAATTTTAATCTTTTATTATTTTTAGTTGAGTTAACATGTAAATGTTTACAAATATTTTACATCTTACAAATTTCCTCATATTAATATAACTTGAACATATTGAACTGAGATTTAAAAATGTTGACATACTTTCTTACATTACGCCTACACATCTCTCATATATTGGTTTGTAGGGTGTCTCTATTGTGAATCACTATTTTCTTTTATAATTCATCAACTAGATTTACCGTGTTACTTAGAACAACTAAAGTATCTATGTGTTGTTTAAGTTCTTTTTCTTCAGTGATTTCTTGTGTGATGCCTCCAGTTATATCTATTATATCAAAATATTTTGGAATTTATTCAAAAAAATTGCCTATAACACTTGTAGTATTGTTGTCTTGTATATCTTCCTCTTCTTGGACTCCCTCTTCTACAACCTATGCCATTGCTTCTATTATAATAGGAACATTATTAATAACTGCAATGTTATGTGGCTCATTTCAATGTTGATCAATGTTGCTTCGCTTTTCAATGTATGTCATCTTTAGAATGTTCCAAGCTTCTTACGACATACATGCTATTACAATCTCTGAAATAATATTATCATCCAAAGCTATTTGAATGAGAAACAATGCTACTACATCATCCTTCATGTTAACTATAATTTGATCGATTTGATCTTGTGTCATAGCCTCATAAATTTCTTGGCTTGAAATTTCTTTGAACCTATACAATACAATATCTCATAACTCATGCATTCGTAATATAATTCTCACATTAATGTCCCAAGACTTGTAATCTTTACCAACAAAAATAGGAAGAAAATAAACATTGTGAGAATCCATGTTCACGAAACTAAATTAACAAAAAAAAAAAAACTATACAAAACTTTTACTTAAATTAAATATAATACTTTTTCCTATCGTTTTTTATAATAAACCTTTTCTTTAAATCTTCAATCACTTTTGTCTCCTCTATTTAATTTATTTTGGGTCTCTTCTTATCTTAATTTGTTAATATTCTCCCTTATCTTACTTTCCAAAATATTGTTATGCATGGTAATAATGAGCCATAAATAATATGGAAAATATGTATTTAAATGAATGACCATTTATTTAAAACATAAATTAATGTTGACCTGTTATAAAACATGGACATTGATGTCATCAGGGAAAATCTCAGGGGCTAATATTCACAGGTTGGCTAATTTTCCATGTTTTTTCCAAAAATCAAATCCGTCAATTTCCATTTTTCCTAAAAATTATTCACCCAAATTTTATAGTAAAAAATGTTTTACATTAAAAATCACCAACATGTTATATAGAATACAAAATCATTGTAAATATAAATATTCCTATAAAAATATCACCAAACATTTTACAATTTGAATATTAGGGACTAGTAAGATTTGTAAAGGTTTATAAACTACAAGATAAACTTCCATCCTTAAAATTTTCCCTCGACGCCTACCTTGAATATGTTTTGAAAAAAATTGGCTTACATAAACTCCAAGAGATCTACAATGCACTCATCCTTTATCTTTTGGCAGCTAGACTCTGTGGTGTGAGAAAATGGTATATTAGGCTCTCTTATGCTTGAATCCACTGCCAAAATAATGAAAAAAATATATGACTCAGAGCTACTGCTTCTTTTCAGACTCAAACCTAGGTAATTACAAAATCATAGTGGCAGTTGTCAAGGCATGTGTGTATATTTATAATTATGGTTGAGCTACAACTCTTTTTATTCTATTAATGGTAGCCTTCGGAACAATGATCTATGACTTATTTAGTGATGGCATGGTGAGTATGCTAGTTGCGAAGATGAACCCCTTGACAGGTCAATGGAATTTATTTGGATAAAATTAATGTTGAGATTCAACAAGAAGATCCTAGTGAAAATTATGCACCTACACTAGGATGAAACCTCAGGCTATTTTTAGGTGGAAGTATATGTTTAGAATGCATGAGAAAATTCTATTTATAGATCGTGAGAAAATTCTATTTATAGATGATTTTCTATTTTTAGATGTATGTGTGAGTTATATTTATAGATCAAATGTCTATTTATAGATGCATGTCGACTATTATTATCCCTTAATAATAGTTGGAAAATAAACATTAATCTATTCTCAATGAGCACTTGGAAATAGTTAACTGAAGTGGCAAATCAATTAGCTATAGGAAATTCGAGTTCAAAGTTTGGTTGGTGGGACATGCAAGTGGACTTAGTTGTAACTGAGTGATTCAAAGTTGTAACAGAGTTTGATATGTAGTTGTGTGAATTTTAAAGTAGTTTAACTCATTTAAGTGAGTTAAACTCAGTTGTGCTAGTTGTAACTGAAGATACACTAGTGAGAGATCAGTGAATTAATTATGTAATTAATTTAAAATTATAGGTCTCATGTGCAACTGAAGATTTACTATTGTTAACTACATGCATGTCAGATCTAGTGGAGACCCAATTGAGATGTAAGTGAAAGGGATAGTCTGACTATCAGTTGTGACATTAGTGGGTGCACTAATGCAACCACACACACATTGGATGTGCCCATGAGTATTTCACAGTAAAGGAAGGAAGGATTCCATTCATTCAGGGATTGCTATCAGCTGGGATTGTGAAGTGGAGGCAGGTTGTCTGGAGGCAGTAAATTGGAACATGAGTTTTCCAATTTTTGTATGACAGGGTGAAGCGATTGTATATTGTACTAAGAGCTCTTGGATTAGAGTTTTTTATGAGATTGTTTCATGATCCATGATATATACATGAGATATGATAGTCAGGTTTTAGCTTTATGCTTTCTCGATAAAAAAATCGTGTTATGTGTGATTGATCTTTTTTCTTGATATTGCAATTAGTGATCGTGTTTTAAATTCTGCAAGAATTTTTTTAGAAGCAATTATATATTTAACAATGGGATATAGCTTTTAGATTAGGAGAATCCAGGCAATACATAATTTTTATTAAAATTTATACATGGTATCGGAGCACAAAAGATTGCAATTTTGAAGCAGGAGCTAAGTTTGTTGGTGGAAACAATTCGAATTTGCATAAATATTTTCTTGGTGCTAGAGTTGAGTAAACATTGAAATGGATTTCAATGGCTTATGGCTAGAGTATGCACTCGAGGGCAACTCAAACTACCTTGTATGGAAGGAAAAGATGGAGGCAATGCTCGAAGATAATGGCTTGAAGGAATTCATCAATAGTGATGTTCCTAGGCCCACTTGAACGGATGCTGAATTAATTGATGCATGGAAAAAGAAAGTGGAAAAGGCGAGAAGGATTTTGTTGGAAGGTGTACGAGACCACATTGCCTCAAGCCTTCATGGGAAATCCACACCATATGCTACGTGGAAGGCTTTGACAGATATTTTCCAAAGCAACAATGACCATAGGAAATTGGTGTTGAAAGATAAACTCAAGAAGATCAAGATGGAAAAGGGCGACAACATTCCAAAGTATCTCGCAAAATTTTTCCAATGTCGGGATGAACTGGGGAGTGTGGGAATCATTCTTGTTGATGATGATTTGGTGAGATTGTCTCTCTTGGGACTTCCTAAGAGTTGGCACAATTATGAAGACTTTGTCAACGAATGAGAAAAACTATCAGATTGGGAACGACTGTGGTCGGATCTAGTGCAGGAGGAGTTCAGACGTAACACCAAAGGTGGCTCTTGATCAAAGCATGATGATGAAGAGGATTGTGCTTTGGCCGCCAAGGCAAGGAAAGAGAAGGGGAATAAATTCCATTAAAAATATGAGTCTAGAGGCAAGAAGCTAGATTTTTCCAAGGTGAAGTGTTTTCACTGTCACAAACATGGGCATCTCACTACTAACTGTCTGCAGAAGAAGAAGAACAAGAAGGTTGTTGGAGCTGTAGCTGGTGAGGTCCTTGCCTCGAAATTTGAAATTGATTTCTCTTTGATCGCATGCATGGTTTCAAGTGCATTGGGATCAGTGTGGTATCTGGATAGTGGCGCTTCCTTGCATATGACAGGAGATAAGGATCTTTTCAGTGTCTTAAAGGAGAAAGATCTCCAAATGCATATAGAGGTCGTTGACGATGGACGATACAATGTGACTAGCATTGGTACCATTACCTTTGAGAGGGAGTCAAGTAAACCATTTCAATTGAAATAATATATGCATGTTCAAGGTCTAAAGAAAATTAGGAGATCATTATCTCTACAAATCCTCTCACAACTCTCTGATAGCTTTGCTAAGGGACACTTATCAAAACTTCCATGATTTCTCTCCATGAAATGTTATTGAATAATGATATCAAATCTTCCTCATATCTTCAATATTTTGGGGTGTAAATTTAAATTTTATTCATAGTGGCCAAATATGAATTTGTTAGAATCTTCAAATGTACCTATAAATATCAGATAACTCATCAACTTTTAGATATAAGTGAAAAAAATATTATTTTTCTAATATTTAATCATAAATTAACTCAAAATACAAAAATAAATTCTATGGAAAATAATAAGTATATAAACATATATGATCATGAAAATGATCGTAATCCATGGCTATGAATCTACGATGCATGGTAAAAATTGAAGGTAACTGAAAGAAAAGAGGGCAAAAAGGAAGACATTTTGGATATCCAACACTTATGTTGGGAACCCATGAACATGAGCATGTAGTTTTGGTGTATGTAGTGGAGATGTAGTGGGCCATAACCCATAGGTACTAGGATCGAGACCAACTAAAACTAAAAAGAAAAAGGAACCCCAAACTATTTCCATTAAGTGGTATTAGAGAAGGGAAATATCCCCTATTAGAAGAAAAAGCGAGAGAAATAAAAGGTGGTAGAATTTGGTTGAAGATCTAGTAAGAATTTTTTTCTTTGTGATTGTGAAAGTGACAACAAAGGAAGGTAATAATATTTGGAAGAGCCTAGGGTAGGAATATTTCAATAGGTTCTAGAGGTGAGAACTAGGAATATGCTAAAAGCCTAAACTTAGGAGAAATTTTTTTGAGGTATCGTGTAGTGAGGAGAGACTTGTTACTACAGATACTTGTTGCGGCCCACAATTTAAAGTTGTTATGAGAAGACCAAAAATAAATCTCATGACTAGGAGGTCATAAAATTTCATACCTTGGGAGTATGATGCAATAACATTGAACCATCCTTCAATAAATCAAATGAAATGAGTTTCTAAAAGGCAAAAGTGTGGAAGACGCATTTTGTCAAAAAGGAAAGGAGATATCTACTTTGTAAAGGATTAAATATTGAGAATAAGATATGCAATGGAACTTAAGGATATTGATAAAGGGTAAGTCTGATCCCATGTTGAATTCAGGGGTTTACCAAATATCCTCTTCATGTGGAAAATCATACATTGGACAGATTGGGTGTTACTTCAAAGATCAAATTAAAGAACATATTACTCACACCAATCATATCGATCTTTCGATGTCTGCCATAGTCCATAACTCTTTAAATTTAAAGCATATTTTCTGTTCTAATGAAGCCAAAAAATTTTCCTCTATTCTTTTTTACAACTCAAGAATCATTAGGGAGGCTCTTGAAATAGAGAATCACCCTTGAAAATTTAATCGTGAAGATGGATATAAATTAAGCCATTCTTGGCATCAAGTTATCCACCATTTGACTCATTTGTTATCGTTCCCCCTTATTTTTCCTTATATCTTTACCTTCTTCTTCTATTCTCCCCTTTTTTCTCTCTCCTTACCCTCCCCACTTGATTCCATTTCCTTTAATCATTGTTTAAATTATTTATCCAACTTTTCATTTTATTATTTAACGAATTTTTCATTTTATTTTTAAATTCAATAATAAGTACTTTAACGTTTCATTTTCAATTTTTATATTTGTTTCCTTTACTCTACTTATCTACCATAAAATTTTTAAGCTTTGGATATTTTGATATTAATATTAATATTTTATCCCTTGTTAATTAATGCTATCTAAATTTTCCATGTCCTCTTTATTATTATTTGTATTAATTTTAATTTGCATACCTTTAATTAATAAAAAATTTTAAAGCCCTTGACTTGACTCTTACTATTAATTTAATCCTTTTATTATCCTCATTTTCCTCTTAATTCTCTAGCCCCTACTTCATTAATTATCTAGGCTTAAATAAAGAGACTTAACCATGATGGGTGGAGAGTCCTCCCCAAATGTTGCACAAGAAATCAAATCCTCTACACAGTTTCATCCAAAAATTTCTCCCAATATTAAGGATATCGTTGAGAGCTTTGTAGATAAGAGATTGGATTTGAAGTGATCCATGAAAATATTTTGTTTCCTATAAATTGTAATCTTCGTGCATTGAAATGGGGAGGCCAATAAAATGTAAATTTAGGTTGAGGTGGGCATGTACACAGAGTTCGTTCTATGTAATAATCGATATTGATGTAATGAAAATAGTGTAATTTGAGTATCATTGTGATAATGTGATTTCTATGTGTTTAATATGGTGTGTGAAACCTATTTGAATTCATAATTTTGAATGTATGTGAATGATGAAAAGAAAGGTCAAGAGGAGGAATGAAGTTCCTATGAAATTCATTGCAAACAAAATCATTTTAAGACCTAGGAATTGTAAGCGTGATTCTATCGATGGATTGGGTCATGAACATACTAAGAATGTGAATTGTGTTTAGTAGTAAGAAGGTTTTCTCTCAATCACTAAAATTATTGATGGTAATCTATTGAGGAATCACATCTATGGAGTAGAGCCCCGATTCAACTATCCAACTATTAGAGGAATCTTGGTGACATTGCAATATCCCTAAAGGGATAATGCAGTAATACTAAAGCACAATATAAGAAATACAACAAAGTAAATAATAAATATAAATACACATCAGAAAACACATAATAGCTGATCCATTTTATTAATATGGAGGTGGATAAAATAGTACAATAGTTCTCAAAATATGAGACACTCAGGCCAAAGAGATGGCCTAGAATCACCCTAAAATGATCCCACAAGAGGGACTGCATAATTGCTAGACTGTTGGAAGGTAAACTACATTGTCCCCACTGCAACAACTAGGACTACAACTGTCAAAAAGATATAAAGTTATATCTAGGTATTCTGGGAGCTCCGATGATGATGAAAATAGAGATCCGAGCTCTATGATGGATACCCAAGATAACCCAGAAAGGAAATTCTAGATCTTTGAGATTGGAAATTTACTCTTCTGGGGTTTGTGCATATACATTGTTCGGTATGCATATCTACTGCATGAACTGAATAATAGATGGTTGTCATGTTATACAATCAACTAAATGCAAGAAAGATTGATCCCTTCACTATATTCTTGGGCTAAAAGCTCAATATATAGCTCCTCCAATATCATCCACTGAAAATAGTTTCTGAATGATTAACAGCTTTAGGAAACTATGCTATTAGATAGCGAGGCTCAATATCCTACTACTATATATGTCAAATCAGCTCCATAATGATGGAAACAATGGATAAAAAGTGAGGATATGATCCCTCACAGTATTTCTAACTAAAATTCTAAAACTTCCTTCCTCCAATAGATCTATAGGACTGAACTGTGCAATCCTTGAGGGGAATGTTGCTACATGGAGGTAAAACCCAATGGCCTGAATGACGGATATCGATTTGCTAATCTTGAAAGGCTGATTGTGAAGAACAAAGTGGTAGGAAAAATCTTCCATCGGTTTCCTAACTGGAATGCTAGAAACAACCTCTTGAAGATGGCACCAATGCCTGATGAGGACTAAATCCCAATAGAAAACCTTTCCAGAGTAGGCACTCGAAGTCTCCCATGGGTAAGGGTGGTATTTCTGTTTGGAAACACCTTGTGCTAAAAATAACTGCAGACGTAGCTAAACAACATTACAGTGCATAGAAATGTCCTAAGACAAATCCATATCTAAAAATATTAGAGACAATAATCAAATCTAAAATCTTCCTTCTATAATGCCTTCACCTTCATTATATATATTTTGAGCCTTCCATAGCGTAGGCTCACCTCTAAACTACGTTGTACATGTGGACATAAGTCTCCATGGTTTACTGCACTATTTCTCCATTTCCTCCATCATGTCTACATTTGATGATCATCCTATCCATCATGTGTGCATTGAATGCACTACTTCCTCCATCATGTACTCATTAGATACACCACTTCTCCACTAACTTATCATAATTGCATTATGATATTTTCTTTGAATGCATTATGATCTTAGTTGACCTCTTCAATGATCCTAATGATTTTACATTTAAGATCCATGATATTATTTGACTGTTTCATCCTCCATGATCTATCTCATAAATGAGACATGATCCCCACCCCTTTATCATTAATGAAGTTGCTCCACTACTCCATGATTTCGATCTAGATCTATAATAACCACATACACACATCAAAAGTGTATTTTATTCATCTTTGGGGTTTGTGGGTCCGTCCACCCTCTTATTTACTTAATTAATTAAGTTTATTAAGAACTCTAATATTCCAAATAAACATGTGCAAATTTTGGAATATTATTTTCCTCCCTGGTTAAATGTTTCTTGTCCTCAAGCAACTGCAAAATTAGATTCTAGAGCAATTTCCCCCCTTCCAAGTTTCATCCACATAAGGAAGGTCTCCCCATTTGCTATAATGAATTATGTATGCACAGCACCAATGTTGCCTCTCTAGAATGTATAGAGTGACCTCTAACTGTGTAGCTATGGGTCCCTCCTCAAGTGAGAACCATAAGCTGTCTAAAATCCTCCACAGTACACGTGATACATAAATATAGATGGTTCCTTCCACCAAAGGAAAGCTCTAGCTCACAAAGTATACCTCCATCCCATGCTACATGAAGTAAAAAGAGGCTCATTATGCCTTCATTCTTAGCCCTGTTGGCCTTGATGGATCTAAGCATCATCCCAACATTATGCAAAAGAATAAATAAAGACATATGGGTAGACAAAATTGTCAAACCATATTCTCCCAATAGCAACCACCGCATCAATGCTCCCTTCTGTGACACCAAACCATCAAAAAACCAAGTGGGTTGGCCATATTCTTTCAAGAGAAGCCACAACAACAATGCATATTTCTACCCCACCACTTCACCATCAAACCAAGTATGGTGTTCGTACTCTCCAAGTAAGAGCCATCAGAGGAATTCCTCTTGCTGCCATCCTCCATCATTATGATGAAAATAAGGGGAGTATGTCTAGCCAAAATCTCCCAAAAGTAACCATAGAAAGAACATATCGTGCTCCCTCTTTACATTATCATGTAAATAATGGAGTAACAATATAATGATTGACATGTGGAATGTCATATCATGCCAATACAATCAAAATCCATCATTACACATCATGAGAGTACTAGACCATATCATAAACAATACAAAACACATAGACATGGGAGATGTCATGTGATGGCCAAACTCTCTCAACCAAAGTGAACATGCCTTCTTTTTCTTCATTCTGTCATTGATAAAAAAGGCATGAGTTAAAGAAATATGAGCTATTGGGTGGTAACCATACTCACCCAAGAGTAGCCAGCATAACCATGCCTCCTTCTTCATTACATGAGTGTTGTTGAAGGCATGGGTCATGAAAATATGTGTTGTTCAGTAGTAACCATACTCACCCAAGAGAAAACAACACAACCGTGCTTCTTGCTGGCCTATCTCATAGTTCTGCAAGTTATTTGGCAACCCCTTTCTCCACATCATCAAGCATTCATCCCAATGTGGATGATGGATCTCATTCTGAAAAAAACTTGGTATCCTCCCATTGTAGGACATCAATCTCCTCAAACTGTTAAAGAAATTTTCACTACATGATATTTTGAGGTGCACCTCCAATGAGATCTCTCCATGAGATTCTCTTCTCATCAATGGCCCTACAAAACCAATAAGGTTCTGGATCTGCTGGAGGTAGAAGTTTCTCTTTGAGCTGTGAGATGCTCATTGAGAAAGAGTCATATTGAAAGGGGAAAAGATTTCCCATCTCAAGATGTCTACCATCTATCATCTTACTCTCCATTACTTCATGAGTGAAGCTACCTTCAAAATGCTCCAAGAATAATGAGGCCCTCTCATCATCACTGCTACTAAGTGATAATGATGTAGATCTGCATGGTGATACATATGTTGTCTCATAGCAAGGCACAAGGCTGAACTCATAGCCAGCCATTGTACATAGGATCATGTTCATCCCATATTATGAAACTCTACAGTTCAACTCAAAGGGTTAAATGTAGCTTAACAATGATGAACTGGGATAGCTTTTCATCTCTTCCTTGATTAGATCAAGGGTCCTCTGCATGGTGATATGTTTTTGATTCAAATCAACATGTTTTTCTAATCCTTGGTCATGCAATGGCCTTGATGGCATGTCCACATAAGTTTCAATAAGAGGTTCTGAAACAATATGAGATGAAATTGGATGAATACCTTGGATCGAGTGATGTGTGGAAACCTCTTGCAAGACCACAAGAGTTCATCCAACCGGGATAATAGTGTCCCCAACTACTGGTAAGAGTGATGGATGTTCTTCTATCAATGTACCAGTGCTGGAATCTACCTCCTCTTCCTCATGCACCTCCTGAATCATGCATGGGACTCTATATTTCAAGAGCTTAAGACTATTTTGAAAATATGCAAGTGTCTCTCCTCCATATACAAGTACTTTTTCAACTGGTGGTGAATGTAGTGAATCTTTGTCTAAAGTGACAAGAATGACATCCTCCTTCGATTCCTTAGGAAATATCTCTTTTTTACATATCTCTAGTTTTCTCATATCAAACTTCTTTCTCAACTTGTGAAGGAAATATGAATATTTAGTCACCTTTGCATGCTCCATGTGACTAAACGAGCAATCATTGGCTTCACCATGAAGATGAAGTGCTGCAATCTGAACAACCTCTTTTTCAGCTATAGGATGTAGCCTAAAGAATGCATATAAGTATTTCCTCCAAGCCTTTACAATCCTTGAGGAAGATCCATCAAATGTAGGCAAATATAACCTATTGTGCCTCTTTCTTCTGTTGCTGCTATAGGATCCTATTTCTTGTTTGAGTTTGAAGAATTTTTGGAGAGTTAGATTCTCCTTAAATGCTCTAGAATGTGCTTTGTACTCTTCAAGATATAGACTGAGTCTCATGAGTCTCGGGTTCCATGTTTCTTCTTTCTTCATTTCTATACCATTCACCTTCTTCAAAGAAATTGGGCTTAGTGGATGTATGAGGAGATCTATGATTCTACAATTTTATTTTTTGCTGATAGGAAGTTCTTAGACCTTCCTCATCCAATATTCTTCTTGGATCCCTCCTTTTCCTCTCTCTCTTCATTTGATTGACCTTCTTGGGGAGGTCTTGTAGGGATAGAAAGAGAAGAGTGGAAAAACTGCAATCCTCCTTCATGATAGATCTCTTCTATCTTCTTCTTCTTTTGATGTAAAATATGAAGTGTCCACAAGTTGAGCCAAAGATCATGCTCTGATACCACTGTAATATCCCTAAGGGGAGAATGTAGTAATACTAAAACACAATATAAGAACTGAAAAAAAAAGTAAATAATAAATCTAAATACAAATCAGAATGCACATAATATCTGAGTCATTTTATTAATATGGAGGTGGATAAACCAGTACAATAGTGCTCAAAATATGAGACACTCAAGCCAAAGAGATGGCCTAGAATGACCCTGAAATGATCCCACAAGAGGCACTGTGTCACTGCTGGAAGGTAAATTGCATTGTCCCTACTACAACTGTTGGGACTGCGACTTTAAAAAAGATAGAAAGTTAGACCAGGGCATCTTGGGAGCTCTGATGATGCTTAAAATAGAAATCCAGGTTCTATGATGGATACCCAAGGTAACCCAGAAAGGAAATTCCAGATCTATGAGATTGGAAATTTACCCTCTTGGGGTTTTCATATATACATTGCTAGGTATGTAAATCTGCTACATGAACTGAAGAATAGATGGCTGCAATGTTATACAATCATATCAATGGAAGGAGGGTTGATCCTTTCACTAGATTCTTGTGCTAAAAGATCAAGATCTAGCTCCTCCAATCTCCTCCACTGAAAATCGTTGTTGAATGATCAACAAATTCAGAAAAATGCATTGCTAGAGAGGAACGCTCAATAGCCTGCTACTAGATATGTCAAATCAGCTTTGGAATTATGGAAAAAATGGATATTGTTGGCCGGATAAATCATTCTTATGGACAAGACCAATCTCCCTAGTGTCAGAAAGACAATCTAGCAACAAACGAACAACTAAGTTTGTCTTTCTCTAAATATATTCATTTTACAATAAATGCTATGAAGGTGTTGATCCTACCTTAGATCCAAATGCTTATTTGTGGTTGTAGTGCTTTTGTCGCAACAATAATCCTTCTATCGCAACAAGAGTCCTTTCATCACAACAAGACTTCTTCCGTCGCAACAATAATCCTTTCGTTGCAACAAGAGTTCTTTCGTTGCAAGAAAGTGTCATCTTTCATTGACCTGCAATCATAAGCAAGCAAATATTAAATAGCACCTGTATAAAAAATAATCATAAAACATACCTATCATAGTGATCAAGGAATCGATGAAATAAATGATCAAACGACAAATTATTGAAATAAACAATTGAACGATAATTTATTGAGAAAAACAAAACTTGATTGTATTAATATTAAAATATATAGAAGAACCTTACAACCTTAGCCTTGATGTTTGAAAAGGCCTTCCCAAGGTCCAAAGCAGGAGTCTCCTCTACTTTGATAAGTCTTGCACTCTTCCTCCAGGAGCACAAAGAGGTATGTTATCTTTCCTCTCAAAAGCTCAGCAGAAAGAAGTCTAATTCTCAACAACACTTCAACTCAATCACCCATAAAGCTTGAACTCCAATTCTCAATCTCCAAAAACTAACCTCTTGAGGCTACCCAATGCCTCCTTTTATAGATCAGATGAGGAGGTTAGGATTCCACCTTTGAAGGGATAGAATCCTCCTTCAAATGGATAGACTACTCACATCAAGGGATTAGTTCCTTAAGGTGAGGGATACATGCACCTTATCAAAGTGTACTCTTCCCGAAAAAATCTCATCTAGAACCTTCTAGAATTGACCTCAAGCCAACTTTTTCACTTTATTTTCTCACCTTTTTGAGTTTGGAGGGGGTACGCAGGAATTCTTAAGGAAAAATGCATTCTAGAACGCAGGTAAGCCATGCATTACCTACGTTCCCAAGCTAGGAATGCAGGTAGGCATCATGTTACCTGCGTACCCATTCTTTCAGAGGTTTCTAGGGTTTTTCTTCCTATTTCAGGGCTTGACATGAGGAGTAAAGGTTGTAAGACTTGCAGAGGAGGTATGTATGAGTGTTAATGAGCTCATACAGTTAGCAGAATGTCAAGGTGATAGTTTTTAGTGTAACATATTGCCCCCTAAAGTGAGAAGTCTGAAATAGATGAAGATGAAGTCTGTCATATTTGAAGAGTGAAGTACTTTATCATTTCAAGGATCATCCTGTGGACACCCCAGTCGGAACCTATAAAACATTCAATGCAAAATATATATATGTAAACATATCATCACTGAGGTAGGCATTCCCATACTCAGATCAAAATTAACTAGAAAACTAATTTAAACTGTTCTAATACACGAATGATTTTCAATACATCAATAACGTAGACACGGCATGCGCACAGCCATCTCTAATGAATAGTCTACTGTATGATAATAAAACTCCTCATAGCCTGGATGGTGGAAACTAGATCCAGGGTCTTGATTTATACTTCCCGAACTAGTATGATTCTATCCATGCGATTAAATGTGTTGAAGTCGAACATGGTAGAAACCACTTGATTACCAGTCAATGATGCGAACTGTTAACAAGTGTGAGAGAAACCACCAGTAATTTCAATGACTCTCAAAGTACTCAGCACAGTCCATGAAATGTGAATGAATGAAATGAAGTCGAACATGTCACGGAATCATTCAATCGAAGGTCAATGATGCAACCTATCGTCGAAGGCGAGAAACCTGCCATTGAGACATGCATATTTCAAGGTACTGACGATTTCTAGATCAACTTCCTAGATAATGAGTTTTCGCCAATAGAAAGTGATCCATCATAAGCAAGCCCATAACACGAAATCACAGGTCAATTTTTGAAGAAATATATTGGCAAGGACTGACTCAGGGATGGTCAAAATGGATGACAGATATTTTGCAGATGAATGGTTTTTTTGAACTGTCCTCTTGAACACATAATGACACTGTAGATGGCTTGGTGACAATTGACCCAAAGCTAATACCCAAAAACCGGCTGAAGACTTTCAATATCGTTTGATTAACTGTTAGGCAAAGGATTCTCCCAACCCAGGTGAACAAAAGTGTCATGTTCAAGAGTGGTTAATGGTTTTCTGAATAATCAAAATACAACAAACAGGTTCATTTTTCTCTCTTTTCCCCCACCATTTCTAGCAAGTACCTCTTTATTTTTTACAAGCTTGAGGAGGATAACATTTTCTTGTTTATAATCTCATCCTTCGAATGAGTCCAACGTAGTTTAATATTCGAACCCTAATAAGGAGTGGTTCGTTCCTTTTTGAAATTGAATAGGTCCTTTACTGTTAAATTCTAATGAGTCCAGTATAGGAGAAACTCGGTGTTTTTCAATTTTAGGGAGTCAGAAGAAAAACTTTAAGAAAACTCTGTGGGTGTGCTTTTTCATAAATTTAGTCTCTCGAGCTCGAAAAAGGATAAAATAATGCGGGAGAGAACTCTATTGACTCTAATTAGTCAACGTATACCTTTTTCGTAAATAGTCCATTTCAGTCCGTAAAAGGGGTAAACTTATACTGAAGGGACGATCATTCATTTACTTTAACGAATTCGAATAATCAAGTGCTTGACAATCTTTTCAATTTTCGAGAGTCTGAAAAGAGCTAAAAGAGGACTCCAAGTTTTTGCTTTTTCGTAAATTTTTGAAAGAGTCCGAAAAGTGATAAAAGTATGCTCTTCATTTTCACTTTTTCGTAAATTTTAACGAGTTCGAAAAAGGGATAAAAATATACTCCTGTGGCTAAATTTCAGTTTAATTTACGAGCAAGAAAAGACAAAAATAACTCGGCATTTTCATGTGTTTTACGAGTATGAAAGATAGAAAAATAATGTCGGGATTTTTATGAGTTTAACGAGTCTTGAAAATAACCAAAATTGACTCAAGATTGGTTTCATTTTTACAAAAGCTTGAAATAGAGAAAAACTATGCTTCAGAGTGGTTTCATTTTTACACAAGCCTGAAACAGAGTGAAAACTGTGCTTGATGCCCCCTAAGCGTAACTGCTAGAGTGCATGCCCCCCCAGCTTCATTTCATTCAACTAAATACACTGCTGGTAATTAATAGCTGGATGGAATGAAGGTTCATTTACGAGATCGTATGAAAGACCCAACCTAAAATTGTAAGAAAATTATGCAAAAACTAAAATAACTAACCTAAATATATGACTTAACATTTACGAGATCTAGTCAAAGACTCGACTCAATTAAGGGAGGATTTGTTTCATTTTTTAACGAGTATGACATAGGAAAAGAACTATGCTCATGGCAACGCGTTTCATTTTTTAATGAGGTTGACACAGTAAAAGGAACTTTCCTCACCTACATGTGTTTCATTTTTTTACGAGGTTGACACAGTAAAAGAAACTATCCTCGTATCTACTCTCTACAATATATCTATATAACCTACTTATTCATTTTTTAATGAGGTTGACACAAGAAAAGAACTATCCTCATACCTGATTCATTTTTTAATGAGGTTGACTCAATAAAAGGAACTATCCTTTGACCAACTGATTCATTTTTTAACAAGGTTGACACAGGAAAAGAACTGTCCTCATACCTGATTCATTTTTTAACGAGGTTAACTTAGCAACAGGAACTATCCTCAGAAACTGCTTATTTCTAATCTATTAATCTACTCTCTAAAATCTACCTGTTGAATCATTTTTTAATGAGGTTGACACAGGAAAAGAACTGTCCTCATGGAAGCTTGTTTCATTTTTTAACGAGCTTGACACACGAAAAGGACCTATGCTCTCGACTAAATGATTCATTTTTTAATGAGGTTGACATAGTAAAAGGAACTATCCTCACACTCACTAATTCATTTTTTAATGAGGTTGACACAGTAAAAGGAACTCTCCTCGGACTCACTGATTCATTTTTTAACAAGGTTGACACAGTAAAAGGAACTATCCTCGGCTAACTGATTCATTTTTTAACGAGGTTGACACAGTAAAAGGAACTATCCTCACTCATTGATTCATTTTTTAACGAGGTTGACATAGTAAAAGGAACTATCCTTGCCTACCTGATTAATTTTTTTAAGAGGTTGACTCGGTAATAGGAAACATCCTCAGAAATTACTTATTTCTAATCTATCAATCTACTCTCTACAATCTACCTACTGATTCATTTTTTAATGAGGTTGACACAGGAAAAGAACTATCCTCATAGAATCTTGTTTCATTTTTTAAGTGAGCTTGACACAATAAAAGGAAGTATTCTCTCGACTAACTGATTCATTTTTTAAGGAGGTTGACACAGTAAAAGGAACTATCCTCACTCAATGATTCATTTTTTAATGAGGTTGACACAATAAAAGGAACTATCCTTGCCTCACTAATTCATTTTTTAACGAGCTTGACACAGTAAAAGGAACTATCCTCATACTAATTGATTCATTTTTTAATGAGGTTGACACAGTAAAAGGAACTATCCTCGAATCTACTGATTCATTTTTTAACGAGGTTGACACAGTAAAAGGAACTTTCCTCGGCAATCACTGATTCATTTTTTAATGAGGTTGACACAAGAAAAGAACTGTCCTCAAACCTGATTCATTTTTTAACAAGGTTGACTCAGTAACAGGAACTATCCTCGGACTCTCTGATTCATTTTTTAATGAGGTTGACACAGTAAAAGGAACTTTCCTCAGAACTTGATCATGGCTTCCAACTGGAAGAAACACATGTCAATGGACACACCTTGATCATGGCTTCCAAGAGGTCTTCATCAGAAGGAATAATAGTTCTCTGGAAGGTACACATGTCAAGGGACTCAAAAGAGATAAGAACATCACGTTCAAATAATCCCATAGAGTTTTCCATGTCAATTATCGGATCTAAGTCAAAGGAAGACGAGAAAACAGTGAGAGGTTCACTTACATCGGTAACTGAAAACATGGGACTAGTTGCCACATAATCAACCCATGGCGGGGTAGATACCACTTTAGAATCAGGAACATTTAGGGGTGTCATATTATTGTTAGTAGAAACAAGACTAGGAAATGAAAGCTGGTCTACAGTCACAATATTCCCATTGTGAGGGAAAGACATCACGCGAAAGAGTGTAGATACTACAGCTTTCATTCCATAAACATAGTCTCGCCCAATGAGTAAATTGAAATCCAAGGGGCCTCGAACTACCATAAGATCAATACAGACATTTTTACCTTCTAGAGTAATAGAAAAATTAGGAAGGATCCCTAAAGGTTCACTAATGGTTCTTTTAAAATCTTTCAGATTCTGCGTAATAGGCACAAGCTGAGGGGAACCCAAAGCTTTCCAAACAATTGAGGATAAAATACTAACAGAAGCACCTTCATCTACCTGTGTGCGGTGTATGTCCCTACCACGAAACTTCACAATGATTTGGAAAGGGATGGAGGAAGGAAGATGAGGTTTTGTCAGTATATTCCAATCAAAGGAAAATACCTCAGTACTTGGAGGCGATTCTGTAGAAACAGGTGAAATGGCTCCCGGCGTAGAAGAATCTGATGAAACAAGAAGAACCTGAGTAGTATGAATTTCACTCTCTATAGGGAGAATGGGATCGACCGAATGTGAAATTGAATCGACCACTTGATCAACTAATGTATCATCAACCTGAGTGATATGAGTTTCACTCTCCAATGGAAGAGTGGGATCGATTGTACTTGAAATTAGATCAATCACTCCGTCAGTTGACTGTAGGTTGGAAGAAAGTTGATGGTAACCAGTTGGAAGTTCTTGCTATGGAACAGTAAGGTTTTCCAATAATTTTTAGGCTTCATCCATGTGAGGGAAAATGTGATTTTGATGACTCCCTTTGCATAACTTACAAGGAAACCTAAATTTACCCTTTTTCGCAGGAACCTGACTATCACTGGTTGATGGATCAATGGAAAGTTGATGAGATTTTTCTGACCATACTTCCAAGACCTTTGGAATACCAGGACAATTGATAAGGAAGTGGTCACCCTTACAAATCCTGCAAGGGTATTTGGGTTTACGATGCATGTTCGAGGTTTCCTCAACACAACTAACACTTACAACCAGGGTTGGTTGGTTGACTTATTTCTTATCTTGCTTCTTCTTCTTCTTCTTCCTCCCTTTATTCTTCTTCGCCACCTGGTTACTAGCGTCAAGTCTTTTACCAAGCGAAGAGGAAGAAATGGAGGAAGAAATATTAGGCGAAGAAGGTAAAGGGTCAACAGAAGGTTGGTGATGTTGAGATGGTGAAATATGTTGAGGTGAAGCATCCAGTTGAGGTGGAACAATTAGAGTATTCAGGGCTAACAAATTTGAAAATAACCATATCGGTAAACCTATTGTAAATCTAGGTAATGAAAAAGTAGCCATTTAAGGAGGACCGACATTTCCAAAGAAAGGAAAAGTACTAGGATTCTCATTAAGAGGGGTTCCTTGGTTGGTAAATTCCGGAACAGTTGCCATTATATTCAACTTTAGTGAATTTTATTAACAATTTAAAACTAAAATTAACACTTCACAATTCACACCTAAGAATTAAAATTCACAATTCACACCTAACAATTAAAATTCACAATTCACACCTATGGTCTCTAAAAGTAAAAACGAACAAATTAACACGCGCTATCAAATCTAGGAGTCAAACCACACACAAACAGTAACTTCCCATACTAAAAACACTAGTTGGTGATGAAATCCAACATCGTAGAATTTAATACAGAAAGGGCAGTTGGAACAGTTAGCCTGAAAACCTGCTTAATGAAATAGACTGGCACAAGTTTCTTCACAAAACCATCTTGAGTGAAGAGAACCCCCCAGAGAGTCCAAGTGAGTCTAGTCAACGTCTACTCCAGGTACAGTGAGATCTTCCCTTCACCGTCACCTTAGCAAATAATCTTAATTTTATGGACACTAAGGTTACCAAGAGTAACAAATACAACTGGGGGAACAATCTACGATCCGATTCCACGTGCAAGGGCAGAGTAACAAAGCTCAATCCCCTTGAAGGCTCCTCGACATGGTTAATCTGAGGTTTACCAACAAGTGACCCTAGGCTCCTCGACAATGTTTAATCTGAGGTTTACCATTTGTAATGCATGCAGATCTTCTATCTTTCCCAATGAAACAGAATTGATTGTCTCAAAGGTTCGGACATGATCTCATGATAAACTCCTTTAAGAGAAGCGTCCCAGAATGTACTAGTTACAATTGGATTTATTTCCTACTGCAAGATTTATCTACTTGTTTGTTTTTACTATCTTGGAGAGTTAACTACTCCCTACTCCAAGATACTAGCCTAAGCTATACTGGTGGAAAGAGCCCTAAAAATGTAAAAATTACTAGATGAATTTTAATTAAGCATTATGTTATTTACGCTGTTATTACTCAAAAGGGTAAATGGATATGAAACCAATGGTGTTATGACCTGACCCAAAACTGAATGCAATCGAATATGATAATGTAATATTTTCAATTCTATGAATCCTAACTAAAGTAAGGAAAGTGTTTCCATTCACTTCCAATAATGCAAAAAATTGATCACTAAGAGAAAATATAACAAATTCTCTAATGCACTAATTTCATCAATAAAAACTAACGCAAATCAATTCCAAAACAATTTTTTATTTTTGTGTTTTTAAAACAAGCATAAAAACATCTAAATTCAAATCAAAGAAAACTGATCTAAATCTACAATTGATTTTTCAGAATGTAAACTATGCAGTTGTAATCTATGCACAATTCACTTGAAAAGTATGCAAATGTAATCTATGCACATTTTTCATTCATATTCTGAAAATGAGAATTCTGATTATGCAAATGTGATCTATGCAAGAGAATTCTCAAACACAAGATGATTCTAATGTAATCTAAGAACCAACCAAGTGCAGGTCAAGAAAATTGGGTGAGATTTCCAAAGATCAAAAAACACTCAAAGGCGATTAACACTCATACACAATGGAAAATTGTGAAAATACTGAGACAAACTTCCAAGTAATGAAAAAAGGAAATCAAATTAATAATTTCTAAAAAAAGAGACTCAAAAAACCCAATTAACTTAATGGAGATTGATGAGATGAAGAATTGCTGAAAGAAACTCATAAACAAGGCCTTTTTGACAAAAAAATACAAATCTAGGTAAATGCTAAGAATCCTAAATTAAACCTAAACTAAACTGGAAAAAAGAAATCTAAAGTTTTTCAAAAAACTTAACAGGGTCTGCAGGCTTCCAGAAGTAACAGGTGCGGTCCCGCACTGTTTACTTAAGGAAAGTGTGAAACTTCTTGCACTGTGTATAAGAACAAAGTGTGGTCCCCAGAAAAGCTCAAGAAAAACGTAAAAGATTTCAAAATTTTCAAAAACAGAGAAAACCTAAGCTACCCAGGCAGATATCCATCAATCAAAAACCAAGAAAAACTTTTCCTCAAATCAAAATAAAAGAGAACCAAAAACAACAAGTTCTTTCCTCAGTGGAGTCGCCAATTTGTTGGCCGGATAAATCATTCTTGCGGACAAGACCGATCTCCCTAGTGTTAGAGGACAATCTAGAAAAAAACGAACAACTAAGTTTGTCTTTCTCTAAATATATTCATTTTACAAATAAATGTTATGAAGGTGTCGATCCTACCTTAGATCCAAATGCTTATTTGCGGTCATAGTGCCTCCATCGCAACAATAATCCTTCTGTCGCAACAAGAGTCCTTTCGTCGCAACAAGAGTTCTTTCGTCGCAAAAGTAATCCTTTCATCGCAACAAGAGTTATTTCGTCGCAAGAAAGTGTCGTCTTTCGTCGACCTGCAATCACAAAAAAGCAAATATTAAATAGCACATGTATAAAAAATAATCATAAAACATACCTATCATAGTGATCAAGGAATCTATGAAATAAATGATCAAGTGACAGCTTATTGAAATAACAATCGAACGAAAAGTTATTGAGAAAAACAAAACTTTATTGTATTAATCTTAAAATATACAGAAGAACCTTACAACCTTAGCCTTGATGTTTGAAAAGGCCTTCCCAGGGTCCGAAGAAGGAGTCTCCTCTACTTTGATAAGTCTTTCACTCTTCCTCCAGGAGCACAAAGAGATATGTTATCTTTCCTCTCAAAAGCTCAGCAGAAAGAAGTCTAAATCTCAACAACACTTCAACTCAATCACCCATAAAACTTGAACTACAATTCTCAATCTCCAAAAACTAACCTCTTGAGGCTACCCAATGCCTCCTTTTATAGAGCATATGACGAGGTTAGGATTCCACCTTTGAAGGGATAGAATCCTCCTTCAAAGGGATAGACTCCTCACATCAAGGGATTAGTTCCTTAAGGTGAGGGATACATGCACCTTGTCAAAGCATACTCATCCCGAAAAAATCTCATCTAGAACCTTCTAGAATTGACCTCAAACAAACTTTTTCACTTTAGTTTCTTGCCTTTTTTAGTTTGGAGGGGGTACACAGGCATTCTTAAGGAAAACTGCATTCTAGAACACAGGTAAGCCATGCATTAGCTATGTTCCCAAGCCAGGAACGCAGGCAGGCTTCATGTTACCTGCGTACCCATTCTTCCAGAGGTTTTTAGAGTTTTTCTTCTTGTTTCAGGGCTTGACATGAGGAGTAAAGGTTGTAAGACTTGTAGAGGAGGTATGTATGAGTATCAATGAGCTCATACAGTTAGTAGAATGTCAAGGTGACAGTTTTTAGTGTAACAGATACAAAGTGAGGAGATGATCCCTCACAGGATTTCCAGCTGAAATGATGAAAAATTCCTTCCTCCAATAGATCTACAGGACTGAACTGTGAAATCCTTGAGGGGACTACTACTGCATGGAGGTAAAACCCAATGGCCTAAATGATGCATATAGATTTGCTTCCCTTGAAAGGCTAAATCTGAAGAAAAAAGTGGTAGGATGAATTCTCCATCGGTTTCCTAGCTGGAATGCTAGAAATAACCTCATAAATATGGCACCAATCCTTGATGAGGAATAAAGCCCAATAGAAAACCTTCCAAGAGTATGCACTCGAATTCCCCAATGGATAAGGGTGGGATTTCCACTTGGAAACACCTTGTGCTAAACAACACTGCAGACTTAGCTTAACAACATAAGAGTGCATAGAAATTTCCTAAGATAAATCCAGATCTAAGAAGATCAAAGACAATAATCAAATCTAAAATCTCCCTTCTATTGTGCCTTCACCTTTATTATATATATATTATGAGACTTCCATAGCCTAGGCCCACCACTAAACTGCACCGTACATGTGGACGTAAGTCTCCATGGTTGACTGCGCTGTTTCTCCATGTCCTCCATCATGTCTACATGTGATGATCAACCTCTCCATCATGTGTGCATTAAATGCACTACTTCCTCCCTCACGTGCTCATTAGATGAACCACTTCTCCACTAACTTATCATAATTGCATTATGATCTTACCTTGAATGCATTATGATCTTATTTGACCTCTTCAAACATCCTCATGGTTTTTCATTTAAGATCCATGATCTTATTTGACTGTTTCATCCTCCCTGATCTATCTGGTCAATGAGACATGATTCCCACTCCTTTATCAGTAATGGAGTTTCTCCACTACTCCATGATCTAGATCTAGAACTAGAATATCCACATACAGACATCAAAAGTGGATTTTATTCATCTTTGAGGTTTGTGGGTCCCTCCAGACTCTTATTTACTTAATTAATTAAGTTTATTAATAACTCTAATATTCCAAATAAACATTTGCAAATTTTGGAATATTACATACATTCAACATCAGAGTCTAGTTTAGATGTTAAATCTTGTTTAAAAACTCAAACGTTAATTGAGGTTTCAAATAGTTTAGGTTATTGTCTCGTGAACCCATAAGCGTGAGCATGTATTTTTGGTGATTGTGGAGGAGGTTTAGTGTTCCATAACCCATAGGTCCAAGGATAAATACCAACAAAAAATAAAAATGGCAGACCCCCTAGAATGAATTTTCAACATTTTTTATTTTAAATTTAATTAAAAAAATGCTAAAAATTAAATTAAAATCAAATATTTATAAAAATATCTTGATTGTGAAATATGTTATCTTTTTTGGGCATGTGGTATTGGTAAGGCATAGTATTGAAAAAAATCCTCTTCACAAACTAATAATATCCATGGTAAGGTGGGTGTGAATATCCATGGTTTAGAATCTTCTCATATTGTCTGTATATTGTAAGTATTAAGCTTGTATGTTCTTATTAACTAAATTTAAATATGTTTACAAATCCATTATTTTAATTTATATGCTGCAATTGACCTTAATTTATAGTTAATACTTATATGTTATATATTTTAATGTCATGTGTATATTATGATTTTCTTTATCTAAAACATTGTCCATGACTTTATTAATAGAAACAAAATTACAATATAATAAATTTAATTTTTTTCATTACTTTAATTTTTACTTCTTATTATTAAGTGAGCCCACATTTAAAATTTTACACTAATTTGCATACACCATAACTCCTCCATACTGAGTTTTATATTATTTTTAACCTTTTATTATTTTTTAGTTGAGTTGACATGTAAATGCTTACAAATCCTTTACGTATTATAAATTTCATCATATTAATATAAATTCAACATATTTAATAGAGATTAAAAAATGTTGAAAAATATTCTTACATTACGCCTACACATCTCCCATATATTGGTTTGTAGAGGGCCTCTATGAAAAATCATTATTTTATTTTGTAAATTCAACGATATTTACCCTGTTACTTAGGAAAACTATAGTAACTATGTCTTGTTTATGTTCTTTTGCTTCAACAATTTCTTATGTCATGTTCCAATTATTTCTAGGATATCAAAATCTTTTACAATTTATTCAAAAAAATTATCTATAACAATTGTAGTCTCATTGTCTTGTATACTTTAATCTTCTTTGCCTATTATAATAGGAACATTATTCAAATAATTGCAATGCTATATGGCTCATTTCAATGCTTACCAATGTTTAAAAGTGTTTCTTCACTTTTAAATATATGTGAACTTTAGAATATTCCAAGCTTTTTAAGAAGTAAATGTTACTACCATTTTTTAAATAATATTATCATCCAAATCTAGTTGAATTAGAAACACCATCATTCTTCATGTTCACTATAAATTAATTCCTTTAATTTTGTGTCATAACGTTATAATATGCTTCACTTGAAAGGTCTTTGAAACCAAAAAATACAATATCACATAACTCATACATACATAATCTAGTTCTCACCTTAATGTCCCAAGACTTAAAATATTTACCAACAAAAAAATAAGAGAAAAATAAACATTGTGAAAATCTATGTTCATGAAACTGAATTAGAAAAAGCTATACACAACTTTTTCTTAAATTAAATAAATTACTTTGTTCCTATCCCTTTTTATAATAAACCTTTTTATTCAAATATTTAATCACTTTTCTCTCTATTTAATTTATTTTGGGTCCCATATCTTAATTCTTTAATATTCCCCCTTATCTTACTTTCCAAAATATTTTCATGCACGGTAATAATGAGCCATAAATGGTATTGAAAATACATATTTCAGTGATGACCATTTTCTTAAAACAAAACTTTTCTCCAATAAAATATTTTCAAACTAAATTGTTTTAATGTTGACGTGTCATAAAACATGGACATCGATGCCATACCTTGAATATGTTTAGAAAAAATTTGGCTAGTGACTACAACAGATCTACAATGCACTAATCTTTTATCTTTTGGCGGCTACACTCGGCGGTGTACGACACTGGTATATCCAACTCTCTTATGTGTGAATCCACTCCTCAGACAAAGAAAAAATTAGATGAATGAGAGCTATTTCTTCTTTTAAGACTCAAACCTATGCAACTAAAATATCATAGTGTGGCAGTTTTCAAGGCATGTGGGGAAATTTACAATTATGGTCGAGCTACAATTATTTTCATTCTCTCGATGATGGCCTTGGAAACAATAAGCTACGGCTCCTTTAGTGATGGCCGACAAAATTGTTCTCTTGATATGGTGGTGAGTATGCTAGTTGCTCACATGAATCGCTTGGCGGGTATTAAAAATTTTTGGATAAAATTGATCTATGGCGTTGTTGAATGGATGGGTCTACAAACCCTCAACAAGTTGTGAACAGTCACAACTCTCGACAACAATGATGGTTGTTTAGGTTTTTCATATTCTAGTGGATAAGAATTGTGCAAACGAGAAAATATGGATTATTTGGCTCTTTGAAACTTCCAACTCTCATACCAATATGATATATGGAAAATAATGAAACCACAAAATAACACGTTCATATGTGATTTGTTTCATAGTGAATGGCTTAGTGCTTAAATCTTATATGATTATAAAGAGACAAAAAAAGCTAAAAATAGCCATGCTAATATTAACTCATACACATGACACACAAGGATGAAATTTCACACACATGGTTGAAAATTGCTAAATTTAGCTTTCTAACTCAATCTAATAGCTAATTGGATTGGATGAATTTAATTAATAGGAAACGTTATTCTCTAACATAATATCCGGTTCTTTTCCTTTAAAAGTTAAGAAAAATCAAAATTCTTTTTACTCTCTAGGTGCATTTTCTTGGTAAGGTATACAAATAAAATATTGAATTAGGTGGTGGACGTTAAAGACTTCAAAATAAACCTTGATCAAAATATGTTTTCCAATCCATCACATCAGACATTATTTCAAAGTCCAAAGAGCTATCTTTGTCTTTTCTAAAAGTGCAAAGTGCATTACCAGCGTCCTCCATAATTCAGTGATAGATAATTATACATATAAATAGTTCGACTCCCAACTTCCCCACAATTTAGTGATAAATGGTTATGCATGTAAATAATCGAATTCATAGCAACTTTTTTTCTTTAATAATATCTGCAGATGATGGAGGTCTATCACCTGCAATGCTTAGTTTGAAACTTGTTCTGACTAAATTCAGATCCTGGGACCTCCATTGGAATCCATTGTTGGTCACTTCTTATTCGCTAGCAGCCTTAGCATCACTTAAAAAAAATTTGGTACAAAATGCCCCATGGGCATGACCAAGCCTGCATCTTTCGCACAAATATCAATACCATTAAAGTCCTATCCCCAAAATACTGAGCCCAAAATCATGAAGAGAGCATCAAATAAAGATTAAAATATTTTATTAATGTGTTTGGGTGGAATGAAGTGGTGAATCAAAGTGAGTGAAAATGATCAGTTAGAAGAAGAAAATAAAGGGGGAGATATGTGTCTTATATTTTTTAAATGGTTGATTATGTTTTCTACAAGTCCAGACATATAAGACTAGGGTTTGAGATAAAATTTTACCTTTTATATTTCATTAAGATGAAGAATATGTTTTGGAAATTAAATTTCTAGTATTCATGTAAGCTTTTTTAAAACAAAATTAAAATTTTGGAAGGCCAATATCACTGTAAGAATCGTATCAAGAAATAAGGGTATAATGAAACAGTGGTAGTAGAAAATACAATTGGAAAATTTGCATTAGAGTCGTGACAACACAAAAAAGTGCTATAAAATAAGTCCAAAATATGAAAGACTCACACCATGGTTGTGCTAACATAGAACAATATTTTTTTGAGTAAGTTGAGCTTGTTGTGAGTTTGGTGTGTTTGGAAAATTGTTTAATGGAAGCATTTTGGGCTTGAGAGCTGACCACTACATTGTTAGAGCATTCATCTCTCTTACACTTTGCACCTTGAGGTTACATGGTGAAAAAGAGCATCTTCAAGTCTACTGGGAAATGGAATACCCCATAAGTAGGTAAGGAGGTTCATGAATGAGAATATAGTATTCAATTAATCAATGTTTGATTAAGAAACAAGCAGGGAAAAGGATTTTAAGATCTAGCTATCATTTGGCGTTTTCATCTTCATCTTAGAATCAATTTGAGTTTTATCAACATCAATTACTTATATAATGATGAGTAAAATTGATCTAGTTTGGTATAAAAAAATAATATTTCATTATATTATTTATATGTAAAAATAGGTTTATTACAACTTTGATAAAAAAACAAAATTAAAAATATAAAAAATCTACTCATAACTATTGTGGGAAATATTATTGTTATGGTTGCACGTGTTGTCCTTGATGGCAACTCTCTGGAAAATAATGAAGTATATGTCTTTTGGAGAATCACATTATTTTGCAGAAGGTCTAGCAAAAGAAATGTGTAAAGTTCAACAGAAAATGATTAATATTCATAATTGAAGGTTCTATACGCGGGTTAGTACAAGCTAAGTCGCGTATACACATGGACAAGAACGATCCAAGTCAAGTATGCCTTTTGCACTCTAAAATTATGATATCAAGGGGCATTACCATGGTTTTAGCCCACAGTATTGAGCGTTGTGTTGTCATTTTTATTCTATCCAAAAATACCATCGACACTTGTGTTGTTTTGGCTCATGGTATTGATAAAGGTTGAACCTATATAAGGAGAAGAAGATCATAGTGCAAGGTGTGCATGAGTAAGGATTTAAAACTGAATACTTCTCTCTGATGTATATCTGCATGAAATGGGTTTTGCTTATATGAAGATCTGAAATTATGATGCACTCATGGACACAATGATTGAATTAGGATCTCTAGACCTAAAATGACTACGTGTTTACGTGATCTATTGGTGAGATGTTTGGATTTGTGATCTAGCACATGCCTGCTGAAGTAAAGAGAAGAAATTTGGGTAAGTCTATAGATCTGAAAGTTTATGCATAACTAATATTTACAGATCTATACGCTGGTTTGTCATGGTTAAAGCATGTATATACATGGGTTGGCTTCACCTACAGTGCGTATGGAAGTCAGGGTTTATGAAGCTTTATGGAGAAGTTATTTGGTTACTGCCGCTATATTTATATTGTTTGTCAATGAAGTCTTCATGTAGATCTGGGTTGTTTGAATACTGTATATCTTGTTAAGCTTAATATGTACAAATATTATCACTGAGTGATTATGTATGATTAATGATACTGATTGAATAATGGTTCTGCAAATCTAAAAATATATATGACTAAAAGACTCAAATCTGTTTCTAAAACTGATCAATTTATGAAAATTCAGTATTCATAGATCTATACGCATGTTGGTATGAATGAAAGCGGGTATATATGCAGGTTCAGTAAAGCGAAGTAGTGTATGAATTTAAGATAATGAATGATCAGGGTTGAAACTATTTCTGAATGTTGATCATGAAATATGGGTTTATTACTGTGTTTTGGTTACAGTGATCTCACAATTCTGTTTGAAGTTTGGGTTGAGTTTATGGGTGTTGGTATTTATCGTGAGTTGAGTTGAAGCTGTTGGATCCAGTGTGAAAATTTATGAAACATAGTCTGCAGTGGGTCTAAGGGTTGAGGCCTTCAGTGTGGAAGTAGAAGCTTGTGTTCTCATCACGGGGTTGTAGCTCCCTTCCAGTAGAGGCTGGTAAACAAGATCAGGGGTTTGGAGCTCCCTTCCACTAGTAGCTAGAGAAAGAGAGAACATTGCAGCCTTTTGCAGGTAAATGCCTACGTAGTAATATGAGTTTGCATTAGTATAACATTGTAAGCAGTTTTCCATATAATAAATATTGGAGGCAAAGATGACAACAGCTATGGTTATCTCCTGAATTGGGTTTCCACCTTAAATCTTGGTGTTCACGTGTGATGATTTATTCTGTTCTTACTGTACTTATTTACTACTTGACTATTTGATGCATAACTGATGGTCAGGGTTAAATATCTCTTCTAAATGTTTATCAAAATAGTTAAGTTATCTGTGTATACTCTATTTTCTGTGTGGAAAGTTGCGTACATACGATAGCTGGGTTAATCAAAGTAGCGTATAGAAATCAGTAAGGAGAAAAGGAAAAATATTGTGATTATTGAAAATACTGATTCACCCCCCCACTCTCAGCATTTTTTCCCAAAAATTGGCATCAGAGTAGGTCCTTTTGAAGAATCTTGATCGCTAGAAGGAATATCATCTAAGATGAGAAATATAGATGGGACAACAGATGTATGGGCTATAGTTGAAGGTAGTTATCAATATCCAGCCTCAGTTCCATCAGATCCAATAGCAAGAAAGAACTATGAAACCAATGCAAAGGTTGTCAATTCATTATTGGGGAGTCTCACTGAATCGTAATTTGTTAAAGTTATGAAGTCGAATACAACAAAATAAATATGGGAAAAAATCATTCTGAGCTATGAAGGTGATGCCAAGGTAAAAAGAGCTAAACTCCAAACTCTCATAATTCAATATGAAAAACTCAGAATGCATAATGATGAAAGCATTGCTAGTTTATTTTTACGTCTAGATGAGATTGTAAATCGTATGAGAAATCTTAGTGAAACTATAATTGACACTACTCTTGTAGAATTTTTTTAAAGATATCTAACTCCTAAATTCAAGTCAAAAGTATCTACTATTGAAGAGAAGAAAAATCTACAAAATCTTACTGTTGTTCAACTTCATGAGATCGTAACTGCATGTGAAATGAGAAAAGGAGGTCCATTTGAAGTAAAATAAGTTTTTTTTAGAGCTGCTACAGAAGGCAAGGAAATGGAAGAACAAGAAGGATTAGGATATGTTTCAGAAGAAGATGAGATAGATTTTGTAAAGAAACTACAGCTTGGCACTGGGAGGTTCAGAGGTAAGCTTCCTTTCAAATGTTTTGATTTTGTAAGAGTTGGTCATTATGTTGCTAAGTGTCCTCATAAAGATAATCATGAAAAGGGAAAGTAATTGGAAAAAGGAAATAAGAAAAATTTCATCAATAGAAAAATTTATTATACTCATGAAATAGTGATGGTCTAGAAAATAGTGAAGAAGGAGAATCTGATGAAGATATTAGACTACTTATGGCATTTGAAAACAACACTAGTGAGACTAAAGATACATTTATGGATTCCTTAGGAGAAAATGATTTTCTTGAAGAAATCACTCAACTCAAAATATGTTTGGAAGAAAATAAAATAGCCATAGATACTCTAAAGAATCAACCTGTAGAAAAGGAGAAGCATAATGAGAAATTAGAATGTGAAATAGTAAGTCTAAGAAAGGAAACTAAGAAAGTGAAAACCTTAAATCTTAGATTTGCTAAAGGATCTGCAACCTTAGATGAAATTATCAAGGTACAACGCTGTCCTCCTGTAAAGACAAGTCTTGGATATATCGGAGAATCTTATAAATCTTCAACACCAAGCTATCTAAATGCAACTAAATCCAGCCAACAACATTTCATCACTCAGCAAAAGAACAAGGAGAATATCCAGGTAAGTCATGGCCACTTCAATTGAAGGATGAACAATAACAAAAGTATCAATTAGAAGGAAAACATCAATAGAAGGTTCCATGATCGAAGAAATTTCTTCTTTAATGGACAATGTTGCTCACGTCATAACTTTGGTCATAAAGATGCTCAATCTGCTGCATAAAAAACCATCATGACCATAGAAGCAAGGAAGCAAAGAAATGAGACTGAAATAAAGAAGAATACTTATAAAAAAAATTCTCCTCTTTAAAACGAAATTGAATTTTCTTATTGCAATAACTTTGGACATGAATAATATGAATGTGTGAGCAAACTTCATCGAAAAGAGCATATACCCTCAAACTCCAAGGTATGGAGAGAAAAGGACTTACAAGTTGAAAGTCGTGGCATAGCTTTATCTGCAGAAGGAGAATAAAATCAATGGTACATTGATAATGGATTCTCAAAAAACATGAGAGGTGATAAAAATAAACTCCATTCATACAATGCTTTAGAGAAAGAAAATAATGTTACTTTTGGAAATGATTCCCCTGCTATCATTACGGGTAAAGGTTTTATATTTCTAAAGGAAAAGGTGAAAGCTAACAATGTTATGTATGTGGATGGATTAAAGCATAACTTGTTGAGTGTGATTCAAATGTGTGATCAAGGAAATGAATTTGTCTTTAGTTCAAAAGAATGTGTAGTTCATGAACTTGACACAGGAAAAACCGTAATAAAAGGAGCTAGAACACCAAACAATCTGTATATATTAAAAGGCGGCCAAGAGAAATGCTATTTAGGAAAATATAAATAAAATTGGTTATGGCACAGAATATTTGGACATTTGAGCTTCTCTCAAATAAGAAAATCTAGCAGACTCAAAGTTGTTCGTGATATACCCAACATCACTCTGCCTGAAAGTACCATATGAACATCATGCCAAATTGGTAAGAAAATCAGGGTTCAATTCAATGCCAAAGAAGGATCAACAAGTAAGCCTCTTGAACTTATACATACTAATCTATGTGGTCCTATAAGGAAAAATTCACCTCGTGTAGAATAATAATATATTCTATTTATTGATTACTTCTCTAGAATGTGTTGGATCGTTTTACTGAAACATAAATATGAAGCATTTGAAAAAATTAAGATCTTCAAAGATTTGGCTGAAAATGAGATAGATCTAAAAATCAAGTGTCTTAGATTTGACTGAGGAGGAGAATATATATCAGATGATTTCATTTATTTATGTGAACATTATGGCACCAAAAGATAGTTTTTTGTAGCTGGAACTCCACAAAAAAATGGTGTGGCAGAAAGAATGAATAGAACAGTTCAACAGATGGCTCGTGCTATGCTTGATGAATCTCGAACTCCCAATACCTTTTTGGGAGAAGCAGTGCACACTGTAGTAAATATTCTCAACAAGGCTCATGTTCGTCTGAATAGTGATAAAACTCCTTATGAGCTCTGGTATTGTAATCTCCCCACTGTGAAGCATTTTAAAGTTTTTGGAAGAATTTTTTTTATCAAGAACAATGATGAAAAACTTGGTAATTTTGAGCCTAGAGCGAATGGAGGAATATTTCTTGGTTACTCTTCTAGAATTAAATTATATAAATATTACAATAAAAGAGTTTGGAAGATTGTTGAATGTATTGATGTTGTAATTGATGAGTCTCTCACAGCTCCCAAAAAGGAAATAACAACAACAAATGAAGATGATGATGACATATATTTTCCCTCATCAAATAACAATAATATAGAAGGTGAACCCAATGAAGCACCAGAAGAAGATATAATAGAAAAGGCTCCATCCATGTATGTTCAAAAGAATTATCTAGAATCTCAAATTCCTAGAGAAAATGGATCAGGTGTCCAAACAAGAAGATCTCTTTTAGGATCCCCTAGCTCTCTGGCATCCTTATCCACTACTGAACGAGAGAACGCAAATCAAGGCAGTAAAGATGAAAGTTGGATTCAAGCCATAAATGAAGAACTTGATCAAATTGAAAAGAATCATACTTGGGAATTGGTTCCAACACCTCATGATAAAAATGTCATTGGAACAAAATGGATATTAAAAAACAAGTTAAATGAAAATCAAGATGTTATTAGGAACAAAGCTAGAATTGTTTGTAAAGGGTATGCTCAACAAGAAGGTATATACTTTGAAGAAACAGTTACACCTGTAAGCAGACTTGAAGCATAAGAATGTTTCTTAATTTTTCAAGATTTAAACAATTCAAAGTTTATCAAATGGATGAAAAATCTTCTTTCCTCAATGGTGATCTAGAAAAAGAAGTTTATATAGAAAAAACAGAAGGATTCATTCTGGGAAATGATGAAAAACTTTTTTGCAAACTTAAAAAGGCTCTATATGGTCTCAAACAGGCTCCTCAGGTATGGTACTATTGTCTTGAGAATTTTCTTCAACAACAAGGTTTCAAAAAAGGATCTTCTAATAGTAACGTATACACAAAAATTGAGAATGATAAACTATTTATTATTGTTGTATATGTTGATGACATCATTTTTTAGAGTAATGAAGAGTCCATGAGTCAGCAATTTTCTTCGGTTATGCAGCAAGAATTTGAAATTTCATTACTTGGGGAACTAACATATTTTCTTAGCTTACAAGTACAACAAGCAACATATGGCATATTTCTATCGCAAGAAAAATATCTCAAGAAAATCCTAAAAAAGTATGGGATGGAAGACTTCAAACCTATAAGCACTCCAATGGTAAATGGATGTACACTCAGTTATCATGACAATTCTCCCATGGTGAATCAACCAGAGTATTGATCTATGATTAGAATTCTTCTTTATCTAACCGGGACAAGACTAGACATTATGCATGAAGTTGGGATTGTTGGACGTTTCCAAGCCAATCCAAAAGAGTCACACCTTAAGGCTGTAAAAAGAATATTCAAATATATACAAGGGACTCAAGACTTTGGTCTATGGTATCTAAAGAATGTTCATCTCACACTTCATGCCTACACAGATGTAGATTGGGCTGGAAATGTTGATGATCGAAAAAGCACTAGTGGTGGTGCATTCTATATGGGACCCCGATTAGTATCTTGGATCAACAGCAAACATAGTTCTATTGTCTTATCTACAACAGAAGTAGAATATGTGGCTTCCACATCATGTTGCAGACAACTTCTTCTAATGATGCAGACATTACAAGATATTCAAATCAAATTTTCACCTCCCACCTTGATCTTATATGATAATACTAGTGCCATCAGCATCTTGAAAAATCCTATTATGCATTCCAAAACCAAGCAAATTCCTATCAAGTATCACTTCTTACGTGAACAAGTGCTAGAACAAAAGGTCAAATTGGAGTATGTTCCCTTGAAAGAACAAGTTGTTGATATATTTACTAAACCTCTTCCTAGGGACGCATTCGAATATCTCAGTCAAAATATGGGGATTGTCTTTGCCTCACTTATCAAATCTGCTTCATTTCAGAAGATTAGATTTGGTAAGCTAGTTTCATGAAGGCGAGTCGCGTATATATGCAAGTTTCTCTGAATAAAGACGTGTATGGGTTTTTTTGACAGAAAATCTATGGGTCAACTTTTAGAATAGTCTGTGGTGTTGATGGGTAAAACTATGATGATCTTGTATTCATATTACAATTCATTTCTTTATTATTTATCGCCTTGATGAAGATGCTTTAATGAATTGGTTGTTGAAAGTGTTCATGATGCACAAGTTTAGGGGGAGCATTTTCCTTACTGAAAAGAGTACATTGTTGGCACTATGTTGGTTTTTGTTATGATATCCTATCTGAGATTCTTTCGCCTTGGTTATCGAAAGACATATTTATAATTTGATATAAAGATCATGTTGAAACCTCTGATGTAAATATTGTCATGTTTAAATTTGTAAACCCACTTGGTTGGGTAGTTGAGTCAATATATAATCCACTCAGTTGGATCCCTGAATAATTAATTATTAACTATTAGCCCACCAAAAAAAGGGCGCACAAAACTGGAAATATCAAATTCACCCCCGATTTTCCAGATTTTCATGGCATTCGCCTGGATTTACAGGATCGGAGGTAGGGATTAGAGTGATTCGCCCCATTTTTTCACTGGTTCGGAGAGGTGGCTGGGCTTTGAAGTTTGTGCACACCGATCTTTTAGCTGTTTTGCTGGCTGAGCGAGGCCAACCCTCTTTGGGCCGTCCCTCTCTGGTCAATTAGGGCCTCCCATAGTTCGTATAAAGCAAATAATCTAGATACACTTCGAAAGAGAAAGAGATGGTGTTGTGGGAGATCAGCCTGCGCATCTACAACCTCGCTTTCAGACTCCAACGCTGACTAATAAGACAGAGGCACCGCGCTTTTCGCCATTTTGTTCAACGGTATGCACCTTCCTTCCCTTTCTCGATTTCAAGATCTCTGTAGACTGTTTCAAGATGATTTTGATGCGTTGGTAAGTATTTCTGAATCTTTCAGCAAAATGTATTTCAAAATTATGATGTCTTTAGTACAATATGATATCATGTGAATGCAATTTTTTCTTATGAACTGTTTTCATAAAAGGGAACACAAGTGGTTTAATACACTTCAAGCTTCGATGTGTCCCTATTTTATCATGATCAAACACAGACAGTTTCATTGTGCCGACAATCATTACATGGTTGCATTGGCTCACTGGTTTCTTGCACAGTCAAAATGAGCTACTGTCTACAAGCATCTACCCAAAACTGTGTCAATCTGATTTTACAGCAAGAACATCTGGTCATGTGTTTTCAAAATGTCCCAATAAACCGATCCATCCACAATTCTATTCGTGGATCTTCAAGTACATGAATAGAATGCACTAATGGTTGTGATGAGTTAGGGTGACTATGCTCTTGAGGATACAATTGTGATAAACTTGTCTTTCTTGATCAGAGATTGGGGCATTGCATTGTGGGCAGGCCTGGAATCAACATGGATAGATTTGGTCGCTGCGTTATAGAACATCCCAATCGTGTCAAGTCAGTTTTTCAGTTACAATTCAGGCCTCTGGATTTTCACTGTTCGATCTACTTGTATTTACATAATTATCATTAGGGCTAAACTTCAAGACCACTATCCGTTTCTAAATACAGTTAGTGAAGATAGTGGATGCTTAAAAGTGGGTTCTCGATTGTGCTACACATCCTCAAGGTTTTAATAATCTACTATGGGAAGCTACATTATACAACCATCAGCAAAGAACGTGTTGGGAATACTTGATCTAGTAGAATGTCTGAATTCATCAATAACGGCGTGGAGTATTTGCAGCTTGAATTCAAATAAAGAGAGCTATAGTGGAAAACATGTATTACATTTCAGGATCTGGTCAATATCACCATTTAGAAATACAAGTTGTAGTTCAAAGCGAGAAGCTTGGAAGGTAATCTGTGCGTTAAATACAGAAGCAAATTCTGACTAAAGTGGTGGCACTTTCAATGAAGAGATACCAGGACATCAAGGCTTGGTAACAGTCTCTTGGGTAGAGTAGTTCGTGCAAGTGCAAGTCAACTAGAGTGAAGAAGGAGTCATAACATGTCAGCGCGAAAGTGTAGAATTACTTGCGTGATATTAGTGTTTGAGGAACGCTAACCTATGATTTTCAAATTTAGTTCAAGCTTGAGTGACTTTTTCGAATGCAATCAAAATTAGGTGGTTTTTTGGTAATTTGAACTAGATGCAGTTACATGGCATTTCATGCTTCTGAAATACACTCCTATTGTTAACTGACTTGCAGCTTTACATTCAAACTTTTGCATCTCTTTAGGAAAATCTCACATTGTACAATATTTTAATGGTTTTTTGTTCTCCCTTACCTTGTAAGGTTGAGACTGGTTATATGTTACACTTTCGATGTGTCCCTATTTTATCATGATCAAACACAGACAGTTTCATTGTGCCGACAATCATTACATGGTTGCATTGGCTCACTGGTTTCTTGCACAACTTTCATTTCGATGGGATTCAACTTTCAAGGGTTCTCATGTGGTTCCAAGGACACTTGGAGCCAAATGTTAGCCACCATTTTGGCATGTGGGAAGCTTGCTCGGTAGGGGTGGAGAAACACGGTAGATCCAACAAGAAGCATAAGGACATGCACTGTTAGTACAATGTTCATATGAGCTTTCTAAGTTTTTATTAATTGCCATGGTATCCAAAGGAGATGATACTGATTTTTCCCTAGAGGACATTAACACTATACAGCAATAGATCAAAAAACTAAGTCAAAATGAGCTACAAG
Source organism: Pinus albicaulis (assembly GCA_034641835.2). Lineage (NCBI taxonomy): Eukaryota > Viridiplantae > Streptophyta > Pinopsida > Pinales > Pinaceae > Pinus > Pinus albicaulis. The sequence goes on along the minus strand of CM076582.1, from coordinate 1,340,893,198 downwards.
CATCTACCCAAAACTGTGTCAATCTGATTTTACAGCAAGAACATCTGGTCATGTGTTTTCAAAATGTCCCAACAAATCAATCCATCCACAATTCTATTCGTGGATCTTCAAGTACATGAACATAATGCACCAATGGTTGTGATGAGTTAGGGTGACTATTCTCTTGAGGATACAATTGTGATAAACTTGTCTTTCTTGATCAGAGATTGGGGCATTGCATTGTGAATGAAAAAAACCCTACACAACAAGGGGATCTCAAGGGGATCATGTACCATTTCATTAGAAACCGATTTCAAAAGGGAGCACTAGCTCTTCAATATATTCCTACAGATCATCAAGTTGCAAGTATCTTGATCAAACTGGCAAAGAGGGAATTTCAAGATGTTCTGAGAGAGGCTTGGTGTTGTGGAGATGCTTAACTCAATGAGAGGAATTGTTAAATTTTCCTGTGTGTAGCTACTATCATGCTCTAGTTATAACACCTTTCTTCTTCCAACAAAATAGAGAACGCTGCAATGGACCTCCTTTAACAGGGCCATACAATAGGGATGAGGGTGCAAGAGCATTTATGGAGGACAAAGAGGTGGGGGGTACTACATGCATGTGAAAAACCCAAGTCCAATTTAGGTGGTTTTCCTTATTTAGTGGTTCAGTTCCAAAATCTATGTTTTTGTTGTATTTGAAAAGTCCTTGTTAAGCAAGGTGTTCATGCATGCATTAGCCATCCTTAATTCAACTCCAGTTCAGTTCCTTACATACATGCATGTTTTTCCCTATTTAGTGGTTCAGTTCTAAATCTAAGTTTTGTTGTATGTTGTAGTTGCATGCACAATGAAATGGAGGGCAGAGTCCTAGTTAAGCAAGGTGCTCATGCATGTGGATCTCTAGGAAGATGCATGCTTGCATGCCTCAAATCATCTCTGATGGAGGTGCACTTCACTTGGATCATTTATCCATGCAATCCACAATTCTATTCGTGGATCTTCAAGTACATGAACAGAATGCACCAATGGTTGTGATGAGTTAGGGTGACTATGCTCTTGAGGATACAATTGTGATAAACTTGTCTTTCTTGATCAGAGATTGGGGCATTGCATTGTGGGCAGGCCTGGAATCAACATGGATAGATTTTTTCGCTGCGTTATAGAACATCCCAATCGTGTCAAGTCAGTTTTTTAGTTACAATTCAGGCCTCTGGATTTTCACTGTTCGATCTACTTGTATTTACATAATTATCATTAGGGCTAAACTTCAAGACCACTATCCGTTTCTAAATACAGTTAGTGAAGATAGTGGATGCTTAAAAGTGGGTTCTCGATTGTGCTACACATCCTCAAGGTTTTAGTAATCTACTATGGGAAGCTACATTATACAACCATCAACAAAGAACGTGTTGGGAATACTTGATCTAGTAGAATTTCTGAATTCATCAATAACGGCGTGGAGTATTTGTAGCTTGAATTCAAATAAAGCGAGCTATAGTGGAAAACGTGTATTACATTTCAGGATCTGGTCAATATCACCATTTAGAAATACAAGTTGTAGTTCAAAGTGAGAATCTTGGAAGGTAATCTGTGCGTTAAATACAGAAGAAAATTCTGACTAAAGTGGTGGCACTTTCAATGAAGAGATACCAGGACATCAAGGCTTGGTAACAGTCTCTTGGGTAGAGTAGTTCGTGCAAGTGCAAGTCAACTCTCAGAGAAAATTAACGGAGCTTGAAGCAATTTTCCAGTGAAAACTTTCCTCCTGCTCTAGGTTATTAACTTATTATACAGCAAATGCATTAGCTACAATCATTGGGAAAACAGGTGATTGGGATGTTTTAGTAGCTAGTATTGTATTTGCTGCAATTGAGGGAATTGGCATTGTTGTGTATAGAAACCCCATACCCATAGCCAAGCTACAGTCTCTAGTTACAGAAAACTTCTAGAAATCGGGAGTCTACTTAGGTCTTTTTTAGATGCCTTCAAACTTGGAAGCTACAGATTATAACACAAGTGACCAAAGCCGCAGATGGATGTTATTTTTCAATTCTGAAATTTGCATAAGCAAATAGAACATTTGATATTCATTCCAGTGCCACAATTTCATACACCACTAATATTTAAATGGGATGTCACTTATCTCCTGTACAGTTACAGCCAGTGCAAGCTAGTGCAAGGGCCTTCTATCCCTACACGTGGAGTTTAATTATAAAGCACATGATGGATGCCACTTTTTCAACATCTTTGTTTATTAATAAACAGATCCAGGGTAATTTGGGGAAAGAGCTTGAGGGTTTGATTCTTTTTAGACACGGACAGAAAATGAAGAGACCACTCAGGTTGAATTCAAAGGGGGAAAATTTGGTGGTCTACTGAAACATGCAGAGTGGCATCATGTGGCAGGAAACCATCGGAAAGGACATCATGCCAGATGTTGTGTATATGTATCAATTGTGGAGCAGAATAACAATGGGAACAATAATTCAAATCCTCAAGTTCATGATGATGAGAAGATTTAAAGTAATTTGTTTGTGGAAAATGGTAGAAAGAACAATCAATATGTTTCAGAGCATGCAGCATGTCTTGATGAGGCAACAAAAGTCTTATAAAAGTTTTGATAGAGGTAAGAGAACTCAAGGAAAACAATGAAGGTTGGGTTGATGAGTTGTGCAAAAATTTACTGTATTGGTCATTCTCTAGAGAGGGCATTAAGGCATTCCAAAAAAAAATATCCCCCACTCTCTTGTTTTACTTATGAGTAATGAGAAGCACCATTTGCATGGGGAAGGAGGGAACTTGTTAGATTTTATATCAAATGTTATCACAAATACAAGCGCTTTTGGTGCTTCCTGGAAGAGCAATACATTCACCCTATTGTTGAAAAATTCATGTGTGATATTAGTGTATTTGATCAACCTCTCTGAAACCAAAGCAACTTTAAAGCCCAAAAATAATTATGTGCAGTGGGTCTGATAACCATACCAATGCTCATTTAGCACCTAAAACAAGCCCTGAACCTAAAGTTGTTGGTGAAAGTATAATGGTAGCAGAAAAGAAACATCGACTCTCCTCAGAGGGGAGGGAATTTTGCATGTCATTCAGGTATAATGGTAGCAGAAAAGAAACATTCTCAGAAGTAAATAAGGTAAGGGTAGGCTGACCTGTGTACGATCATAAGCCAATTTGTTTGATGTCAATTAGAAGACGGAAACCTGGAAGAGAATATCCAATCAAACGTTACCCTTTGATATTCATGGGTAATCTATCAATTCATCTCAGTCAGTCCCCCTATATACTTTATAATGCTTTCTTATGCATGTACAAATGAGAGTTGCCTCACAAGTTGCTGCATGCTATTCAACGATGTGCATCCTTTAGAAGAATTGCAAACTAAAAATGTTTTCTGGGTGTTGAGAAATGATGGACAAGTTTCCCATCCCACATCATCCTGGATTTCCATTGTTTGATAAGGTGCATAAATATGGATATTGCTGTGAGTTTGCTAAGGAAGACATGAAAGAACTATAGAGGCAGTTCCTTTCTCAACAACAATTAAACAATAATGGCAGTGAATTTAATGTGTCAAAAGCAGAATTATAGCACCTAGAGGAAATTAATTCAAGGTGGCCTTTATAGTGTTGCCCTTGTTGCAGTAAATCTATCAACTAATCACATCTCTGGGTTGATCAAAACATGCTGAAGGTATTGAAGGAGGTTGGTGAAAGTGTTTCAGATTTGCAGATAGACCTTAGCAGGTTTTACTTATAGGCCTTTCCCTATTTTTAGTATGTTGGAGATCACATGCATATTAGGAAGAATCGAATGAAGAGTTATTGGAAATGACATGATGGATTTATTTTGGATATCACATAGATTCAGAAGTCAAAGAAAACTTTATTTGAAGCTGGTCTAGAGATGTTGACCAATGTGCCTATTATGCATGGCCACAAGCATTTGGTCTCGTCTTGCAAACTTCTAGTAGAAAGAGTTTCGAATGCGAGTTTGTAAAAAGGTTGAAGTCATAGGTATATAGTTTGGTGAATAAGGTATGAAATCAATTCTACCAACAGCAACATTGGATGTATATCAGCACATACAGGCTTTAAAGATTCATTTTTATAAATCGTTTTGCCCCCATCAATTAAAGCACTACCATCTACGGCAATACAACACCATTTTGCAAGAAGGTTGAGAATAGTCCTTGCAGGATTTCAGGATGAATACATGTCATTTATTGAACCTTTGGATTACGCATCGCTTGCCTCCCATACCACAAACAAATCCAGATAGTTTTAAAAAAGTAATTGCAATAACATTTGAAACAATATTGTGTCCTCTAAGTAAGCCACAGAGGAGAATTTCTAGAGCTGGTTGGAGAAGACATTTATGGTGTCACAGAGTTTACAAAAGTTCTTGTGGGGATGGATAAACATATCATGTTGTAAAGCATGTCCAAGGTTGTAACCTCTTGCTGAGATATTTCAATTGCAATGGATTAAAACCTGTGGATTTGAATTTTAGAGATGGATGGATAGCAGAGTTTGTTTCTGGAAGAGGGGGTGCTTCTAATGGATTTATGCAAGAATGGATTAGATTTTTCATGGTTATTTATGTGTTCAGTAGATAAAAGGTTTTGGAAATTATTGGATGAATCGGTGATTTGAAGCATGTAAATTATTATTATTACTATCCAATTTTAAGATCACGACTAAGCCAGACACCAAATTGGTGTATGAGACTTCTTTGTTTGTGGGACAAGAGACCCACATCTGCATAGCGATTTGACTGCTAAGTCTACAAAGGCGTACATACTCTGCCCCCCTCTGGTTTTGAACCTGTGACCTCATAGGAGGAAACACATGCTCTTATCCATTAGGCCCACTCAAGCTGTCAAACTAATAGTGTCAGGAAGAAGGATCACAGTTTGTCAAAATGGTCAACAATTGGTCTTCCTGATTTTCTATGAGGACCTCACTTCTCTGATTTATGTGCCAAATTCTTCTATGGATTTGATTGTACACTCATTGCCTACAATGTTGTCATAATTTAATTTGATACAGAATATCTTGGAATGACAGTAGCCCTATGAAATGAAAATTTAATCTACAAAATTGAGGTGTTTTTCATCTTCAGTTTATTTTGAAGTTGGAAAGATTTTGTGCAGCATTCTAACCTCGCTTACAAGACTTCAAGGTGGACGGTATATACACCTAGTCCTAACTTAATTGCTTCCAGGAATTTAGTTGATACTTCAAAGGAACTTCAAGGTCCATTGCATCACTCTACAGTGGCAGGTTTGCATGAGGTCAGGCTAATAAGGCTCAAGTGTCAACTATAAATGGAAATGGAGGTGGCTTCTTGGGGTTTGGACCAGTTAAGCATACCTTGGAAAGGTGGTTCTATTGATATTTCCAAAGTCGATACGAGAATTCATTTTGATCCTGTTAAATTGTTGTTGCAGCCATGTATAATTCAAAGGATGATTTATTTAGTCAGCTACATTCATATAGTCTTGCTCTCTCCAAGACTACGTGACAATCAACACATCCTCAGGTCGATAATCAGAGAAAGGTTGCATACTTATGAAGATGCAGTTAAAATTAGTAACAATGCCTTTCTTGGATGATGATTAAGCAGATTACCTTCAATAGTACACATGCCTTTCTTGGATGATGATTAGGCATATTACCTTCAATAGTACAATGTGTGTAGGAGCTTTATATCAACAATTAAGGAGAAACAAATATCTTTCACTCAAGTATGTTCTGGGACAAACAGGTGCAAGCTTGTAAGGTGTCTATTGCAAATGAGTTTCCACCATTGAAAAGAGTTCTTGGGTATCTGAGTTAGTCTGGAATACTGAAAATTTACAGGATTAAGGACAGGACAAACAATGCATCGAGGTTTTGTAACCTAAATGCAGGATTGAAAATCAAGGAAACAACAGTAACGTTATATGCACTAGTAACTTCATTGAGGAAAGGCTTAAATTCCAGTTGTGGTTGCTCATTGAATGTGGTGTTACCTTGAGAGTTAACCACTTGTTGCTAATTGCCTATTATATGGTGGATTCTCTATTCCAGAAAGAAAAATGACAGGGCTCTTAGGTGTACAATGTGCCATACTCATTTACTAAAGTTTTATCTTGTGAATATCTATTGTTATTAACTGTATATTATATAGGGCATGATAAAGACCTCTGAATTCGGTTAGTGCACCGAGAATTGAGGATGCGCTTAAATAAAGACATCATTGTAGAATATGAATAGTGTGCCTGCAATATGCTAACTGCAAGTATGAATGCATGGAGGATAGGTCATATGTGATAGCAGTTCTTGCAAGATCCGACTATAATTGAATGCACTGAGGACAGTGAAAAAATAAGGGGGGAGGATGTAACACCCCCTATTCGACCCTTGTGTGTTGTAATCGCCATGTACATGTGGAGTAAGTTGGTGAGCCTAAAACTAATTGAGGTTGGCATGTCTCTGTGTGTATATAAATGTTAGGCTAGTGGGATGAGTTACGAATATGGTTAAGGCTAGTGTGTCTGTGTAATGGGTCTAAGGACTGTGATTATTAGGCTAGTGGGGCGGGGCATAATTAATTAGGTTGGTGAGCCGAGAGTTGCTTATGGGGCGTTATGCCAGTGTGTCTGTGTTTATGAGTTGGGGCTGGTGTGCCCGCGTGTATGTGATTCTTATGCTATGAGGATGGAAAGCCAGATGCAGTAAACATGTATAATGTATGCATATTAATAAACCCATAGTGGCTACAGGCGAACCTAGACAAAAGAGTATGGTGCCATGACTTCATTGCTAGAAAAGGTAGGGCTTTTAGATGGATTATTCAACAATCAACTATGAATAGTTATGGACTAGTTAGTGAGCCCGTGCAAGTGTTTTATAATTGATTGGAGGATTTTAATCAATGAGTCATGTGCTTGGATTCTGGAGGTGACAACAATTATGGCGACCCGTCGGTGGGCCTTCGAAGGTGGGCATCACAAAGGGATTGACCATCCCAGGGAATAGTGTGCCCCTTGGGTTCTGGAACTGACCAGTGAGCCAATTTGGTTATGGCCTGGGGCCTTGGAACAACATGACTGTTGGGTTGGCATCTTGGTAGTTAGATTGGAGGGTTCGTAGAGCCCTGGAGTAGCACGACTATTGGGTTGACACAATGGTCGTGGAGGTACAATTATTATCAGTTACCATTGCCTATGAAGTTGGAGCCCTAGCTTGCAGGTGACTTGCGGTTGAGAGGTGTGAACCGTAAGGTCTATGGTTGGGAGGAACGTCAGACGTTCGCAGTCATCCAACAACTTTCACATATGTGTATTTGAGAAGTGGTTTTATGTTTATTCTAGTGCCTTTACATATGGTAGTTAAATTATGCTTACATTTCTGGTTATGCTTGGGAGCAATGAAATATGGTAAATGTATTTGGTCAATTTATATAGATATTTATGTTTTAATTTTTGGCTAGGATATCGACTAAAAAGCTCAAGTTCCAAGGTTTGTTTGAGTGGCATTGCTTGGGGGTGGTTGGGGACGTTACAAGGGTGCCATGCGAGGACTAAGTTGGCCATCCCACGTGGGGATGAAAAATCAACAAGGGCCGATGTAGCCAGGCATGCTCACGTGGAGGTTGATAGGTGTGACATGAACTTGGGTGCCAAGGTGGCTGGGCCATGTAGGCAACATACGTGTCTGTAGGTGTTGATGTGGTTGGTGAGGTGGAGCGCCACGTTAGCCATGTTGAAGTCAACCCACATGAGGATGTTAGGCTAAAATCATGATGATGTGGCCTATGACATTATGAGTGAGGGTAGTGGAGAAATTTGAGTGCAATCGATAATTTTGAGTGCGGATGAGCGCCAAATTTCAGAACAAGTAGGGCTTAAAACAACAAAAAAATTGGGAAAAGAAAGGCCAAACTTTACAGGGCCATATCTTTTCTCCTGTGAGTCAAAATTCAGCCCGTGAATAGTCAAAAGAAAGTAATTTCGAGAAAAACACAACTATCAAACCATAATTTTGAATTGAGGATGAAATTCTGCTTAAATTCTAGAGAGAAGTTATAGATAACCAGAAGGGAAAAATGTGGCTTAATAGGCTAAGCTTGCTGAGATAGTGACTTTTAGCTCAAACATCAAAATTGGATGAGTGAGCAGTCAAAAGAAAGTTGTTTCCAAATAGAATACAACTACCAACCCATAATTTTGCTTGGAGGAAAAAATTCCACTAAATCCATAGAGAAAGCTATAAGAAAACATGAGTGAATTGTGCTTACCAATCTTAACTTCCAGAAGGCATGATTTTTAGCCCAAGTATTGGAATTTGATAAATGGATAGTGAATAGAAAGCTATTGATGGACAAAACACACTAGTGAACCTAGAATTTTAAGCTTGGTAGGAATTTTGAAGAAATATTTTCCTGGAAGCTACAAGGTTTAGAGGCTTAAAGTGATTGTTGATTGAGGGAAGATTAGTGAAATTTGGGACAAATCCCTTGAATTCTAATTCTGAGTCGTATCCAAAGGAGATGATACTGATTTTTCCCTGGAGGACATTAACACTATACAGCAATAGATCAAAAAACTAAGTCAAAATGAGCTACAAGCAATTTCCAAAGCTTAAAAAAATGAAAACTTAAAAAACCCATTAAAGTAACAATGCTTTACCATGAAACAACAATACTCAGAATCTCTACTCTGCAGAACTTGAATGGCAAGGAATACATTTCCTTTGATTGCAGATTAAACTTTTCCTCTATATTTGAAAGGAACGACAAGTTAAAGTGAAATGCAATTTTGCCAGTATGAATTCCTATGTTTCCAAGAATAATCGAACTGAGATACTTTCGAAGAAGTTGAGAAGTGATAACATAGTCTATTGGGGGTAGTTTGAAGAAATACTCAGACATCTGATTCTTTTCTTTAAAGCGTATGTTAGGATTACAAGGTGAATCTTATTTTTAAAACCAGGAAACTCTTACTTTTATTCTGTTTCTTTTTACAGAGTCCCCTCATTTAAAAATAAGTTTGGATCTTGAACACTATATTCATAGACTAGTTAAATTTTCTGCATGTTCTTATTTCTCAAACTAGCTCGTAAATATCTCAAATCTTACAACTATACTTATCAGAGTCATAAGCCTATAACTTGACCGTTCACAACCCTGACTTATTCTTAGTACATTATTAAGGTCATTCTTTGATTCCTTTTAAGTAAATGCATTTGCCTTGGCCCTGCTCTGAACTCTAGCTTGTTCTTTTGTCATGAAGAAAAAATCAATCCTACTCTGAGACCAAAAATGCTATCTGAGACTGAAAAAAAAGCTAGTTTTCTGCATACTTAACTTTAATGGAGTAAGAAGGGCTTGAAAGACTCTAGGATTTCAGATCTTGCAATGGTATAGAGCCTGCAAGCCATTTTAGACATATGAATTAGATTTTTAAGATAAATATGCTAAGCAGTTCATTATGTAATCAAAATTTAAAATTCCCCATACTAACAGAATATGAGCTTGGCAATGTAGATAGTGCATCAAAATTATTGTTTCGCATAAGAAAATTAAACTGTCCAGTATGCTTAGAATGGTATAATTAGCATTGGAAGAGAAAAGGTTATTGAATTTGTCAAAAGATGAATTGTCCAATGCAACATCCAACAATGTAAATTAGCTTTATCCTTTGAATATGTGCTGGTTCCAATAGCCTTATCCTGCGGTCATGACTGAGTCTAGAAGGCTTGAGGCCAAAAGATAAATGAATTCCATAATACCCATAAATAAGCCTTGGTTGAGTAATTGATGAAGTTGAACCGATGGTCCTTTACAAGTAAAATTACTCCCCTATTGCTTAATGTACGGTCCAATTCTGTGCAAGCCTACCAATACTAATTTCTTATTCACATTGCTAACTACAATTTTAGACCATTCTAATATTTTTCACTTCTACGCTGTTTGCCTCCATACGCTTCAATAATATGTATATGAAAGATGGGTATGTTTAAGAACAAGTCCGTTAGTGGAAATTGGATTTGGTCTAAGTACTGGTTTCAAAATTGAAACTGCAATAGACATAATTTGGTAGTACTTTAGGTCCATGTCTCTTTTTAATAAGGCAACCCTTTAATAGTGGCAAGATTATTAACAAGTAGAGTATACAGTGCTGGTTAGTTATCCATTTGTGTTCATTTTGAGATCCCATGGACACTGATATACATTAAAAGAGGTGTGATCTACATTAAGTGAGATTTTTAGTATTTTTGACCTGTCTTTTGACCAGTATAACTTGGAAACTATTTCTATATTTGAGATACCTTTGGATGTTGGAAACTGTTTTTGGAATGTTTTTTTGTTATCTATTCCTAGCCAATGTAAGATGGTGCTTGTATAAGTAAATGGTATTGCCTGCAAGAAACTAGGCTTTTATGACTAATGAGTAACATATATGTGTCTATTGTATTGTGGTCTAATGACAATCTGGAGTGGCTACAATGGGAATGACCTAGGTTCAAAGTTCCTCTTGCTTGCTCCCCCTTGTGTGGTGGATGACATGTGTGGCTTTTAGTGGCCTAGCCACTGATGATATTTCTAGTATGTGCGATGTTAATGACCAACTTTCGGTCATTGATGTATCTGCAATTTGTTGCAATGAATAAGCCTTTGAGTTTTCCAAATATGACTTTTTTCTATGGTGTAGTGTAACTAGATATTTTTGTTTCATTGTTGGAATTCAACAATACAATTTTTGATAAGATTATGAATTTTAGTTGTTTAAAATATGATTTTGAACATATAAATGAATTTACAAGCGAATAATTCTTGAAGCACTCAAATTTTGTAAATTAGATAGGTAAGCCTTATGATTCCAAGACTTTTCTGAGGTATTTTAGATAAAATTAACCAGAAAATATACCAAAGAGAAAAAAAAACATTTTTAATCAATTCTCAGATAAACCTAAATGATTGTTTGATTTGTCACTCTTTGGAAGATGCGATGTATATGAGTGAACATGAATATATGCAGGAATGGTTGCAAGGAACGTGGGGGAAGAGATAAAAAACTCTAAGCTGAGAAACAAAATAATTCTGTAGCATTGTAATGTCATTACATGTTAGTATCTTCCAACATATTATAGAGAAGATTCGGATAAGAAGCAGACCCCCAACTGACAACACCCATTTTTTTTAAAGTCAAATATGAGTATTCATGCTTGCGATATAAGTCTTTTAACTCTTTTTTCCGCCAGTGGAAAATGTCCAAAGCTGTCGTATTAAATGAATGATTGAAGATTTACTTATCATGGAAGTCCACTTAAGTCCCTAGGAAGGCTGGGAACGCAGAGGAAGTGTCACTGTGAAACATGGTAGATATATTGCATTATCAGAAAATCGTATTCAATATACATATTAGAACTTTGGTAGATTTTCATGCCCTTATGAGTCTCCAAAAAACTAAGTCAAAATGAGCTACAAAAATCCAACTTCCAAAATAATTAAAACCACTAACCCATATCTCCAAAATAAAAATGGACAAAAACTATTACCAATAGCAGAATGGACATAATAGAGAACACCAAAAAATGAAACCACTAAATTACTAAGGAAGCCAAATAGCCACATTTCTAGATATTTAAATGGTAAAAATCATTCCTCTAGGAAAATTTGGAAGGTTGTATGTTTTGTATTCGAGGAAAAAAGGATTTGAATGGTAAAAATCATTCCTAGAGTGAAATTTGGATGGATGGACATTCTGTAATCCATAAGAAATGAATATCATAAAGATTAAAGTGAAGAGATAGATACATAGATCTGAATGACACGTCACATGCCATAAAGAATGACATGTTGGATGTTAAGTCATATACCATGTAAGTGAAGAGTAGTCAGGTGAGAGAAATTTTGGATATATGGATGGCTTAGAGATAGGATGCTAATATCTATGATCTATAATATGAGTAGAGGAACACTAAATCTAGTTATCCCAGATTTGGGTTCCATATAGGATGACTCATCTTAGATAACACACATTATTAATGATGATACATCTAACACAACATAATTTCACATTTGTGATGCCACATAACCTAACATGCAAAAACTTATGATAACCCAAGTGATATGTTAGAAATATCATAGGCCACATGTGATTTCAGATGCAAGTGGACAAGTGGGTGAGTTGGAACTGAGTAGAATGATTCAGATATCCCAATAATTAAGGCAAAACATTATAGCAAGGAAAACTCATAACTTAGAAAATTTGAATCTGGGTCTTTCTTTAAAATCTAGATATTTGAATATTTGGATTTTAAAGAAAGGTCCAGATTTTGGATATCATTATGATAGTGCAAATAACATAGTATGCATATTTCATATTTCAAGAGTGCGTGACAGTTGAAATGTTGGTGTTAAGTGGATAGAGAAAAAATTGGGATCTAGATGTTGAGTGGTAGGTAAAACATTATGGATTCTAGGTGGTAGGATATGTTTGGGCCACATGAAATGGATTTTCAAGCTGCTCAAAATGAAAATGACAGAGATTCCTTACATTTGGAGGTAGATTCCTTTAGAAAATATCTTTCAGAAAAGTAAATATCAATGAAAGCCTCCTCATGATTTCATCCTGACTTGAAACACCAGTTTGATACTACCATAGAGAAGTTAATAGCTTACATTGAGGAATTCATTTAATATTATACTTTGGAAATTGTTCCTTTCATGGAGAGATTGTCTTATCTTGATACAAGCCTCCTTTTTCTTATTAAAAAATAGAATGTAGTTAATTCTCATAAGTGAACCTGGTTCATAGATGTTTTTTTAAGCTTGATTCTGATTATGGAAATTCGTTGGAAAAATAAGCTATAATTTATTTGGACATGTTCCTCAGAGAAATATTCAATTACGAAGAAAAGGAAGTAGACCTTATAAATGAAAAGTAAATGTGATGAATTCAAATAAAACCTCAAAATGAAGAATAAATTAGGGAATTGAAGGACCTTTTATGTAAATTTTATGAGAATTTTAAATAAATGAGAATGGATAACATAAAAATAAGAACTAATATTGAGCAGACAGAAAGAAAATTGTTGTCAGTTAGAGAAAATCTGATATTTAAGACATCTGATATTTTTGTTTCTTGTATCATGATGATTGTTTTATTTTCCTTTTTAATTTGATCTTTGAGATATCTCTTCTTAATCTAGTTCCTTGACATTTTGTAAATGGCATGTATACGCTGGCAATGATGGCAGTTATACAATTGTCGTTCATATTCTTCATTTCTCAAAAGTAAAAAGCATTTGTTTGATGCACTTAGTTTCTTTTTTGCATTCATAACATTAAAGGAACTGAAAAGAAAAACTTGCATTTGCATGTAGGATTGTGTTTTTTTTGCAAAAAAGGAACATTAGGAAATCTGCATTTAGTTTTGTGCTCAATGTTTTCTTTTGTTCATTGATTTGCTTGCTCACAAAATTATTTTCTCTCTTCCCTTTGTAGCTAGGTCTTTCATTGAAAAACTAAAAGTGAAAAGTTTGCTTATCATTCTTAGTTTGCATTTAGGAATTTCAACATACATCATCGCGGTACCATTGAAAGGAAAATTGTTAAGCAAGATCAACATAAAATTAATCTCAATTTATCTAAAAATGCATTGGAACCATAACAATAACATTTAGAAGGTCTAGGCTAGAGACGTGTTCCGGCGTCGTAAAACATAGCAGCTGTCATTAACTTGTCTGCGATACATTCCGAGTGTGATATCTCACCCCACGTACGTAAGTATATCGTAGCACATCCCTTGGGGTGGCGTTACAGTACGATAAGTATATAGGTGGTGCTCTCACTGTGCGGTTTCGCATTAGACAGCGCTATTACGGACTTGGGCCTCCACGTACCTTCGGGTATATTTGGGAGGACAACTTTTAGGTGCTATCCATCCATAGTGAATCGAGTCGGCCACCTTTAAATTGTGATACACCGAACACAACATTCGGGGAGATTGCCTGCCCGTACTTCTTGGCTTGCCAGGAGGTATTCTGCAGTTCACAGTTTACTGGTAAACCCTTTTGCCTAGCATTACCCTCTTTTTGTTTATTTATTTTTGGTTAAAATTAATCAGCAATCGTGGAAGAACATAATCCTACCCCCCGTCGTTCGTGTAGATTAGCTTTAAAACCACCTTTACCACTAGAAGTTACTTCTAGTAGGCGAAGGCGATCAAAATCTGCCCAACAGTGATGTTGATGTTGTGGATGATATTACTTGATGCTTCATGATGGGTGTTCTTTCTCACTTTCACATAATATTGTTATAGCCTCTGCTTGATGCTTTTGTTGCTATGGTCATGTCAGGCATTAATTAATTGTCTTCAATGTTCAATGTGTGAAGAGTGCAAATGTTCCCTTGATGCAGTTTAAATTCAGGCACAATAGACTGCTATTATGCACCATGTTTCCCTGGCTCCTACATATTGGAATATGCCCAAAATGATTTTGGAGAGTGATATCCATTCATGGAAGGATATTTGCACTCATCTTTCATGGAATTTTATTTGCACTTGTCTTTCATTCTCTCATGAACCAAGTGAAATTTCTTGGGGAATTTCTAATCAACAAGTTTTAGGAGTTTGTGTCAGATTTCGGTAGACTCGTAGAATGATTAGCTTGTGGCTGCTATAAACTCTTTTGTCAACCCATGGATGCATGGGTTAAATTTTCACTTGATTTGTAGTTTCCAATGATTTGACACTAAGAATCATTGGTTGACTGTGGTGATTCGTTGACTTCTTTTCTTCTTTTTTGCCCCTTTCCCTTAGATGGTCATTCATGGGAGGGGAAGTTCCAGTGAATGTATGATTTGTGGTGTGCATTTATCTATTGGTTAAATCTTTGGTAACATCCCATGACTGTTATTTCAATGGAACTTGGTTAAATAACAAACACTAAGTGCTAATTAGGAGTTTTAAATGTTTGATACAATAACTAATTTTGCTTTATAGGATCCCAAATGTGCTTTTTTGGGCCTGAAAATTTACATGGCACCCGTGTGTTTACAAATCATGGAAAACATTTGAGTCTTTTTAGGTTATTTCATGGCCATACTGGACGTGTTTCACTATGGAAAGGAAATTATGGTCAATAGGAGGACAATGTCTTAAGGGATTTCTTTCCATTGATAAGTAAAAGAATCACTAGTAACTGACTAGTTTCCTTCCTCACTTTTATCATGGAAAATGATAGAGGATATGTTTCAACTTCTTATAACCAATTCTTTACAACTTAAGGGAGAGGTGTTTTGGAAAGTTCAAAGGATTATTAAAGTTATTGTAATATTTTGTTGTTTTGTTTAAAGCTTTCAAGTGTTCATTAGGTGATTTGGAGATATGATTTAATTTAGTGGAAATTTTTTTATATTTTATATTTGAATGATGTTCTTTGTTTTATAGATGATGACTCATGATGTTATTTTTTTGTGTATAATGATTTATTTTTTCTTTTGGGCTTGGGCCTTGGCACAACATTTTAATAAAAAATTGCATAATGGTTTTTGTGAACATTACACTTATTTTACTTTGAAAGCTACTTACAAATCTAGTAATTCTCAACTCTTGGAAACTATTGATGCAGGTTTCTAGATCGATTTGAAATTTTACTTCTAGAATATTCAGTGAGATGTCAAAATCTAATCCTGGGAAGAAAATATCAAGGAAAATTGATGTATTATCATACTTTAAAAAGTCTCAATCCAAGAATACACATTCTCTTCATGCTTCAAGCTCCTTTGAACAATCTATTACTGAGAGAGATGTTAACTCTTGTGAAAATGCATCTGATATCCATATGATGGATGAAATAATAGGTTCCTCAAGTGATCAGGGTGAGATAAATGCAGTTTCAACATAAATTAATGATGAAAATGTTAAATATATTTCCTTGGAAGGTGACACAAACCATTCACGGAAAAGGAAAAAAGGCCAGTGGACCATAGGGAGAAAATTCCAAGATGATTGGCTCTCAAGTTTTCCATTTATTGAAGAAATACCTTCTACAAATGAGGATTTACGAGAAGTTAAATGTCTTGCGTGTAGTTGGAAAAGTTTCAAGGTAGTGAAATTTCAGATGAAGCTAGATACAGTACAAAAGCATGCAGGAAAGGTTTATGAAAATAAAATTGTAGATGGTAAAGAGAAATCTATTGTCAGATGGAAATCTTTGGAGGAATGCCGACATAGCCAATGTGTGGAAGAATACAAAAAATATTTAATAAATAAGAAGAAACTTGAGGCAAGTGGAGGAACCATCATATCTCAATTTGAAAAGACGATGGAAAGAAGTTTGTTATCCAAGACGATACAATTGATCACTGTATTTCACATCTTATGTAAAGGTCGTCCTATGACAGATTATCCAGATCAGATGAAATTTCTATCTTTTCTTCACGTGCCAAACTTTCCATCTTCTCATTGGTCCGTAACTAGTGGTTGGGAATGGGCAAGATATCTAGCTCAAGTAGAAATTGATGATTTGAAACAGGAGATTGCAAATGCTAGGTTTTTGGCATTGTCTTTGGATGAGGTTACAACTATTGATAATACTTCATGGATTTGCATGAGAATTTATATGGTTAATGACCATATTAGGAATTCCTATCTACTTGGGATTAAAAAGATGAGAGAGACTTCTACAGCTGAAAATATTTATGAACTTGTTCTTAATACTTTGAAGGAAAGTGGTATGGATCATTTAATGATTGCAAAAAAGTTGGTATGTGTTGGAGCAGATGGAGCATCGGTAATGCAAGGACAAAGGAATGGTCTTTGTGTTTGACTACAACTATCAGCTTCGCCATGTATGATTAATATTCATTGTATGGCTCATAGGATGAATCTTGCATTTAAAATAGTAAGCAAGTTTCCATTAGTTTCAAAAGTTGAAGATCTTGTACGTGAGACTCATGCATACTTTTCTCGTAGTCCCAAACGATATTTAGAGTTTTAGCAATTTGCAGATGGTGTTACGGATGGAAAAAAACTACTGAAAGATGTTGATAAAAGATGGATCTCATTAAATTGACTAGCTCAAAGACTATTTAGTGAGTTCAAATCTTTGGTAGGGTTGATGTATGAAAATCGCTACAATGTAGACAAAGCTCAAGATCTTCTTTTTTGACTAACTGATATAGAAACATTATTGACATTGGCTGGAATTCTTCCTATGCTACATGAAATGAATGTCCTCATGAAAATGTCTCAGAATCGCACAATGTATATTGCCGAATACACAAATGCGAGAAAGTCAGCATGCCTTGCATTGGATAATTTGTATATGATGCCGGACTCTTTTACTGGTCCAGAGTTTACAAGTTGGACTAAGATCATCAATATAGAAAACACTGAAAATTTTTTGACGTTTGATGAAAAAGGGATACTATGTATCACAGTGCATGGGTATATGGTCCCCTTTCATTATATTAGTAAGACAGGACGAATCACCAAAGATTGCCCCGTGTCAAGAGACCAATTTGATAATATTGTTATCTCAGAGAGACAAAATTTGATAGAAATTGCAAGATCACTATCATCAGAGATAAGAGAACGATTTCCTCGAGATGAATTGTTGGAGGCCATGTGTGTGGTATACCCTCAATATTGGAACAATTGTCAATGTTCAAGAAATTTAAAAGCCGATTTTCAAAAGAGATTAAAATGTTTAGTATACCACTTTTGCAAGAAAGTCTCGATACATGGAGAACAGATTGAAGGTATTTTAGATTCATCAAAATTGTATCAACAAGGTGGACGCTTTGCTGAAAAAATGTGGAAGCAATATCCTTTTTTGGAGAATCCTAATGAAAACGGTGCTATAACAAGATTATGGAATACTTTAAGTGCTAGCCAATACCTGCAAGAAAACATATTAGAATATTTTAAATTAGCAGATTTGTGTCAAACCATGATTTTGGGATCAGTGGAGGATGAGAGAATGTTTAGTGCACTATGATTTTTGAAGTCAAAGTTGAATATAAATATAAAGCTATGTAGATACATGTCAAGGTTATATGGCAAGGTGTTGCGATTGACATCACATGAAAGAGCACCAGCGCTTTGGTGATCACATTGTGATAAAAGGGGAGAAAACAATATAATAAATTTAATTAATGAACTTGATACAAAACATAATGTTTGAGGTCGCAATGGACAACATCCTGAGAAGATCATGTTCACAATGTAGAAAATGATGACCAAGATGAGAATTGGGAATTGAACATTCTAGGACTCTTATTTTGGTATACGTTCTTGCTGATCATGCAGGATTACTAAGGCTACCAAATTCAAGTGTAAAAATGTGGGTTCTATATTTTGTATTTTTCATTGTAACATTGCAAACACATTTTTTCATGTGTGTTATTTTAAGATTGATGTTCATTTAATCCTTACATTGTTTACTTTATTTGTGACAGAAATGAAGTCAGAATGATGATTTGGGACCTATTTTCACATAGACAGTATTTGACTAGTATTAAATGATAAATAACTAATTAACAAGACTAATGCAAAGCATCAATGGCTCATTCAAGTACATGAAACTACCTTGATGTCTAGTTTTGACATCTTAGAAAATTTTAATGGTATACATGTTGGTTTGGGTTTGTAATTTGTTGTAGTTTCCAGTTTTATATTTTTCTGGAAACACTATTGATATTTGGAAAATGTGTGATTTTAATATTGGTATTTTAAATGGCTATTTTGATCTTTACTGGAAATGAACCGATTCGATGAAGTTGGGACCTATTTTTTCACATAGATAGTGTCATAGTATTAAAATGATAAAGAACTAATTTTGAAGTCTAACGCTAAGCAACAACGAACAATTTAAGCACATGAAATTGTATTAATGTCCAGCCTCGATATCTTTGAAAATTTTAGTGTTTGTTTGTTGCTTGTTTAGAGGATTTTGTTGAGTTTGAATTTAGTCTTGAATGCTTGTTCTCATATCAGATATATATCGAGGATCGTATAGATCCACTTAATATTATAATCATTATTGTTTTCTTTATATATTTGGTGGTTTGGATAAGATATTTTTATTTTCACTTTGTGGCATGATTTCGATATCTTCACCTTTTAGAATATAGTAAAATATTTTTCTTAATATAGATTTTTCTTGGAAAAGAATTATTGAGAGTTACAAATGCACAATGTGGTTGTACATTAGTGATAAATATGGGATAGTGCGCTACAGTTTTAAAAGATTAGTTCAAGTTGACTTGTACCCAATCAACTCTACCAAGCCAGATTGTTGGTTAATTCGCCAATTGCTGGTTCAATGACAAGGTCTTGCACAAATACCAAAGGAAAATGGAGCCCATCATGGGCACTCTTTGGTAATTTCCACCACCGCTATCAAACCCTCTCCAACCTCAATATCAGTTATTAGCATGGACAAAACAACATCACGCTTTAGCGTAACCAGAAGAACGTGTTTTCCAACCACACGCAGAACTATCTTCAGCGCAGTCACCACAAAAGCCATGCTTGGTCTCGGTGTTCTTCTCTACCTTGTTCAATTACCATATCTTCATTGGAACCAACACTCCGAACTCACCAGACAATGATTCTATTTCTATTTTGTAGTAGTAATCGCTATTTGTACCGTGATTTCCATGATTTTGTGACAACAGTAATCCCCGTGAGAGACCGCCAAAATTATATATATATATTATATTATTAATAAAATCACCTTCCATTTTTCCTATCATGGGGATTCGCCTATTTTTATATATATAAATTTAGGGGGCCCGTAAAATTATCCCCGATCTATATGACCGACATTTTATTTATGGTAAAAATAATTTATATCAGTAGGGCTACATTGAGCTTCCATGACCATTGACTTGCGCTCTACCTATATACCTAAGGCTTTCACCATAATTTCACGCATAGTCTCCTCGAAGCCACATCTTACAACCGTATGCAATTGCTTCTCGCATCATGTAGCTTATGTGGTTCACTCTATATTTCTTGCATATGGTATTTATGTGACTAATAGACATAGTGGCTGTATCTCTATATTGTGGTTCTGCCTCTATATATCCTAGCTTAGACAAGCAATCTTCAAAATTGGAGAAACCCCACATTTGAGTCTCTTTATAGAAAACTTCATTTTTTTTATTCCTCACTCAAAAATAAGCATGATGATGAAGTTATGTTCTTGCCACCATAATCATAACACTTATACTTTTTTGAGACCCCACTTACTCAAATAGAACTAATAAAATAAGGTGTTATATCATAGCATTTCAACAAGGCACAAATGGCCCTTATACCATTTTAGCCTAGAACCAAGAGAGAGCCACCAGCCAAAAGTGAGAAAAATTTTTAAAAAAAGATCATAAATTTGTTTCTCCACAACATTTTCCAATTTTTGATGCAATGGACACTATGCAGTAACCACCCAGGAAGAATTGAAAACATCAAGTTACAACTTCCAATGTTTTTGAGCAAAGAACAAATACAAGCCTTCCGATATGGGATAAATTAACCTTCATGGAGACTATATACCCTACATTTTAAATTGGTACCGATGAGCTACTCCACTTATAACCTAAATTAATTACTCTAACCACTTAATTAAGGATTTAGCTTCTTCACCCGTTGTTCTAAGATAACTTATGATTTTCTAATGAAAATTCTGACTAGATGGTTAACTTATAACTATTAACATGCATTTATTATAGGTTTAAATCTAAAGACTCATTGGGAAAATGGAGTCAACATCAGACAATTCAATTAAATGATCCTTTCTGTGGGAAACTGAAAAACATGTTTCAATGAAAGATGATACACATATACAATATGAAGAAAAACAAATACGAACATCTAAAGGAAGTCAGTATATTAAGCCTAAAAGGATTTCCGAGTCATATATAAAAGAACTATGTTAAATATGAAAGATACAAGACAAGTAACTCATTGAACACTTCACTCAAATCTCGTATGAAAAGGGCTAAAACATCCATCGTATATCATCGAAGCCGAAAGTTTTACAAAAAATAGTAGGTAGTACAACACTTCCTCCAACCTTTGATATTAAATCTTTTTATCTATAAATATACTTTACATTACATTGACGTTGATCATCGAACTTGATCATATTCACAATCGACAACTCTTTGCTTCGAAACATAAAAATATTAATTTATTCATTTTAAGAGTTTCTTCCTAATGATTCTAATTACATTTATTTCATCCACTTCTTCTAATAAGGACCATTACATCAATAAATATTAGATGCTTAATCATTTCCTTCATTCATGAGACATAAATGTATTTTCCACATCAGAAAGTGTCAGCTTGTCCTATTTCCAGAAAGGATCAATAATCTATACTTCTATTTTCAGCCAGTGATAAAAGGTTGCCATGATGAATATTTACCCAGATGTTCCTTATCACGGATTAATCCACGTAGATTTCTAGTCTTCTATATGCTTTTTGAATCCTTCAAAAACACTCTCACTGCAAAACATCTTTAGTAGTTTTGTAGAGTAGTTTAGTAGCTTTGAAATGTTTCTGCTTTTTCACCCTTCTTCGCTTACTCACCGTCAAAAATACTTGTTAGGTCAAAATATCTAAAATACAAAACAACTCTCTTCCTTAATCTTTCATAAAAATGATTTTATAGGCCAAAATAAAATTTCAGAAATTTTGTAGCATTTTTGGCCTTCAAGTCTAGAGTTTTATCATTAAAACCGCCTAATAAGGCAAAAATGTATTTTGTAACTTCTTCATAAATTGATCTTTTAAGCCGGAAATGATGTTCATTTGTAAGTTACAAACTTGAATAAATATGTATCAGCTCAACTCTTCGTCCTTCATGTTTCATCTTTCTATTATTAATAGGTTGACCTTCAGGTTCTTTCAATCACTTTCATTTTAAGTCCTCTTCTGGAACACTATCTTTAATCATGTCCATCAATTCCCGAAGGTTCTCCACTTGATTTTTGTAATGATATTTTTCTGTTTGTTATGTACCCATCTTCCATGTTCGTCATATGAGAGGCTGGGTCCTTTTTCGCAGTTCTTAGCATTAACTGCAGATCTCCGAAACATTTGGAGAGTTGATTGTCCTATTTTTTCATCATTTGATCAAACTCTCACTTTTCACCCAGTCGTTCCAACTTCAACTCAAGTATTTTTTTCTTTCTTTCCTTTCTTAGTTTTTCCGTGAGGAGCTATGTTTCACTCTTCAACCATCTTCTCCTTTCTTTCCCTTTCTACATAGTGACAACTTATTTTGCTACCGGGGATAAACCTGACATTTTCTCACGCATACCTTTCACCCACTTTCTCCATTCTTTTTCTTTCCCCATGGCCTTATTTTCAATTTAGCTACCTAGCTGTCATTTACGCACAAATACGAAGTCAACATCCTCCCCAGAAAATCCAACTTTCGGCGTAATTCTACTTTCTTTCAACTTTTCCACCATCAATATATTTTTCTTGCAATTAATAAAATTCTTTTTAATAACTATTCTGCGAGGATATCTTCGTATTTCCCTTGCCCAATTTCCGACCTTTTTATCCTTCTTACCGTTTTTTTTTCTAATATTGCCATTTTTATGGTGTTCGGCTAAGGGATATCAATTTATTTATGTCTCTAATCAATGTCCATTATTTTGCTTATGAAAACCTTCGTTTCCTTCTTCATCAATTCCTCTCGATGGCAACTCTGTGATGTAGTATTTTTAGGCTTTGAAACTTTATTTGGAGTCGTATCTACTCACCCACTCGTTAGCAACAAACAGTCTAATTCTATTTAACTTTTCAATTATTCTAGCACTGGAAATTAATCAACAGACATCGAGGTTTATTGCCTTCCGTTCCTGACCCGGACTTTTATTTCAAAATTTTTCCAAACCTTCGTATAAAAAGACAGAATGGCGTTTTCATTGAAAATGCGATGAGTCTAATATGATAGAATAGACCATGTGGAATCTCTTCAAGGTGAAGTATTTTTGACTACCACAAAACAATCTTGCAGACACCCTTTTCACATAACCCCCGGGATGCCATTGTTGATCTCCTATGCTCCTCGCTGAGAAACTCTTTCACAGCCTTTCATTCGAATTGTGGCTGAACCTTTTCACCACTTCTAGGAATTTCTCGTAGCTCGGGAGATGATATATGGTGACATTGTAAGACCCGAAGATCCCAAACTTTATGTTGTCCTTATAAAATTTGTTGCAAAGTATTTAAACTTGTGTGGAAAACCCTGCAATTTCTAGTAGAACCTAGGGTGCGCCTGCCTTCCGAAAGTTTTCTCCATAGTAGGGATATTTGTCTGTGTTACCTTCAAATCCATATATTCATATATCTTTACGAATAATCTTCTCCCTTATTTGTTTTCTTCATGCCATGATGCTTTACACTTTTTTGCCCTTTGCTTGTTGATGACACCGTAACTGCACTGGAATAGCGAATCGATTTGTGTAGTAGCTTCAACGATGACAAAGAGATACTCACATGTGAAGATCGTAAATAATGAATGACAAAGAGCAGCCTTGGGGATAAATTTTTGTGTCAATTTGACAACCTTGATTTTAAAGGATGACATGCTGTGTACCACAGTATAATAAAGGACAAGAGACATGTACTTCTTTGGCATGTTTAAACCTTGATACAACTAAAACAGACTCTACCCCTTTCTTTGTCTTATTGAAAATCGAAGGACCACAATTAATACTCAATACCTTCTCATAAAAACTTAGCCTGACAAATACTTAATCTTACCAATGACCGTTTACGGAACTAGTCGAGTTTATAATGAAATTTTATCGACCTTCTCTCATAATTACCACAAGGCTTAAAATTGCTAAAAACTCACAAATGAATATTTTGTGATTAAAAAGCATGGGGATGAAAACTATATGATATGAGGTTGATTTGACTAATATGACATGATTAGAGGTGGGCTTGCAAAGAAACTAAGGCAGACATCACCAAATGCAATTTTTTTCAAAAATTTCATGAAAATGACTTATGGGACAAAGATGAACCAAGGAATGACATGTAGGACCATCACCCAGCAAAAGAAGGAGTGATAACACATACATTGGATTTCCAAGGAGTGTAATGTAGCTATGTATTAAATTGTTCACTAAGAATAATATAATTTGATCTTCTTAATATAATTATTATTTTCTACAGGACACTGCTATCATTTTTTTCGTTGAAGCCTCATGTTATTGAATTTTTGTTTAGAGGTGTGTGTTTAATTTCTTTGAGTCCACTGGTTGTCAAGATTCAAAAACAGAATATATTTAAGTTTTAAAATAAAGCAGGAGACATACCTAGTAGCCCTGGAGGAAAAAAAAATATACACTACCCAAGTGAAATAACATGAATTATAAAGGTCTTGTATTTATAAACAACCACAAAGTAAATGATGAATGCAACGAATCCAAACACCAAGAGCCAAGCACAAAGTGAGAGATTTACAAAATTCATTCATATTCAAACTTGTTGCACCATCATTTACTATCAAAATTTTATGTTCGTATTCATCAGCACACTAACCACTCACTCTCAACGCCCACAGAAAGAAGAAGAACCAGAGTGTTACCCACCACCATTATAGAATACAAATGTCTTATTGTTTTCTATTCATTGCAATAATCAGGTGGAGGGTGATATTACTATTAAGTTTGACTACATGCTACTAGCTGCAGACTATAAGTATCATTCATGTATAATTTGTTGAAGAGACCCCAAAATCGTAATACTATCAAATCATTATTTTTATGTAATATTCTGCAATTTTTTACAATATTAATTTTTTCCATTTTCGTTAAGAGATGTACATATACAGGAGACCTATTCATTTCATGAGTAGGAATAAAAATCTCTAGTGAAAGAGGATCACTTACGTAGCCGACCCCACACCCCCATGTGAAAGAGACTTTTTTGAGAGGACTAGGCTTAAGTTTGACCAAGTCAACATATATAAGAGGTATACACTGTGGGGAAAACGCAGTGAAAGAGGAGGAAGCTTCTTTATGTAAACAATTGATAACCAAGGATAGGGCACCATTGTTTAAAAGTGAGTGGGCAAGCCGTGCCCATTAAAAGAAGTACCAGCATTATCTATCTTTGGTCTTTTAC
Organism: Pinus albicaulis; assembly: GCA_034641835.2. NCBI lineage: Eukaryota > Viridiplantae > Streptophyta > Pinopsida > Pinales > Pinaceae > Pinus > Pinus albicaulis. Next base: position 1,340,868,040 of record CM076582.1, on the reverse strand, counting down.
ACTGTTGCGCTCGTCGAAGCCTGGAATAGTTGTAGTGTCGCTTTTAGCACGAGGGAGTCTTGTCGAGGATTTTCCTCTCTGGAGGATTGCACCATTTCATATTTTATTGAATACATCAAATTTTCTTCACTGTGCTAGCTATCGGAGATTGCATACGAAACAGGGGAGGTTTTCACAACACTATCCTTGCCACGAGAGGAGGGAGTTTCATTCCTTGGGAGATTGTGTGTGTATGGGAGGTTTACAGCAATTTCTGTTACCATATTTGGCACTGTGCCAACCACTTCACTATCATTAGCGCCCTTTCATACAACGTTATTTTTGGAGAGATACCTTACAATATGAGGGGATTAATAGCAGATAGTTTTGAGGTGGGGATATTCGTTGTTAGGACTGTACTCTTACACCTTAGGAGATCCATTGGAGGATGTATTTTCATATGCCTACTTGGTTTCCATTTATTTTTGTGTTGAGTTGCACCACACTGCAATCGCATTTTACAAATATTTTGCCCAATCCTTCTAGGATTACCTGAGGTAGTGATTAGGAGTCAGATTTTCTCCCAATGATCAAGGAACCATATTTTCATATCTATGTATTGAAATTTGTTTACAATTCTTCCTATAAACATTAGGAACAGGCTTTATTCATGGGCATGTTGTTCTATATTTTTGTGCACATGTCTTTGTAGGTTTAGTAGTGCCTTGTCGTAGTGAACGCCTTTTTTATGTGATTTGTATATCTTATATTTGTTGCTGACACAAATATTGCTATTGATTCCTCCACCATATTTTAAATAATGTATCACCGCTATTTCATTGTGTAGGGTTTGTGTATATTGTTGAATTACATGAACATTTTAAGATATTCCCAATAGTGGTATATTTTCCCCTCATTTGGGATATTATACAGATTAAAAGCATGACTTCGGCTCAAATCGGGTGAGATCCATGTGCCTATCAAGACAAGAGGAAGAGACCAATTGAGGTATATGATTACTGTTTCAATTATTTTTAGGACAAAGAAGAGCCTCTCCCCAAGGAGGAATAAGAAGAAGAGAAGGTCCATGGCACTTCCTATTCTGCAAAGGGGAAGATAGGGAATGAATACAATTTGACCACTGGGACCAAGTAAGCACCGTGAACATAAATCTCACTTCAGATATCTGTGTCCTACAAATATTCCCATAGTTTATCTTAAATGAGTGAGAAGGCCCGTAGCAGAAAGGAACCGCAGGCAACAGGTTCTGTCATCTACATTTGATGGGGGATACTTCTCACAAGACGAAATGAAGTCGAGGTGGGCTTCTTTCCGCTACATCTAGTGGTAGAGAAAGAAGCAAGAGATTGCACGCCCACATGGAGGAGCTGGGCCATTTGTTTGGTGGTTCAAACCCTTGCTCATCAGTGAGTTCTTTTTTACAGACCCTTTTTGCTGTTAATTAAAACCGATGGAGAGAGAACAAAGGAGTGAAAGGCCCACACCACCATGGGAGGAGATTGCAATAACGCTCGTTACAGCCTTGAGGACAAACATATTCATAGAGTATAACCACGATCGGAAGGAAAACACTATACCTACACAAGAACATCCCAAGATCCACCGTCAAGGTACCATTAAAGTCCCGTTTATTTTAAGAACACGCAAAATAATGTGGGAATTCACCAGCGTCCAATCAACACACTTTGCTACTATATATTTTATCAGGACCGCGTTGTGCAAGGAGGAAGTAAACCACCATCTCTATGCTTTCTTTTCATGAGTTAGATTCTGTCATCGAGGTTGGAATGTGAACAATTGGAGGATACCCACACCATATGAGCCCCCATGAAAAACAATGCAGGCAATGAACTGAAGAAAGTTAAATAACCATACAGTCATTGGACAATGAAAGATCGTTAAAATATGGGTGAGAGGAGAGGCATATCAATTACAAACAAGTCCTCATGGATCCAAATATATTTGCAAGAGAGATCTTTCTAGAAGGTTCTGATACGTATTTCAAAATTCAAGTAAATGCGATGAAGATATGGCTGGGAGAATGGTGATCTCACAGAGAAACCAATGGAGAGAAGAGGAGAAGACATCCACAAGGAGTTGAGCAGGTATTGAGACAAGAGGCTGATTATCCACTTGCAAACATATGACACCGGGCACAGAGGCTGGCTACGTTGGCTCCTCTTAAAGGATTTTTTACTATCACATGCAGTATCCTCTTTTGTGGAGGATGGGAATGGGAGAAGAGGTGTAGATGTTTACACTGAGAAAAGCCAGAGGCAGGGGATACATACATGAATGTATATATATCACCATGGATACTCTTCATCACATGAAAGCCAGATGTGAGCATGGGAGGATAATAAAAGAAGCATTGGGTTGCTTGAGCTATTCCAGAGACACATTTTTTCTCATATAATGTATGGTGTTTTCCGGAGTAGAGGAGGGAACCCAGCATGCAGTGACCACTCTTTGCTCGATCAATCAGAGGCCTTCATTTTGGAGTCAGGACCGTAGCAAGATCATCAGAGGAGTCCTTGACAAGGAGCACAGACAAAGATTGCAAGGGTGAGCTTTTTGGCATGAGTCGTTGCTAAATGTCACTTAGGATGTGTCGCTATATGCGTGATCCAGGCATATATCACCTTAATTCCTAACCTATGGTAAGAGTCCTGTGTTTGATGCACACTTGCTTAATTTGCATACTTTACTACTACAAGGCAAAGTAAGGCTCCTCAAAGGGGAAAAGTTTTCAAGTTTCTCCATGAGCAAAGTTAACAAACCATACAGACAGACAAGCCTACCTTACACATGACTCGGGCATGTTTTTCCACTCTTATGTGCCTGTTTTTATCTAATTCATATGATTATCATTGTATTTTCAAACATTTTTCCTTGTGTACATTTCTAAAACAATTTGCTTTAAAACTTTGTTACATCCATTTTAGACATCACATCCCTCCAAGAACCACATGAACTACCTATGTCTGATATTTAACATGATCACATCCCTTATTGATGTTGTTGTAAGTGTGGATGGGAGGCAAACATTACAGGACACATGTGTTGTGTTGTGCTGCCCAGTTTACAGACCTTGTGTTAGTTTAGGTATTTGTGTTCCCACGGGGAATGATGAGGGGAGACATGGCCACCACAACCACCTGCCCGTTTCTTTTGGATAGGTGGCCATGAGGTTTGCGATGAATTATCCATGGTACATGTATATGTATATGTGGTTTATCTGTATTGTTGGTTCATCTACTTATTTACTTATTCAAAGAGGTGATATTTTCTACAATAAAAGGCTTTCCCCATGTTGGTTCCATACCAGTGGGATGAGATTACATGGTAACCCCATGAGACATTGTTTGTAATTTTTGCTGCCATGTGTAACCTACATCAAACATGTTTATTGGTATATCTAGTGATGATCACGTCTCATTCATCACAAGAAGTGTCTTTGCATTGCCTTGTTCTTCATCAAGGCGGAGAGAGGTCCTTTGAGGATTGCTCTTCATTTTTCCACTTGAGGGTGGCTAATTTTGCAGCCCATGACTGGCACACACTCCACACTAATCAGGCGGAGAGGACAAAGAGGGGGGCAGCCACAAGCCTTTCCATATTCAGATTGCCCCTACCTTCATTTCTTAGTCAACAGGGAGACATATCTATGACGTCATGTTACACCTTATGTTAAAGTGAATGATTGCTTGGGGGATGGGAGACTCACATGGGGGATGATGGACTCATTTTACTGACCTCATGCCTCAATGAGACCTTGAAGCAGCCCATTGTTCCTCCAGGATATTTGCTTCTACATGACAAACATTTGGGAATGTTCATGTCATGATTGCACAGTGTTGAGTGGACAACTTGGACACCTGATTGATGATACATCCTTTGGAGGATTTCATTACAAGTATGCTGCATTAAGGGGGAAATAAATCAGTTCATCCCTGCACCGCAGAACAAGCACCTGAGAGGAGGACCGTAATATTCCAAATTTTTACAACAATAATTTTTGCTATTTTCACATAGGAGATGAACAAGATGGGTAGAGACTCATTCATTTCATGATAGGGAACAAAAATCTCTTAGGGTGAAAGATATCACTTATGAGCTGAATTTCAATAACTCCCCACAGGCAGACAGATTTTTTTCATGGAGGAGCCTGGGGCCAAGCTTGACCAAGTCAGCCACCAAGAAGGTAAGAGGTGGAAGGCATCTTTGTGAATACAAGTGAAAGAGGAGGGAAGTGCTGTTTGGCGTGGGAATCACCATGAGTGGGACCCATGGAGAGGCTCACATTTTTTAGCAGTGGCAAGGCATCCATTGTGATACACTTATATGTCTACCTTTGCCTTTAGACTCGTTATAGCCCCCTGCCGTTCAAAGAGTTGCTACTTAGCATGAGAGAGAGTCAGTATTTAGGATTTCCTCCTTAGCTGAGTTTGTAACTCATTCCCCATATTCAGCTTTGGTTTATGCTTTAAGCATCAACTTTCTTCATCAAAAGAAAGGCCAAATTGGAGATTGTAGCAAAGGTTACCAAAGTTGTGTAGGTTTTCACAAGCGTTCATCCTTGGTTATTTTTCCAGAGGAGGGAGCTTCTATCTCCCTGGGAGACTTATGGAGGTTTATGGTTAACGACCATCTTTGCACCAGGCCAACCACTCACCATCATTAGCAACACACCCCTTTCTTAGACAACGTTATTTCGGAGACACTATGAAAGAGGATTAAAGGGGGAGGTTTGAGGGGTGACCCTGCATAGGGACCGTCCACACTCCGAGAGATCCATTGGAGGAGTTTTTCTTCATTAGATGAACTGCATTTCAGTCTTCTATTTACTTGGAAAACATGAGGCCACCACTACCTCGCAACCCCGATTTTTGCAGCTTTGCTTATTTCAGCCAATCTTTCAGGACTGGCCCTGAGGTAGTGATTGAAGCTTAGAGCTTCTCTCCAATGACTTCAAGGAACCACATATTTGCATATCTATGTATTGACACATGTTTGTTAGCTTGTTCCTTATAAATCACAAAATATAGCCAGGCTCATTCATGTAACAAAACAGCCTCTATATTTTCTATGTACATGTCTTCTTGAGGTTTGTAATGTTCAACAGTGAACATTGATTTGTATATCTTATGTTGCTATGACACAAAAAATTATGTTATTTGATTCTCTGCAGATTTTTATGTTAGAATGGTATCACTTTTTTAAGCCATTGGTGTATTTGTATATTGTTGTAGTTTTACATTGGAATATCTTAAGATATTCCCAACAGTGTAGATTTCTCCTTCCTCAATGATATTATACTATCACTAACTCAACCTGTGGAGTGAACGTTATCACTTTTTAGCTTGCGCTTATTAGTTAATGTTGCTTGAGAGACACATTATGGAATAAAAGTGGAAAAGTTTTCATCTGGGTTCCATTCAATTATTTTCCATGCAATTCTTAAATCCATACCCATTCACATTATACAAATGACACTTCCTCAAGAATGGATAAAGACTAAAACAAAGGATGTATTCCTATAAAGCAATTAACTATGTGGGAGAAGTTCTGAAGAGTATGAATGAACAAGGATTAGTTAACTAAAAAACCAACCCATGTGATTTTAGAAGTTTAATTGCTATGTGTTATGCATTATTATGTAAAAATAAAACACGAGATTGAACAAACTATGGAACAACAACTAAAAAACCTAAAAATCAAACCTTGGTCCTAAATAATCAACCTAAATTAGATATTCTTTAAAACAAGTCTAACCAAAAATCAAGGCAAAGAACAATACTTAATAGTATTAACCAAAACCAAACTTTCATGCAGTACAGACTAGATGTCTTGGGAGGAATACTGAAGAGAATGGGTATGCAAAACTCAATTATAAGTGTTGATTCATGGGTAGGAAAGAAGTGTTTGTATGAGGGTAGCCAAAAATGGGATAATAATTAGTATTTCTAATCATCAACAATAATTAAAGATAGAATAGTCACCACAATAGACAAAATGGTGACATCAAATGAGAATGGATGCTTGTAATGACCAAGGAAAACCCACTATGGGAAAACTTTGAAATTCTTCTTCTATTAGATCATAAAATGTTCAGAGACAAAGACAATGATCCAATACAAAATTAACCCAACAACATTCGTAATGTTCGTGCATAAATATAGATCAATAAATTTTCCTATTTGCATTCAAATGTCAAATTATAACCCTAGATCCCTCTAACCTATTAGAAGAAGTATGTGTTGAGAGTTTCAACTCCATTTAATGACTAAGATGCTCACAATTATAGACAAATTTGGAAACAAAACCCTAAACACACATGCCGCTTCGAATCCCACAAATTCAAATTTACTTAATCAACCTTTGTGAATTTTCCATCTCGTACCTATGTGAACCAATCAATGAAGAAGGGAAGAAGAAGATGCTTGGATCTCCAAATGAGCTTAAGGTCACTAGAATACATGCTTCCAAGGGTGTCCATTTTTTTGTGCACATGTATTTTTCTATACCAACTTTCGCTCCAAACTGAGTGATTCAATAGACAAATTGGTCCTTCCGTGAGAACCTAATCTCATGGTTGGAATTTGCTTTGCTGGGATTCCCAAATTAACACTCCTTTCATATAGGGAAAAATCCAACCGCATCATGTAATCATCATAAGTATCTTTTGTCATCATATCATGTCCTATATCTTTCCCCAACTTATCTCCTAATTTATCTTTGAATCTAAAATAATAAGAATCATCAGAGCCAGTTACCATCACAAGACAATGAGGAACGCCCTGCTGGATACTCTACCTCATGTATATGAAAGTGGGGAAGTTCCTAAGGGACACTCTCACCCTAAGTCATCTCATCAAGAATAGGTTATACAAATTTACCAAGTAAGGATGACAACCATTCCATTGTGCAATCAATACAGATATGTTTATATAAGAGGTAAGGATCACATCCAACCATTGTCCTGTCGATCTTCCCCAAATATGAACCCCAAGATTCTTAGAACACCCAAATCATAATCATCTTGAGTGAGACACCCTACTTACCAAAGGTAAGCAGATCACACCCCACACTCTCTCTCACAATTGCTAGCCGTACGTGGGAGGATAATCCCAACAAGCTCGCCTTTGTGGGTATGATGCCAACTTCGTGTACACTGTGGCAAACCATGATAGGAGCCAACAATTCCTCCTTATGGGTAACGATAGGGATGATACCCTATTATCCATATTCGTATAAATTACGATGTATAGTTTAAATCGCTTTCACATGAATTTTAGTCAAAATCAGCAAGAGCACAAACATACTAGTAATACCGTAAACATTAATTCACAATTTAGAGCAAAAATTTTAGCATCCAATAAGAAATCACATACATGCAACAAGTATTTTCTGGGGAAAGAAATTTAAAAACCCCAATGCCTACTTACTAAATAAAAATACAGACTTATTACAATTTATTTGCTCAAATTTTCGAGCACAACCTACAAGTGCACAACCTATTTCTTCCAACGAGAAGCTCTAACCGTACTTAGTCAATTTTTCCTCCACGATTATTATTTCTAAGACGTTGCTCCTTGAGAAATTAGGCTCTAATATTTAGGAATTTCTCTAAATGGATTGTGCAATTTTAGTTGACTGCACACACATGAAACACTGTGACACTCAAGACTAGTCTACACCGATGTTAAATTGCCTTTAAATTCCATCAAGCCTGGGAACCTAAATTCTTCACATGCACCAGATATAATAACATTGACCGCTAAATAGATGATCATTGAGTTTGACCCAAGTCCCACCACATAACCTGCCCTCCACTAGTTCCTCTGTCAGCTTATAACCATAGTTTAATCGAAAATGAACCTAGGATAATTGATTTCATTTTACAAATTATAACCACATGCTGTTCGAAATCTAACTCCTCCAACTCGAATTTAGCTTAGCAACCAAGGACACAAGCCATGTTGCTGCTAACATCATCCAAGTTGTCTCGTGATGTGGAAATTTGAATCTTTCTAACTTCAATCAAGGAAAACTAAATTGAGAATTTATTACCACGTTTTTCAACAGATCCATCAACCCCATGAGCCCTCAATGATTTATTCCTCCTTGGGGAGCTCAACTAAACAAGGGTATAGCCAGTGTTCAAAGGTTCTCAATACGTGATTCTCTCATCGAGAGGGGTCACATCTATCACCCAAGGTGCTCTCTAAAGACCAATAACTTTCTTAAAACTTATAGTTATCTATAACATGCTCATATGTTGATATGTGAAGGAGTCTAATGGCTCCTCTTTTTCACCATATTTTGAATGAAATGATATAATACTCTCTATGTGCTTTATTCCACAAGAACAGATTATCTCGCTGTACAAATCCCACTCTTGTTGTAGCAAAACATCAACAGTGCTCTGGGACCTACTTAATATCTCTCCAAAGAGATTTCTCACCCGAAATTTATTCGTAGCCAGCTGCGTTAGGAAATGCACTCTACTCCTATGGTACTTAGTGCTAAGCCGATTTTGCTTCTCTCTATCCAAGATATCATGGCATATCCAAGGCTAAAAAAACATCCGATGTACTCTTCTCCCCGATGACAACATTTCTTACCCAATCAACATCGATATATCCATGAACGAACATCTCTAATAGAATATCTCAACTCAAGGGTGATCATCCCATGAAAATATCTCAAAATGTGTTTAGAAAGAACTCAATGTGCATGGAGACGCTCAACTGCGACCACCTAATGTGTTCATGTATAGTATTCTTTTAGACGAGTGTTCACTTATAGGGTATTAGAGCCCTCAATCAAATGTCGATACTTAGATGACTGCCACTAGGGTCCCTACAGCCTTCTCCAAATAGCTTCTTAAATTCATTTCCACTGCTATGGGTAGGGACTTTCATTTTGTTATCTCCAAATCTCTCCAACAACCCGAGACATATTTCTCAGGAAAGGAAAATCTCACCGACACTTTGACACACCTCGAGGCCCAGAAAGTAGTGCATGAGTCCAAGGTCCATCTCTTAATTCAAAGTCAAACTCTCTTACACCCAATCATCGGGTCTCACTACCTTTTCAAGAATAGATCATCAAATATAAAACCAAAATCAGCCACAGTATACTCTGGACTACCTTGAACAGAGGTTGGGATCAAAGACGTCGTGGCCGGAATCCCATGTCACCAAACAACTATCTATGTGGCCACCATGCTCGGGGCTTGCTTAAAACCACAAATTCCTTCTTTAACCTCGAAATATGTGTCTTTCGATCTCTATCAAATCCCATTGCTCAATGCACACTTATTCTTGTAACATGCCATAGAGAAATTCTGTCTTTAGAACCATATTTTATAAAGGATCAATCATTGACTTGTGGAAAGAGAAAATTATCAAATTAATGATTTTATATGTGCCGCTGTGTGCAAGTAGCATTGCAATTTTCTCCTCTTTTCTCGGGAGAACTTTCTTTGTGCCAAGAACCTTGGTTTGCAGGTTTTCAATGCTTCCATCGACTCTAAGCTTTTCTTGAAGTTGTTTCATTTCCTTTGAAGTCACCATGGATTTCCCTTTGGTCTTCGTACAATATACATCATTATTCATGATTGATTCATATATTTTCCAGCCATAGGATCCTTCCAAACTTGTTCTTTAACAAATTTTTCAAAGGTAGTAGGTTTGGCTTAATCATAGTGCTCATAGCTTCAACATATCCCTAATAAATCGTACAGCTTCTTTCTTCTTTCTAAACGAGGCATTTCAATCAGAATTCATCTTCATCCTCGTAATCACAAAGCCAAAGTAGCTCTTTCTTGCGTAGGATCACATGGATGAGGATATAAGGGGTCCTGGGCTCCATGGGATCATCAACAATGTCCGTCTCTCGATTCAAACACGTACACCGTTTAAAAATATCCACATCATCATTCTCCTTCTTAAGAGGAGAGGTAAGGTGGCTCCTTACTCTCAAGGGAAACATGTTCATTGAACGTTACTCCTCTAATTTCTACCTTCCTTTTCGGACTTTATTAGGAATATATATTCTAAAGGTCAATTCTTTAATATCCAACAAACATACATTTTATTCTTGTGGCTTCCATCTTGTTTCTTTGTCCTTCGGCACATGGAAATATATGAGGCAACCAAAGACACAAAGATGGCCAACATTAGGCTTAATATCCTCTGTGAATGCTTCTTTGAGGGTCTTGTTGTCCAATGCTTGATGAGGCACCGTTTTGAACACATATGACAACATTCGTTGCTTCTTCCCAAAGGAACTTTGGAAACTTTTGATCATGGAGCATACATTTGAAAGCATTTCTACAATAGACTTGTTTTTTTTCTTTCAACCACTCCATTTTGTTTGGGATTATAGGGTACACTTGTCTCTTTCTTGATACCTTCCTTCTTCTACATAAATCACGTAAACCTATTCGAAATGTAATCTCCACCATTTTAAGACTTGAAGATCTTAATTTTCTTCCTATTTGATTTTCAACCAAAGCTTTGAACTCCTTGAACATTTCGGGCGAAGCTTACATTTGTGCTTCAAGTAATATATCCATGACTTTCTTGAGAAGTCATCAATGAAGGTGATGCAGTATATAATGGCCACTAATAGAGTGGGCAGAATGGGCATCATGACACATATGTCATAATGAATGAGTTGGAGGATGTATTTTGTCTTATTCCTTGCTAGTAGGGAAATGTCCCTATCTTCTTTCCATTAGAACACGTAGACATACTCCATATCGTAAATTATGGATACTGTACCTTTTCAGACTTAGGAAGACACTACAATGAATATGGGCCAATCTTCAGTTTCACATGCTCATTTTCCAGATGATTAGTATCATGCACCGGCTAGAAGTGGTCTACCAATGACTTTATAGAGTCTTCAAACTAATCTGTTGTGAATGTGATTCTATAAAGGATACAACAAAACAAGTAAGAACCCTCTTGATGAAGGCAAACCTCATCCTTGTCTTCCAAAAATATTGATGTACCAAATTATCCTTCAATCCCAACACATACATCACTGCAGGAGAAAATAGATTTCTTAATCCAAAATGAAATTATAAAACCCAAACCTTAATGGATGAGGAAGAGTTGTCTCCAAGAACAAATTTCAAATTTGACTCCCCTTTTCTATCAAATTAGAAGAGAAATTCATTATACCAAGAGAAATGAATGAGTGGCCCCACTATCAACCAACCAACTATCCCACAAATCGATAGAGGAGCTGCAGGCAACAGATATATTCATATTGATTAAGCATGATGACTTCCATACCTAGAATATTCTGACTTCTTTGAGGACTATGATCTTCCTCATGATTACTGCTTAGGGTATCTCTTTCTTATTTCATCTTTCCATTATGATCATTCTCTGATCATTCTTCATTTACTATTAAACATGTTACCACTAGAGTTGTAGCGTAGGACTATTATTCTCAAGGAAATCTCAAACATAATATTTTCTTATGACAATTGTAATATTCAATGTGTGACCATTCCTTGACTCTTCCATTCCTTCTATTTGAATTTCAAGGAGAAGGATTTCTCAACTTCTTATGGACCTTCATTTTCTTTCTATTTCGTCAAGATGATGAATGTAGTGATATCTTTCTGATGCTTTTTTGTATCCCCTTCAGAAATCATCCTTGATTCTTCTGAGTGAGCTTTCCACATCTCACCTAATGACAAAACACACATATTGCTTATAGTGGTAAATGAAGTGTTTTCAAATAGGTGAATTTAAGGGTTACAATCACCAATTTCTATCAAACACAATTTCCCAACTTCTGCACTGACTTTGCTAATGAGATAATTCCCATGTATGATTGGTACGTACTCTCCTTTATTCATCTTTCATATCTTTTGAGTTGATATTTCAAGGATATGATTCCATTCAAATTGATTACTTCATACATGCTTACTAGCTTATCATATATGTCCTTAGACTTATTTAAATTTCCAAAATAAGCACATGCAAACTATTCAAACCATCACTATAATTTCACCAGAGGAATTTTTTGAGGTCTAAAATGGGTCTTCTAAGAAAAATGCACAAAAATATACTTAAGAACTAATAGGATTCAAGATGATGACAAACTATGGAAGTTGATTTACCATTTTTTAAGTAAAAGGGTAAACAAAAAAATAATAAATAATAAACTATTTTTCAACTCATATTTTAACTTTTTGTTTAAAGTATCACCATGAGTACTGACGTAAAATTTAATTGCTCAAAGGAGTACCATGTTGCATACTGATGACAACGCTATGAAATGAGAACATGCGAATAAACAAAAATGATTGCAATCATATTTTCATGTATTTCTTATTTTTCATGCAGCAAGACCCATCAGCAAGTAGCCAGATTTTATGAACAATTGCATCCAGTAATTCTACCGAAATTTGAGTAAAAACGTTGGAAGATAAGTTGAAAATATGAGTTGAAAAGTAGTTTTTTCTTTTTTTTTTCTTAAAATTTGATGATGTAATCAAACCTTATTTCTTATTATTTCCACTATTATTTTACAATTTCTTAGGAGGCCCATTTTAGACCTCAAAATTTCTACTTGTTTTTACTTAACTCTTTCTTGTATTTTTGTTCTGGCACCACCACATTATCCTGAGGTCATACTTTTCTCAGAATGTGTATTCTAGAACACGTTACTGGACATGTTTCTCCAACCTAATTTTCCACAAAAAAATTCTGATGAGTCACCCAACTTCTAATTTTACTGGGTGAGAGGAAGACATCTTAACTTGATTAGATATGCTCCTTCAACTTTTCCAAAGATGAATTCTTCAATACTTGTCTCCTTTTGGGCTTGTCTTTTCACTCAGTTTCGATACCACAGCAATTCTCAGTACGATCATGTTGTTTCAATTATTTATCTACTAATTCTTCACCCACAATCTTTTCATCAATAATTAATATTTCCAATCATCATTAATACCGAAGACAAGAATGTTAATGAAATGTATAATAATCAATACATCAACAAGAGACACCATATTTTTAAGCCAATGACCAAGGAAACCCACTATGAGGAAAACCTTTGAAATTCTTATTTTATTATATTGTTACAAAATGTTTAGCAAAGAGCATATTGTTCAATAAAAAATCAATATCCAAGAAATTAACCCAACAACATTCAAAAATATGTTCCCATCACCAAGATATATTAGAGACAAATTTTCCAAATTAAAACACCAACAACGGGTCAAATTTCAAATTGGTAACCTTGATCCCAACCGTAGGGTAAAAGAGACCAGTGCGCAAGGACGAGAGATTCCAACCGTACGGACGAGCCTATTCATAGCTATAGCTGAAATTTTCTGTCAAGCCCTTGTTGTGTTGGAAACTAAAACTCAATACACGGGTAAGCTTTGGACCCTGTGAACTTTGGACTATATTAACCAATTCTGCCGTTTGTACCCCTCGTACATGTGAACTAACCAATGAAGAAGAAGAAGATGCTTGGTGATCTAGAAATAAGCTTTAGGTCACTTATATTTATAGGCTTCCAAGTGATTCAGGAGATATTGGTAATACCACCTGTTCTACCTCAGTTCTACCATTGTTTCTTCAAATTTTGCTTCAATTGCAGTACAATTTATTATTTTTAGCAAACTAATGAACTTCAGACGTTTGAGTTCCCAAACGATATTTTTTGGGAAAATAGGGAGAAAATGGGTCTTTCATTGATTTTCTAACTCAAAATTTTAAGTCCTCAAATAGATATTTTAACGAGGTATCGTATGACCAAACATGACCGTATGCTATTGATAGTCCTGTTGATGTACCAATTTACCCAAACAGTATTTGGTTGGGCGCCTTTCATCTCTAGGGTTAGTCAGATTTTCAGGTCATTGTTTCTGCACAAATAGTTTTCCTTTGTTTCATTATAAAACATTTTAGAGGCTTGTGCTCCACATCTCTTATCACAAATAAGCTATCACCAGTCAGTTTATTTTATTCTGTCTATGCTAATATTTTCAAATATGTGTATTAATGAAATTAAGTCTTATTTATGTTGCATCTATGTTTATGTGTGTATTTATGTATTTTATTTGTTCCTTCACAAGTCCGTATCAAGGGTACTGTGAGCGGGTTCCGTTCTTTCAACTTTTCTTTGCATGTCCCTAATGAAGTTTTACATATGTGTTGAAACACTTAGTGGGGGTATGAATTATTCTTCTAATTAGAGCATTAGTTAATCTTCAATTATTAATGTTAAGCTAATGATAGCAGAAAACAAAGGAACACAAATGCACATGCAGCTATAGAAACCTACTGGACAAAACCACCTAATGCTTTTCTAAAATTCTCAATATTCACCCAACTGAAAATAAAGCTCCAACTTCCTAGAATATAGAAAAGTATTCTTCTCTGTACTCTCCTAATTTACGTGATGCTCTCCAATGCTTTCAAAGATTCTTTCAAGAGTTTAACCATGTCAGACATCTAAATACCCAATGAGCTACAACTCACTCCTAGCACCACCTTACCACCACAGAAAGAATAAAGAAGAATGACCGTGCTCAAGGAAATGGCCCACTTTACAGAGAGATATATTGATGTAAGAATGTATACCAGACTACAACCTTCAACTTTGACACAACCACTTGAAGACATTCAGAGCTCCAACATCGCTCAACCTCGCGTATAGATACCGTACAATTTGTACAATGTATTTACAATGACTATGCACAATGATACCATAATGATTGAAGGCAGTATTGCTCATTTACACTTTCATATGATGAACTTTCGTCGTTATACCTGTTGTTGTTTGTCATGTTACCATTCCACGCACCTTTTTGCTTTTCTCGCTTACAGAAATTCTGTCCTTGCAAACTCCTCGGCGTTCACATCTAGATTTTTCTTTTTGCCTTCTAGGAGCTTCTATTAACCCATTTCTTTCATTTCAGATCCTCAAATATCTAATTTTCACCCCATATTATTCCTTCCATATCTTTCAATGCCGCAGGGTCCGACCCAATTTGAATTCTTGAAGAGAGTTACACCAATCTCTTAGAATGCCCCAACAGGACTATTTCAGCAGACATCAGTATTTTACCTATGTCACTATTTCTTCATTTGAGCCAGGCACTGATAGAGAGAAATTATAGACCGTGGCACTATCCGTAAATTTTTATGGAATTCCAACCATACCTGCAGAGACAGTGATGAATTTACCAAGGTCACTTTGAGATGAATTCTGTGAGCCTCACAAAAACTCGATTTACACAGACCATATCTCCAAAAATATTTCGCATCTTGATCTAAAATTTGTACTGGCACCTTCCTCAGATTTACAAGCCCACCTCAAAAATTCTTCCTATCTCTTTTGTAGAAAAATAGAGCGAAAAATTCCAAGATGACCCGTTCAACAGGCTTAATCCTCGTACAAGGAGGAAATGAAGATCACAATTTATATGAATGCTTGTTGAAAGGGCTTCAACAAGTGAACGTGGAGGATTTTTAGGAGCATGAAAATATTAATTATGACTTTTTAATGACCCATGCCCCAACCCCATGGGGTTTTAAAGTACTCAATCGGGGGTACAAACTTCAAAACATGAATATCTCTCAAACCGTGAAGAATTACATGGCGTGCCATATATAAAAAGAAATAACTTACAAGTAGGAACTATAAAAAGTATTAGTGACCCAGAACATATTAATTTGATAGGTAAATTTTGCGCAATATTGTTGCCTCGGTGTTACTTAGTTGACATCAATGACAAATTCGCTGGACGAACAATCTTCCCTTGCATATACTGAAGGCACACAAGTACTCTCTCCGCGATCGCAGACACCTCTTCCTGTCATTCTCTCGCTCTTTGACATCACTAAAAGGTAACTTCAAAACACAACCATCTCATGTGGACTTGTACACACTTCCACTCACATTGCACAACCGCTTCCGGTACCTTCACACACTTCCACCGCGTCGTACACATAACCGTCTGCAGACTCTCACGTTAATTTTCATCACAGTTAACAATTGTCTCGTTACACCGTACACACTTCCTCACCCCTTTATATTTTGAAAGAAAATCTAATGAGAACTTGGGAGAATCTCAAGCTTTTGACGAAGATATTAAATGTTTACCAGGTAAGAACAGTAAAGATATCAATAATTTGTCTTTAAAGCAAACATACTCAAGTTGATATTCTTTTTCGGCCGACTTGTTCTCTAACAAATAGTATTACTTGGAATGTTGGAATACATGACAAGATTCTTGGAGACAAGCATGCACCATGCTCACATTACAATAGCACCAATTGCCTAAGATTCAAAAGTTTGTTTTATCCAAAGGACTGAATACAACATGATGCTTTTTAAATGTATTCTCGCTTCTATCAGAGATACCCAGATTGAAGTTTTTCGTCTACGATGATACGAGACAACCACCCAGATAGAATGCTCAATTAGTACTTTTACGATCATCACCGTTCTCCCGCCTAACCGTATCCCGTAAAGGCTTGAATAATGATATTGTTACCCTTGGGATACCACAAGCCATATTCTTTTGTGCCCTTTAGATATCGAAGAATTCCTTTTGACAGTGTTAACATGTGATTCTTTTGGTGTCGCTTGGAATCTTGCTACTTGTCCAATCGTCAGATAACATCTGTGTCGTATACCACATAGAGAATACCATCGTATCCGTACAAATTTCATCCACATCCTTGATGAGTCGTTCATGTTTTGACCAAACTCGTCCCATTGGAGTAAGGATTCTGTTTGGTAATCTTCCATTTCGGAATCTTCTTTGAGCATTTTTGATGTACTTGGCTTGGATACATGTATATTCTTTTCTCAGTCAAGACATTTGAAGCCTATGAAGTATGTCATTTCACCATGAAGAGATTCAAACTTCCACTGGCATCTTTTAAAAGTTCTTACTTAGTTGATCATCATTGCCACCAAATATTATATCATCCACATTTCAACAATTTTTAATTATCTTTATCTATTTGCATACAAATATTGGTTACCACAGAGACTTTTCTTGAACCCTTGTTGATTTAGATATCCACCAAGATGAGTGTATATTATGTTCTGTGGGAGCCTACTGATACCATATAGAGTTTTCTTTAACTCCTATACATAGTCTTTTTGATAGTAGAAAACCTTCTTGAAGTGTCACTGCCAAGGTAAACTTTTCTAATTCTCCATTTAGGAAATGCTAACCTTAACATCCATTTGGTAGACTTTTATTTTTCTTGAATATGATACAGGCGAGAAATATTCGATGGCTTCCATCTTCAGAAATCAAAAATGTTTCACCTAAATCAATTTCTTCCACCAGGCATAGTTTTGCAAAGCAATTCATTATCGACCCGGCATATTTATTTGATAGGTCAAAATTCCCATGCAATATTGGGTTAGCTCTTTGCACATGGAATATATCAATGACAATCAAGACCAACATAATGAGTTACAACTCAACTGCTGAACCTTTGCAAGATCAAACTTTGCAAACCCCGATGGTCACCCATGGGGGATGTAGCATGTATATTGTGAGGAGATCCTAATAAAATATTGTTCGTGAGGATACCCCTAGGAACGATGAATGTGATGATGGATACCCTTCCTATCCTAACTACCTCTCACCGTGGCACATTCGCTTGCTGTTAGTCATCATGAGGCGCAACTTTTGGCGATGTAAGTAAACTTTGACCATATTTGAGGGAAATAGATGCACACTGGAGATAGATGGTTAACCTATTAGAAGGACTGTTCATGGATTTTCCAAATATAGGACATTTTTCTACCTTCCGACCCGCCCATATCAAGGACTGTGTTCCACTGTGAGCAAAAGGACGAGAGGAACCCTTTTTGTTTTTTTTCTACATCCATGGAATTCTTTTTGATGCACGATAAAATATTATCTTATGTTCGGGAGCTATGAGGACACACATACAATGGACTAGCTATGACAACAAAGGATCAAGATGTGCAAGAACAAGGACCCGTCTATACCTCAGACAAAAATTGGGTATCAAAGGTTCAAGGTTATCACACTTAAATTTCCTTTTCAAAACATTGTGTCAAACTGCTTTTGGTCATGTTTTAGCTCAGTTGTCTTAGTCTTCATAAAGCGTAGGTCATAGTTTTAAAGGTCTTGGTGTTAGTTTCATTTCAAATAAGGCTTTTAAACTTATCCTCCATACAAAGTCCCATCATTCATTTAGAAATTATCCTATTAGGTTTTTGTTTAATTTCACAGTACTGAATAGCATCCACACTTTCGTAGCGCCTAGTTAAAAAAATGAGGAAATGCGCTACGAAAGCATGTTGCTTAGCTTTCGTAGCGCACTACGAAACTTGGCCGTAACAAACTTTTTTTTCACCATGAAGAAAACCCCGTTTTTTCTAGTTTTAGTAGTCAACTTCAAGGGGGTTCTTTGTTAAATCGAAAACATATTTTTTGAAACTCGAAAGAGGTTTTTCTTCGTAATATACCTAACTACAAAAATTTTCATTTTTTGTCAAATTAATTATGAGGTGAGAAATTTTGATGAATTAAATTACACAAACAATCACCGAAAGTCATGAAGAGAAAACTATGTTTTCTCGGTTTAGTAATGTCTGAAGATAATTTTTTGTCACATGTAGGCAATTATTTGGAATTACAAAGAGGTTTCTCTTCATAAAATCGTTGTTACATTAACTTTCTCTCACTTTTCTCACAAGTGTTACTATGATATAAGGCTTTTGAAGCCATATTTTCGTGTAATCCAGTTTTCCCCCGTTTACACATGTTGCTCAAAGACAAGCTTTTTATGGACAATAGATATATTTCAAAAAACAAGAGAGGTTTTTGTTCAAGAAAGAATGGTACATGTGCCCTCTCATTTTCTCAAAATAAATTATGACGTATAGATACAAGTTTTGTCCCCAACACCTATTTTTCTTATAAAACAACAAGAAATGTCAAACTTATAAGTCAGCTTTTTCTGTTGTCGACGACAAATGTTAATAAAGATCATGTTTTTAGGATAATTCTATATGTTGAAATAATATGAGTCCTTTTGAAGTGTAAATATCCTCAACTTAAAAAAATTTCCTCGAAGACCGTTTTGAAATAAGCCATTAAATGTTTTCGTAGCGCGTCGAAACTGCTGACACCGTGCCTTTTTTCACAGAATTTTGGAGTTGACATGGTTTTGGAAAGCCGGAGCTTAGGAGGATTTTTTGGCTGTGTTAATTCAGTTTCCATAGCAAAATGACATCGAAATTATGCATTTATGATGGCCATCGTCCTCTAAGAGTTCAAAGGACCCTATGCCTAGAAAATAGGAGACGGCTTCGCTTTGTGGAGGAGCAGAATATGGCTAAAGAGTTAAAGCCCAGGTCCAAATTCTGACCATGTGTTGAATACACTTGGAAAAAGATGCATAATTATTAGATAAGGTTTTTAGAACACATTTAAAGATTTTTAGTCCTATTTGTAATAGGACTCTGTCAGGTTTGGCAATTTGCCTTACAATAAATACCATGTCCATTAATAGGATAGTGTCATAGGTAGGAATTAGAGGTATATAGCTGATTACAAGTTTATCTCTACACAAATTATCTATAAAAGATCAAAGGCTTAATTAGCAAAGGGTTGGACATTTTTGCAAAATCGGTGCATATTGTAAAAGACTATTTCTGCCTAATGCAAAGAGTTTACTTGACCAACTTGAGATTCGGTAAAGGTTTAGTGTTTTATCTATCGTATTTATTATATATCTTATTTGGCAGTAAGTGTTCATCTATTACTCAAAACTCATCTTTAGATGTTTGAATGGAGAGAAATGGACCAACTCATTTCTTTTACATGTTTTATGTGTGTCTCATGTGACTAAAAACTCGATACATATGCCTCATCTTCCATGTCAATTAGATTCATTGATTTTCTGAGATCGATTTGACTTCATAAGCCTAATGCATACATGCTAATGTTAGTTTCACCTACGGGTTGGAAAATGTTATCTAAGCATACCACTTTGTAAAGCTTTGGATTAATCGATATATGTGAAATAAATAATTTTCCTTTCACTCTAAGATTTCCTTAGTGTGTTATTTCAATGAGTTTACGCTCATCTCTTTGAAATTTTTCTCCATGTTTAAGTGTTTACATTTTAATTCATGACCGTTCTCCACAAATTAATTTTTAAGTATTTAGCTATGTGAACTTTCTTTCTAGATTTTTGTTTTCAACATCTTGAGCCCTATACTCGTAATTTGTGTGCTACATGCTCGACTTTGAACTCAAGTTATTGGGATTTCTTGAATGTGTTATTTCAATAAAGTATACATGTTTTAGCTTCCCCCACATGAGTATTTTTATCATATTTATCCTTGCGACGACTCCATAGCCCAATGGTAGAAAGTTCTATATTTTCAACCTGCAGTCACAAAATCAACATAGAGTTAGTCATCTATCTATATCATTATTCCATATCATTAACCCTTAAGAGAGCCTCAGTCGAGGAGGCCAAGCTTCCGCTAAAATATTGGTTTGAAATAGCTACACCGAAGTTTTCTCGATGAGCAGCCAATCGTGTCTTTACCTTGGTGATGTTGACGAGCACCGTCGTGAGCTTCAAAGATTACCCATTCCTAAAATCGAAGAAGCTAAATCAAGGCAGCAGGTCATAGTTGTTCGAGGCTGCATTCACTTCCTACAACCTGTCACATCAAATAACCAAATGGGGAAGGGACCCACCGTTGAATATTAGTAGCTGATGAAGTTTCAAGATGAGTTCCATCATGAATGGGAACGTTGCATGCCCCCATGAACCCGCCCCATATCCCTTTAAGCCTTCCAAATCCTATGCCAAAGATTGAATGGTTAGGATGATCTTCCAATATTTAAAGATGAAAAAGAGAAAGACAATGATGCTCTTCATTTGTTAGGTGCTACATGTATGTACACATTCTTAAGGTTCAGCTTCCTAAGATTGTCTCACAAGATGTTTACAATACCTTTAGAAGGAAAAGCATGGTCTTGGTATGAAATCTTTCCCAAATGGTTCATTATATTCTTCGCTGATTTCCATGATATATTTGGCGAGATGTATAAAGAGTGTCATCCCTATTTATTGATGGTCAAAGATCACAAAGCACTCTAAGAGTTTTATTGAATATTTGGAGAATTGTTATGAAGATGAGTCTGAGTGATGAGGAAATTTTAGAATCCTTCATGACAATACTCATCAACAAGAATAACACCAAGAAGAAAAATAATATCTCCCTTAGATGAAAATGAAACCCAACAGGAGTTTACTTATGAAAATCATGTCATCCTCTCGAGTTTGAGGAAAATTTGTAGCAGGTTTGTCAATCCTTTGACTACTGTGAGTATGAGAATCATTTCAAACAACAAGCGTGAAATATTGGAAAATTCTTTGTTACAAACCCTTGTGTGTAGGTGGTTGATTTTTCATGTCATTTCTTGGCATCAACTTACATCAAATGATGATTACATTAATGAAGAAGTGGATGAAAATTTGTCTTTATCCTTGTCTTCTAATCAAATCATTTGAGTGCAAGTCAAGATAAGGTTCACTTTGTGGATAAAGTTGCAGAGAAGGCTGAAATGACATTCAAGTTTCCAAAGATGAAATTCAATCTCATAGTATTCATGATCAAGATCAATCTTTTCAAATGAATTTTGGATGCCAAAACACAAAAGAGGGGGGTGTTGCTACCTTTCTTCTTAGAGATTGAGGAAGAACATATTGTTTTTGTAAATTAGTTCAAAAGCAGCCTTGAAAGCACACAATTGAAGTCTTATGTGATTGATCAAAGCATGGATGAGTTGTCCAAAGTCGCAACGTCATGAGAAGCATCAAACAGATCATATCTTCTTTGATCCTGTATAAATTGCCACATGGAAGGGTTCTCTATTGTACCCGTATTTCCGCTTATATTTACATTATGAAGACCGCTACATTTCACAAGCTCTCAGTTTCCTGAAGATCAAGCGATTTCTTTGGTTCAAGCACACCAAAAAGATTCAAGTGTCGTATCAGATCAATGACCATTTCATTGAAGTTTCATATTCCTTGAGATAAAGTGGAAATTGGCAAATGCTAGGGTAGGTAGAGCATGTGTCATTTCAAATTAATCGAGCAAAATTTTTTTGGTAGGTGCAATTTGAGTCCTTCAAGTAAACTGTCAGGGCTTGAGGAGAAGCTCTGGAAAATTTCGCAGTTTTATTCTAAGGAATGGATAGCAAGACTGAGCTTACTAGTTCTTAGTGTATTTCCACAGGAGCACACTATCCCTAGTGGAGCCACCGCTCACACCAAATTTTCAAAACACTGGCTGTGTCAACTCTGATTTTGGTCATGGTTTCCAAGTAGGTATAAAGGTCATCTTAGTCTTCATAAAGGGCAGGTCATAGTTTTAAAGAATGGCCTTGAAAAGTGCCTTGGCCCAAATAAGGTCTTAAGTCTCATTCCATGGTTAAAAAAGTCCCATCATTCATTTAGAAATTACTCCATCAGGCTTCAATAAAATTTATAATTAGTTAAGAACCACACTTCCGTAGCGCTCAGTTCAAAAATGAGGAATGCGCTACTAAATTGTTGTAGCAAATTTCTTTTTTTCAACATGAAGAAAACCTCGTTTTTTGTTTTGTTTTTAGCAGTCAACTTCAAGGTATTCCTGAGTTAAATTAAAACATATTAAACTTGAAAACAGGTTTTTTTTCCCCAACATACCCAACACACAACCCTCATTTTTCAAATTAATTATGAGGTGGGAGAATGATGATTTGAACTTGCGGCCATTAAACTCAAAGTTTAACAGAAAAACGGTGTTTTCTCAAGTTTTAGGTTAACTTCAAGATCATTTTATCAACATGCAAAGTCTTTGGAAATTATGAAATAGGTTTTCATACAACTTCTAGCCATAACAACCTCTACTTTCACAAGTGTTACCATTGGGAGACAAGGCTTTTGAAGCCATATTTTCGCGTAAATCAAAGTTTTCCTGGCTTTACACATGTTTTAAAAGAGAAGCTATAGATGAGGAGAGGTATTTAAAAAAAAAGAGAGGTTTGTTTTCATGACAATTTCTACAAAAGCCTCCTTCAGTTTCTCAAAATACATTATCATGAGGACACAAGCTCGTCTCAACACCTATTTTTCAAAACAATGCGTAAAAATGGTCAAATCTATAAGTTGTTTATTGGTCAAGACAAATGTTGATGAAGACTCATGTTTTTGAGGATAACATATGTTTTGAAATAACATTGTCCTTGTGAATGTGTAATATCTTCAACTTAAAAATTTCAAGACCAATAACATATATTAGCCGTAGCGCATCACGAAATTCTATCAAGACATTTTTTGCATTTTTCACATGAATTTTGGAGATTTGGAGATGGTTTTTGGAGAATGAGCTTAGGGAGGATTTTTGGAAGGTGTTACTTCAGTTTTCAATACAAAAGGACCTCAAAATTATGTATTTATGATGGTCATAATGTCTCAAGAGTTCAAAGGACCCTATGCCTTAAAAATAGAGACCGTTTTCCTCGTTTTGTGATATGTAAATATGGTTATGAAGAGTTAAAGCCTATAGTCCAAATTCTACTCATGTGTTGAATACACTGGAAAAAGATGTAATAATTACTTAGAAAAGGTTGTTAGGAACATATTTAAAGAGTTTTAGTCCTATTTGTAATAGAATTGCCTAAGCCCACCGTTTTATGTAATAAATACCATGTCCATTAAAGGTTAGGATAGGTGTCATATGAATTTGAGGTATCTAGCTATGAAAAGCTTATCTCATGATGTAAATGATCTATAAAAGATCAAAGGGTCAATTAGCAAAGGGTTGACATTTTTGGCAAAACCAAGAAAGAGCATGAAAAGACTGCTTCAGTCTGCGTAGATCTACTTTTGACCAACTTGAGCTTCCGTAAAGGTTTTTTAGTTTGTTTCTATTTATCGTTGTTTATTACATATCTTATTTACATATAACCATCTACATTACCTTAACTCATCTTTAGATGCTCTAACTTCCTTTATAAAATGGACCTAATCGTGTTTTTACATGTTTCAAGTGTGTGTCTCTGTGACCAATAAACCTTTCGATATGCCCTCATCTTTCCATGTCACTGGGGATTCGACCCATTTTCTCGAGATTTCTTTGACCCTACAAGCCCAATGTATACACGTTAATGTTGCTTCAACCCACAAAGTTGGAAAATTTTATCTAAGCATACCACCGTAAAGCTTTGGATTGATCGATATATACAAAGAATAACACCACTTTCCTTTTCGACCGAGATTCTTATGGCTTTCATGAGTTTATGTCCTATCCTTTTGAACATTTGCTGTCAGCGACCAGGAATTCGTTACTTGTTCATGTTCGACTTCTCATATTTAGCTATGGTGAAATCTTCTTCAAATATTTTTGCTTTTCAATACCTTTACCGCCCATTACTTCCGTAATTCATGTGCCACATGCTCGACTTCCTTTCGAACCTCAAGTTATTAGGATTTTCCGAATGTGTTGTTCTTTCATTGAATTATACATGTTTCACTTTCCACAAGGAGAGCCTTATATCTTTATCCTCGTCATCGACTCCATAGCCCAATGGTATACAAGTCTCCACATTAAACTCCCAAACAAAAATCAAGACACACAGAGTTAGTCATCTATCTATATCGTTATTCCATATCATTAACTCGAGGAGAGCCCTTCTCAGCCGTAGAGGCTAAGCCTGGTCGAAACATTGAATGAAAAGAATACATTGAAGTTGTCTCGATGAGCAACCAACTGTGTTCGATTTTTTGGTGATAACACGAAGAAACATTTGGTGTTGGAATATCGCAATTATTTGCACAGACACATTCAGGAGGAATGGATTTCCCCACATCTTCTCACAGTGATTTCGTGATGTCGTCAAGATTGAATGCACTTCAAATAGAAGTAGACTTTTGGATCCGTGAATCCCACAAGGGAAAGGTGCCCCCAAACCGCAACAAAGGACAAAGCTGTGCCAGGGCAACCAAGGATAACCCGCCAAATATGCAAGCAAAGAACAACAGAAGCCAAGAAGGAACATACGGGAAAGTGCAGTATGAGTTCCGATAAGAGCTCCACCACATCATGAGTGCTTCAGCCGGGCGGTCACTGTTGCGTACCAATGCTTCTAAACCCGATGGATGCTTTAAGACTTCAATTGAACCCGATTGCGGGAATGATAAATGGAAGCAGGGCTATCGGCGTGTTCACGCCATTGTCGCCACCACGAAGATCTAGAAGCATTGGTCCAAGATCCAGCAGAGGGGAGCATCTTTTTCATTCCCAGATGTGGAAGGGTTCCCGTTGTAGTTCATCGTCAAGAGTTTAGCCAGCAATTTATTTGCAGGTCAGAAGCAATGGCTTGCCGACCACAACACACCCCACAACCACACACCACTGGAAGCCACCAAAGGACGTATCCTCGTTAGTCAAAATAGCGTCATTTCACAAGATCAAGCCTTCACAGATAAGATATTATGTGACATTGCTCCTATCGATTTTTATAATGGCTATTATGCCAACCATACTTGTGGAAGCGATATGTCATGGTATGAGTCCTAGTCACAATGGTTACTGAACACCAGGATACCAAGAGGTAGCATCACCTATCGTCATCTCTTTGTCATCGCAAAACACCAAAGCTCATTTCAAAATCGGGAAATTTGTTTTCCGATAATCCGCCCTCATGGAAAGAAGAATATTGTGGCCACAACCTCTAGAAAACCGCATGACAAAACAGAGTGAAAGGTCATGGAGGAGTATGGGGACATCTCCTCTGACCACAAGGGTGCCTTGCATCAAGGAAGCGAAGCACCCCATCGATCTAACCTTTAGGTGTGTCGTTGTCCAATGGACCAATCTATTAGTGTCTTCTATTTCGGATAACAAAACCAAGATAGTAGATTCAGAGCTGCTACGTAGCGTTCACATTCGTCCAAGTTCATCGCCCGTGTTTCGACGAGCAGTGTGCAGCAGGACGGATACTTCTATATCACATTTCCAAGGCCGAACAAGATCAATCGCTCAGAATAAGTACCGATCCCATGGATTGAGGACCTTCGGACCAACTCAAGGGGGTAAAAATATTTCACAAGATCAACTTGAAGTATGGGTATGACCGAGTACCAATCGAACCCTCTCGATGTAGCTCGCTCAAGTCCAAGGAGGGAATTTTCGAACGAAGTTGCGGCCGGTTGACGACCCCACTAACAACCTTCGTAGGTCGATGGATGGCGTCTTGCAATCATTCACTATCTCATTTGTAGTACTTGGATGATATCTTGATTCTAGCCAAACTTGGGAAGAGCACGTCCACCACTTCCGAGCAGGTCGAAAGATCGCGACAACACAATTTAAAACAATTGGAAAGTCTACTTTTGGCATGACCCCAGTTCCGTATCCGGATACATTATTTATGAGTGAGGGGGTGCATGGGTTCAGCCAAGATCCCAAGTCATTTCGCATTGGCTAGCCCCCAACCACTCTGGGCTGCAGCTCGTAGCCGAGTCTTGCCAATTTCTACCACGGGCCGTGTTAGATTCTTCAAATCACTTGGCCCTTGAGCCAAGTCACTAGGGAGATGAGCGGTGGGGTAGTAATTATTTGGTTCTGGACCAACAAAGGTATTCGTCGAGTTGAAACATCGCTCGCTTTGCTGAGTGCTTGGCATTACCGTACTTAGTAATGATTTGAGACCGAGACAAATGCCTCGTACTACGCGGTATTTCTTACTCACGAATCCAATGGCATATCACAATGAGACGTCATCCGGCGTTGTACTGAAGTATCCCACTTAAGGACAAAGAGATGTATTCCATCGTGCATGATTTTTGGACATTGGAAATCATATTTTGGAAGAACACGTCCACATAGACCATTGCCCCCCGTAGTCTACACAGACACAAGGGAAGTTGCATAACGATCACCATCAAAAGTGGTTCACATATTTGCAAATACGCCTATCGAACAATTACAGTAAGAAGTGCTACCATTAATGTTGCGTATTTCTACCGACCGCTGGTCGTGGCACTAACCACCGTGCTCAACTCTTGGGCACGAGACTTTCCGATTGGTCGCTTTCACAAGAGCGATCGAATTTAAATGGGTACAAGACGTTTTTGGAGGGTGTTGGGCCTCAAATATGCCTAATTTACTATATATCAACGTCATTCATAACCCACCAGCACTTTATATACCTATTTCACACCATAATTCCATCACGAAGCCAATTCCAAGCACATGCCTTCGTGGTTGATTATCATTAGTTTTCTGGATTTTATATGATTAGAGATAATTTAGCTATGATTTTAATGAAATTTTTTCTAAGTTCATTTTTCTGTGTTTCCCATCATTAATTTTTCACAAGAGAGTTAAACGAAGAATGTACAGTAGGACCAGAATGTCCAATTTGGAGTTTCTATCCCATATCGCTTTCTAGGAAAACCTATAAGGTTATTGACCAAAATAATGTTTTAATACTATTCCATGCATTGGATTATATCCAAGTCACACATGTGGGTCCCTAGAGCTAATTAACAAATCACTAAAAATGTGCAAAGCCTCCAAACTAAGTTTTACCTCGATCTCGTGTAATCGCAGGGTGAATTCCAGAAAATATAAGAAAATGGGTTTGTTAAAATATAACCAATTATGACATATCCAAAATATTTTCTCCCGTATTAGAAATATTATAAAAGTTACATACTTGTCTTCGAGGAAGTTTGCAAAAAATGACTATTTTTCCGTAATTCTGTAACCTGCAAAGAGCCAAGCAACCAACTTTAAAAAGGAACTTCAACAGGACATGGATTTCACCCAGGACAAACATCCAAGAGATTTTTTGTTGGAAAAGACAGCAAATTAGCCCACAAAAACTGCTTCCTTTCAAAATTCTTTATGGTTAGGAAGATATGCTAACTTTTGAGGTCATTGTTACAATTGTTCACCTTCAATATAGAAATGACTCATTCGCTTTCTAATCTTATAAATGGCTCAGCCATGAATATATTGTAAGCTTGTAAGTTGAAGAGAGAAGACAATGTGTGAACATGAGACAATGGATCAAGGAATGTATGTAAGTAAACTTATGATTTAAATCTTAATAAGAATTGACTCTGCTGCGAATTTTGTAATATGTGGTTTTGCTAATCTTTGCACATTGGTTTAGTTTATATCATGTTCAGTAGAGGAAAAGGTCACCATCTTCTGAAGTAAGTTCAGAAACATCATGGGATAGATCAGTGTAAGGACCTCATTGAATCCTTAAACTTTAATTACTAGTATTTCACCAAGACTTTAATTTATTTTCTTGAAATCAAATGGATAGCCATTCCAACTCGTTGCATACCAAAATTAATGGTGTTGATCAATGATTTTATTGCATGAATATGTGCTTCTTAATTGGATAAAAGAGACCATAACTCCATTTTTGAAATATGAATTGAAATTGATTAGCAATTTTGATCATCCACTATAATTTTTACAATATCGTGTTTTGGGCAACCAAGTATTTAAAAGTAATGCTATTGATACCATTGAATCATTGTTTGGAGTTGTAGTTTAGTTTTGAAATCCATTATAATTGTAATTAGTTATCGTAGAACCATTAGTCAATGTGCTTATGTTTGAATGATTTCTTGAGTTCGATTAAAGTAACCCAAGGATAAATAGTTTTTTATTTTGGTAGTATTTTAGATCTAAAAACGTGTCAATTAGAATCTTTTTTACTGAAGCTGAAGCAATTATGGAGTGGTGACAAGAGAATAGTTTGAATGCTTAGTTGATTCGCTTTTATGCATCTCGGTGAACTAGATTATTTAAGTCTTGTTTTTTCATTGCTTTAGTTTGGCATCATTTCCAATTGGAGAGTGAATTTATTGCATTAAGATTTTAGTGTTTTAATTTGGTATCATTTTAAATTAATATTACTGATTTAAGATTTGTATTTAGATTAGATAACTATATTTAGATTGAGATTTCATTACTATATTAAAATGAATATCGTTTAAATAGTAATTTCTGCATTGCTTGGATTGTGATTAATATCGTTGGGATGTAGATTAGAGTTATTTTTAATTAATTTACATTTAAGATTGATCTGTTTTGGTTGATGAGCAACATTTAATTGATAGAAGAGTGTTCACTAATTAATGCTAATAAGAAATTTATATGCTCGATCATACACCTAGCTGGGAAACATAGCAAACTTTGCTTGCTTAGAGTTCTTTTTTAAGTTTAATAATTGTAAACACATAGGTTTAATCGCTAATTAAAACCTCAACATTTTAAGGTCACGAGTTGTATTTAGTTGGAGGCATGTTTTTGTCACAGAGCCTGGCAATGGAAGTTTAGGAAGTGAGAGAGAGTACAAGAAGACATGAGTGAAGAGCCACATCCAATTATGTTGGGTTATTCAAAACCGATAGCTTTTGCTTACCTGAACTTTGCCTTTTCTTTGTGCGTAGAACAGAAGTAGGCTCTTAAGAGTATTCTTCATTATAAAAGGTGATTTTTATTTCACAACCATAATCGCAAAGTGTAACCCTACAGAGATTGTAAGGCACATCCACAGAACCATATTCGTTTCATGCGTGTACATAGGCCTTTAAACAACTGCAAATATTCCGAGGAGCATTTAATTTTCAAATTGTTTCGCTTTCGATAGATTAAATAGTACCGATCTCACAAGACCGTAGCTTTATTTCACCATAGCTTTTAATTTCATTGTCTTCATATTCCAATTTTAAGACATTAGTACGTCAAAAGTAAGAACTCTGGTAACGTTAACCATGTTGCGGCAGATGAAAGATTATCATCAGAGCGGAATTAAAGAATGATTCCGCAGCTTTAAGAACGGTCCTTGGTTAATTTCAAATCAGTGAGGTTGGGATATCTTCGCCTTTCGTGAAGAGTCTATCTAACCACATTCGGGAAATTATCTATCTTCTGGTCAAACTTAAAATATTTAAGCCCTTGACTTTCTCCGCCCATTCACCAAGGAGATCGATGAATCCACCAAATCAAGGGAGACATCCAACAATGAGATCAGAATTTCCTACCATGTCTAGCAAAACAGTCTGCAGGTCCAAAGACCAATTATCCAAGTTTGTTTGGCAACATCTAGGTGAAGACTTTGGACATTCAAAAGAAGAAATGAGCTAAATACCAGGATTACACCCACCATTGCTTTGAGATTACACCATTCAATTACCATCATCTTCAACATTTTCATAGTCACATCTTCAAAATGCTAATTGTTCATGCTCATATACCCTAAAGTTTAGCTAAATATCAAAATGATTATATCTTTGCATCCATCCACACGCAGTATTCATTGGAAGTTCTCTTTCACTTGAAGGAGGACATATTTTTCTTCAATGGTAGGAAAGTTAGTATTGTAATAAATAAATAAATGAAAATAGTAAAGAGAAAATAAGTCCTTTTGTGAAATCGAGCTTCACCAGTTAATCGTATTAAGATTTGCTCAGTATACAACTTTGCCATGGTTGAAGGGTGGGACTTAGCTTCATCCTTCAGCTCTTCGCTCATCTTTAGCTCATCTTAGTTTTCACATCAAATCGACAAATACATCAACTCCACCCATTCCATCTCTACTTTCATTATAAAAGATTTCACAACACCCACAAAGGTAAAACTTGAGGTAAATTAACATGATTCTCTAATTCATTAGAAAGAATAAGCTAATGATTCACCACTTCTAATTCTGCCATTTCATCCTTCATAAACCATTATCCTTCTATTTTCCACTGCTTATGCATAAACTCATAACAAGACCATGTTAAAGCAAAATCTATGGTGCATTAATAAAAGAAATCTCTATAGTGTCTTATTCACATTCTATTCACAAACGGATGAAGCCAGCCATCGCTATGAAATGACAAAAGAAACCACCTATAAACATTGGCCTTACGATGATTATATGCAACCACCTATTCACCATCTCAACACCTCATTTTTCATCCATCATCTCTCCCCATCCATTCATTTCTTGTCCTCACTTGTATTGCTCATTAAATTAGTGTGACATATTTTAACAGAAGAACAAGCGTTCTGGCAAGAACCAACACCTCCATATTCATAAGCAGCTTTCCACAAGAACCAAGACCTTTAAATATCCAAGCAATGTTGTCTCAATAAGCATCCAACATCACAAAACAATGTTAAGAATCAACAACATAAGAGATTTGCTCGTACGAGGATATGCAAACTTTCATGTACGTGTCTATTGGGCCTCAAATATGCCTAATTTTCCAATATATATTACCATCACACTTGCACTCGACACCTTTACACTCATTTCACACCACAATTCCATCACTCGTCGCCAATTCATGAGTTAGCACTTCGGTGGTTGATTATCATTAGTTTTCATTAAGATTAGAGATGATTTAGCTATGATTTAATGACGAATTCTTTCAAGTTCATTTTTCTAGGTTCACTTTCTGCAAATTCTTGCCAAGCGATTCAAATTAGTTATTGTGTTATAGCACAAAAATATCCAATTGGAGTTTTACATCCCGACACGCTTCCTAGAACCGAGGGAATTTATTGACCAAAATAATGTTAACACCTTCCCACAGCATTGGATTGTATCCCCGGTCGTACATGTATCCTACATGATTACCAAATCTTTCTCGTATTTGCAAATTTCTAGACTACCAAGTCACCCTCGATCCCCAAAGTTTATGTGAATCCTAAGACCAAATGGCTTTGTTAAAAATATAACCAATTATGTATATCCAAAATAGTTTTCCAGATTATAATTATTATAAATTCGAGAAAAGGTGGTCTGGAGGCGTTTTGCAAAAATGACCTGCTTTTCCGTAATTTTAGAACCTTGCAAAAAGAGCCGTACAACCAACTTTTGACATGATTTACAAGGAGATGGATTAATGAGGACAAATCCAAGAGAGGATTTCAAGGAAACATAATAAATTAGGCTCCCTTTCCGAAGTGTTTTTCCAAAATTCTTTATGGTTAGGAAGATATGCCAATCTCTTTGAGGCCGGCTTGTTACACCTCCAATTCTCTGCATCATTAGAAAATGACTAATTCGCCTTTCTAAATATTATAAATGGTTCAGTCAGGCTTTGTATTGGAAGCTTTCAGAAGTTTTTTACGAGAACGAAGACAATGTGTAAATGAGATAAATGATTGAAGGAATGTACAAGAACTATGATTTGAATCTTAATACAATTTGACTCTTTGCCATGAATTCTTTGTAAATGTTATGGTTTTGCTTAATCTCTAGGCATTGATTTAGTTTAGAATTGGCCCGGAGTGGCAAAGGCCCGCCATCTCCTGAAATTATGCCCCAGAAACATCAGTAGGATAGATCTAGGTGTAGGGATTCTATTTGGAAGCATTTGCTAATTAAATCATACCGCGATTTTGTACTCAAGATTGTACTTAGCTAAATTAAATAGATACTATCTCCAACTTGTTGCATACCAAAATGAATGGCATTGATCAATGATTTATTTATGAATAACCCCTTTGTTGTGTTTTAATTGACAAACAAGAGATCGATAACTCCATTTCTTTTAAATATGAATTGAAATTTATCATACCTTCCTCGATCCACTATAATTTCTTGTAACATCGTGTTTTGCAACCAAGTATTTGAAAGCAATGCAACAAGATTATTGAATCATTGTTTCAAGTTGTAGTTTAGTTTTACAATCCATTATAGTTGTAATTAGTTATTGGTAGAACCATTAGTCAATGGCGTTTCAATGATTTCTGAGTTTGATTAAAAGTAATTCAAGGATAAAATAGTTTCCTTGTATTTAACATTTTTTTAGATCTAAAATCATTTCAATTAGAATCTTGGTTTACTTAGTTTCTTTTGAAGCAATTGGGTGAGTGGTGACAAGAGTAAGGTTTGAATGCTTGGTTGATTTGTTTTATGCATCTCGAGAACCAGATTAGTTGAAATCTTGTTTGTTCATTGCCTGAAGCTTAAGATCATTTGAATGAGAGTTAATTTCATCGATTAACATTTAGCATAAGTTTGGTATCATTTTAAATTAATCTTGATTGACTTAAGATTTTGTTTATATTAGACAGATTCAATATTTAGATTGAGATTCCATTACTTAGATTGAAATTAATATCATTAAATAGTAATTTGAATTGTTTGGATTATGATTAGCGTTTAGATGTAGATTAGAGTTACTTTATTTAACTGGAATGGAAGACGGATCTAATTTGGTCGATGAGCAAGAATATTTAATTGATAGAAGAATGTGTACTTAATGATCATTGAAAAGGAATTTATATGCTCGATCATAAACAGCTAAAACGCAGAATAACTTGAAGCTTACGAGCCTCAATTGACAATTAAATATTAATATGTTTAATTGCCAATTAAAACTCTCAACAAGAGGTAAGCAAGTTCCAAATTTTCACCAGGATGCACTTTATGTCACCTGGGTGACACCTTTTGTTCCTTCAAGTAGCAGTTAAGATGATTTGGGAAGCGCACTATACTGTCACAGTATTTTGTGGTCGTTAAAATAGCAAGGATTATTGTGTACATTTTTATCACGAAACTTAGACCGGAGTGTTTTAAGTACATTAGATCTCATAATCGTCATAAGTTATTTCCAAACCGGACATAAAGAAGCAATGCCTATATTGAAGTTTTACCTATAGTTTAATTTAACCATCTCTATGGATCACATGTTTCACCTTTCTACTAAGCATGGCAATGGTAGCCAGCACACGATACTTAAGATGGCTATTATGGTGCTTGCAAGAAGAATGCCAACATCAAACCACTCATAAACTCTTTCTTGAACGAGTGTGGCACTTTGGGATCCCACATTCTATCATCTCGTATCGGGATAGTAGGTTCTCGGCATCTGGACTCACTTAATCAACGTCGGACACTAAGCTCACAAAGTCCACAAATGCCTTTTCCATCTCAAATCGATGGTCGTACAAAGGTCAACAATAAGATGATCACATTATGCGATATATGTTCTCAAAGCATCTGTTAACATGATGAGATTTTTCTATGTACAACACAATTATAATCAAGCTTCATACCAACTGCCACAACCTTTTCGTATGGTTTTGATTCCAAACACTATGTCCCATTGACATAGCCATGCCATTTGTGGCTACTCAAAGGATTCGGCTCTATGTCCACCGACGATACAAACAACTTCATTAAGTGCATTTGGCAATATTAGCTAATAGGTTCAGACATATCGATGACAATGCCAAGTATAGTGAAGATATGACCGCATCGGGTGCCGTTGCTAACTTCCAAGTGGGCGACAAAGTGTTGCTAAAGATTTGCATATGTTTCCGTTGGAGCCCACCGAGCTTCACCTGCTTCGATATGGGTCACACACCATCACCAAGGTTGTAGGGGAATGCCTTCAGCTCAGATTCCACCATTCCTTGGTTCCACCAAAGAACAACGGACTCGCTTTTTCACTCACTTTTCCACCTCTATTGGACACCTCCTACATTGTAGAACAACTCACACCAACAGTAGCTAAACTCAGACTACAGTGAACAAGCTACTGTTAGTATCGTACTATGGACACACAAATCACGAACACTCGCAACAAGATCCAATTATATCAAAGTTAAGTCAAAGTTAGCCAACTTCCTCACCAAGGTAAGTGGCTCACCAGAGACCAAGTTTACAAGTTTCTTCACCCTATGGATATCCATCTAATGGGGACCATTGCTTCCTTAAGGGGGAGGAAATGATCTAGGTGGACATTGTGGCCATCCGCCTATTCCACTTGGGGCCTCACCATTCTTTTCTTTTAGTTTTTCTAATTTCTTTAATTGTAGCACATTTTACAATTTTTTATGCTGGTCTCGAATTTCCGGGCCATTTTTATGTGTCTTTAAACAACGTTTTTTGGGAAAACCATGAGCAATGGGTCTTCGTCAAAAGTTTCTTACCCTGTTGTATTCCTTGGATCGATATTTCTAACGCAGGTATTGTGCGCATCAAATGGATATCATATACCAAAGTTACGTCCCGGAATTTGATGCACCAACTTACCAAAATGGCAGTTCATAGTTTTGGCGCTTCATCTCCTAGGTTAGGTTTTTGGATATTTAGGATTTTCCATTACCAACAACAAATAGGCTCGAGCCTCATTGTAAATACGCTCGCAGGTTCGTAGCTACCGTATCTCTTCTCGCAGACAAGCTACCAAACGCTCAGCGTCAGTTTATTTTCTATTCGTTCCGTAAGCATATTTCAATTATGGTGACATTAGCACGGAATGTAGTCTTATTTTTGGCCGCATCTCCGCATTTATGTGTATTTCTATATTTTATTGCATTCTTGCATAAGTCCTGATCACCAAGGGTGTCCCTTGTTTAACCCGAGCACTTCAATAGTCAAAATTTGTCCTCTTCAAAAGAGAACGCAGTCCCATGGTTGGAATTGAGCCACCAGTTGCCAAATTAACAAGATAACCTTAATATTGACAATCAAACTAATTAGGCACATTGATTTTTATTACTGTACATTTGATTTCCTTGTTGCTTACAATGGTGAAAAGCCCAAAACAGAATTTCATGTAAAGAGGTAACTTGCACAATAGAAATGTGTAGGGTTGATATCAACGAAGTGACAAAAAGTGCACCATTTTCTAAATATATATATCAACTTAGCAAATACAAGCTCCTAAAACCACAACTGTGAAAACAGAACGAAAAGCATCAAACGAGTTTGTCATGCAATTTGCTAATAAAATGCTATCGTAAACACCTTCTTATCCTGTATCAAGAAGTCATAAAAATCATTATATAACAGTTGTATGAGAATGGTAAATATTTTCAAATATTTTTATGACCGAAGATTTGGAATCCTACAGAGTGGCATTTGGCAGTGGTCATGCTTGTGTTTGGGTTCATCTCAAACCATTTGAAAAGAAGCCCCATAAGAACGTCATTTATAACCTTTAATTAACATCATACATTGAAAACTGTATATACTAGATTCCAAACAATTCATAGTCATAAATCACTCTACAACATTCAATTCGTTAACACTTAGCATTTTAATTTTTAAACCCTCCTTTGAGAAGTTCACAAATTTGTACTATAATATTTTACTGACAAAATCTACCAAATTGAAATATTGAAACAATGAACAGACAGAAATTGTGTATTGAACCAAGATTTATTTAATTTCTAAAAATACACAGATCCATAGATATAACAAAGATATCTTAATACGCTTCACCCTACCAAATACAAACTAATAACAATAAAAGAATGCAAGGCATCTATAGCAGTTGAAATCACAAATGGAATATTAAGGTTGAGAATTACCAGAAGCAAGTATTAAAAAAAATGCCAAAATTCGTATTTCATATCACATACTAAACAATATTACAAAGGTTGAATAATGCTTACAAATTGTATATACATTACATACTAATGATAATGCTATGTTGCCGATGTGTATGCCAATGTTGGTGAAAGTAGAAATAAATGTAATTTTCTAAAATGAATTCCCAACAAAGAATACACTCTTGGAATTCCCAATACATCAGATTCAAAAGAAAATAACCACCGCATAGAATGTTCGCAGAAATATTTCAAGATCTTCAGGTCAGGACTCTAGTCAAAATGGTGTTTATTAGAGCTGGTACTAAGAAACCACTAGAAAGGCAAGGGATGAAGATGAAAATAGGTCAGGTAAAGAAAAACGCCTCTATTCATCCTTACAATGTATTTCAAATTATTATGTCTAGTGTAAACATAGTTGCATATATAGATTTAGCAAATCAACTTTAGGTATTATTACTAGTTTCTAAGGGGGACTGATTAAAGAGGGCTTTTGTGGTATTCGGGGATTTATAGGATCCAGTTTGTCATCAAAACGCCATAGTTGGTTTTTCACAAAGCCCTTCAAAGAATTCCTGGGAGATTGTAATTTAGCTCCATATAGTAAGAAAACATCTACAACAAAATATTCCCACATTCATTTTGAGCTTTCAGGTTCATTCTTGCAATTTTCATTATCAATAATGATACTATTAAAGGAGGAAATAGTCATTTGCAGGGATGAACTGTCATAAGGCTACATCTTACATTCACCATTCCATATGATATAAAGCAAGTTCAATTCTGAGATTGCTATCTGTTATTCTCTTCGTATTTTTCTGCGAAACATATTTTGAGATGGCACTATTGAAACAGGAAAAATTATTGTGAAACAGAGTGGTTAAAAGACCAATTTTTGATTCAAGTTTATATGGGGAAAAATATTTTGGAAAAATGTTAGAATTGAAAATGAGAAGAAAGGAGTAAACCCCGTGTTGCATCTAGATCCCAACTTGGAAAATTTCCATATGTTTTCAAAAATATGTTCACGCTTATGCTTTTACATCACAAGTTGATTTGTAAAAACAAACAATGTCACACCGATTCCCCTCTACACTTCTTCAACCATTGATCTGGATTCTGTATGTGATTTTTAGATGTTATTTCATGACCATACTAGTTTCGAAATAATTAAAATGGAAATATCTTATTGTTATGCCTAGTTGCATTTGTATAGTAATGGTGATTATGCAATCGAATTTGATTCATGCCAACATTAATTAAAACATGCCTACAGCACTACTAGTGTTCCCAAGTCAATCCCAAGTTCCAACACTAATCCAACAGTGTAATGATAAAATCATTTCATCAAAGAGAAACACAAATAAGGACTAACTGCTGGATGTAATCCAACAAGCTTCTATGTTATTATTGCAGCATCTAATAATGTGTTTTATTTGAATTCCAGGCTAACTTTATAGAAGGAGCCAAATTGCTAAGAGTGTAAGAACATGTGAAGCTTGCAGGCTTTCAAACTGCCAGGTGATTTCTTTACTCACGATTAGTAAAAACCCACTATTACCATTAGGCTGAGATAACAAATCAATTCAAAGCTAGGATTGATATTTTCGTGAAAGGTTTGGAGTTGCTGGACTTAGGAACTAAAGCTTCATGTTTACATTCCTGCCTACTTTAGTTGATAAAGTTGCTTGCCACATCACTTGTATTTTAAATCTAACAATTGGTGTAGACATGTTCTTTCAATATGATATAAGAAGCACTTTTAGAAAATAAAATGATTGTCTTCTTTCATACCAAGACAACCAAAATCCTCTTTAATAATTTGACAATGAGTCATCCAGATTGCATTTTCATCATGGCCCCTATTTACATTAGCATACAGATTTAATGATATAAGATAAAAAGAAAATAATGATTATGAAAATATAGAAATGAAAGACCAAGTATTCATGCCATCAGCTGCAAAGTCACCAACAAACGATTAAAGAAGACAGTTTTGAGGGTTAGGTTTTCTAGAGTTAGTCGAATGCGGTGAGGATTGGTAGATGAGGGGAGGCTGCAGTCAAGAGGATACATCAAAGGCTATGAAGTAGGCTATAGTGGGGCTATAATCTGGACATACTTTGAGTAGCTACCGGAGTCAGCAAGAATGCATCACATCATGAAGTTTGTAAACTCAATATTATTAAGCCACAAATGAACACTGTAACAAATCTTCATATAGCAATTTTCTAACGATTTATTCCCATTTTTTAAAAATTGTTTTCTTTTATTCTCTCCCCATTTGGGTGATATGAATTCACAAAGTTTTATGAGCATCATTTTAATTTTGGTAGTAGTTTGGTTTTTTTTTTGCAGCAAACGGTGTTGAAGGAGTGTGTTTTTATTCTAGTGAGAAAAGATTGTATAAGAATAGCTAGCGTCCCCTAATAAATGAATGTGCATTAGGAGAGCTGCCCAAATATTTCAAATGGTAGTATTGGGATAACTTGCACATCCTAAAGCTTGATTCTCTTGAATATTCTATGCATTTTTTTATTTTCCTTCGCTAATAAAACAACCAAGGCTAGTGGAGCAAGAGTGCCTAAAGGGCTAGGATACCACAGGAGGAGAAAGGTGAGGGGATCTTTGGGATTTATGCCTAAAATCATACATCTTATGTTACTTTAACCTCTAGTTATTAACTTATTTCTAAATCTGAGTTTGCAAAGTTAAAGGAGGTTAAGAAGAGTGGAGGAAACAAATCCCCCAATCCAGCGCTAATAACTTCTCAAAATTTAGCAAGTTGTCTTCCTACATTCTTAATAAGAAGTTGAGTTGACCTCCTTGCTAGGATTTATGCATGGAGAACTTGAAGGAGAAGGAGGAGGCTGTTAGAACGAGAGGAGAAAAAAGCGTTTCTGAGAGGAAAGATTGCAGAAAATAGAGCCACCATAACATAGAACCACAACCAGCCATTAAAATGAGCCATTAGACCTATTAAATGAGCTAAGAAACCAAGGGAATTTTTGCAAAGTTTGGTGATATCATCTCAATTCCTACACACCCACCCTAAAGAACACCATGAGGAATTTATGAGACTGTGGCAGAGAAGTAAGTACTCCTTATGTTATATAGGGCAGGTAATGTATGCCAGATGGTCTTTATCCCTCAAGAAGACTTAGAGTGAAAATGTTCGTGTTTGGACATGTTTAGGCTGAATGTAGAGCCTTAATTTTGTTACTTCCACTCAGGAACATAACTGGACAAGCGGGTGGTGTCCACAGCAGACTACAGACACCATGGAAATCTTTGTCTCAGCAGGTTGCATTCCATATATTATCTTCAATACTGGAATTTACTATGCTGTAATTGTTAAAAAGTTTTTTGTAGCTACTACTTGGGAATCTTCTTTAAAATGCTTTGTTAAATGATTATGGGTATGCTTTCTGTTAATTACGGACTTATATTCTACTGGCCAGTGGGCATTTATTATGTCTGTTAAGCTTTTTCCTGCAAACTGTGTTGCCTTGGAATGTCAAAGACTTCATAACCATTGTATTTCTTGAATTAAATTCTGTATATCAAATTCTGTGAATGAAAGAAATTGGTTGCCTTTCCGGGCATGCTTCCTGGAGCTATTTCTGAATACAAAATAGGTTCTTATGAAAAATGGCAACCGCTTATATCTGCAAGCATCTTTATCTGAGCTTGGCAATTTCTTTTGCGAAGAAAATCGTAACAGCCTCTATTTTCTGCAAAATTTGAAGGAAATTCTAATACTTTTGATGGTGATTGTATAAGCCTGAGATGGTAACTACCTTGCATTGACAAAATCCTTGGCATCCATATGATAATTTTAAATTTCTGCATTCTTTACATAATAGCATGTCATTCAAGCCAGGCAAACAGGGTTCTGCCAATTGGAACCCAGGCTCAAGAATCGATGGATTTTGCATGGTTCGTTACATAATGTTGTTTTTGTTAGTTACTTGGAGGTATTTGGGATCACCATAACCCAGAAGATGAAGCCGCCCTGGTATCTGGTGGCGTGTCAGGTGGCCGTGAAAGGGGATTACTGCTGTCACATTGGTGCGATTTTGAAGCAATGCAGCTGTGTGATCTCCTTCAAAAATAAACCCTTATCTCATTAACAGAAATTTATGTATGTGATTGTTATAGACGACCGTGGCGAGAACACAGGCGCTACTATCAGGGGCAGGGTTTGGAATTTAAAAATAAGTACTGATATTTGGAATCCTAAAACACCAAATCAGAGTGTTTACGAGAAATTTGCTGTCACGAATTTCATTCCGTTTACTTCTGTTATAACAGTTATAATCAGCTTTCTTCCTTTGCATATTGTGGTAATTGCAAACTTCTGTTCTTTACCTGCACATGAAAGAACTTCAGTCATATGTTACAAGTTTCCTTATCTACCTAGGAATTTGGGTCCAAAATTTTCATAAAGTTGCCCAAGCATTTTGACTAAGTGTTTTCTGTGGTTGTCCTTAATTTTGTGTTTTTAGCATTGATAAATTTGTTCCTGTACAACCTCCCAATGTAATAAAAATTAATTTTATTATAAATAATATATAAGGATGAAAGTATTTAGCAAAATTAGAATGAAAAAAAAATAATTTATTTAATTCTTTTTTCAAGTGATTTTTGTATTTTATAATTTTCCATTTAATATTCACATTATCTTTTCTGTAAAGACCTTTTGTGCAATATAAAATTTGTCTATTTTAACCGATCAAAAGTTATGGGCCTTAGAAGTTTGATGTTTTCCTTTGTTTTGGTGAGTTGTGTGGCATGAGCCCACATGAACCATGTAAATCAGGTTTTGGACTTATTTTTATTTAAATTTATTTAATAAATCATTTTTCATTTTTGATGTCGAAGTGTTTGGGTTTACGTGAAGTACCCACCTTTTTACTATTTAGTTTATCCACCCAAGTCCCAGTCTTCATGTGCTAACGAGGGTTTGACTTCATTCCCACAAATGGCTTCTACCTTAGCTCGTTGGTTATAGTCTCCACTAGTGCATATAAGAGCCAGTTAATTTTTACAAATGAGGGTTTTACTTTTATTCTAACATGTTTCTACTTTTGGTTCATTGTTAAGTATAGTTCCACGAGTGTTAAGTCATGTGGGAGTGGTTTCACTTTATCTTGTAACATGTTTTCACTTTTGGCCTTCTAAGGTTTAATTATGGTGTGTATTTTGTTTACCTAAAGATCAATGACGTTCTTCTACTATGGCTTCCACATTGTCCACACAACTTATGACAATCACATAAAACATTATTATGCAAACACTTGTAAGTCGTCTTCCCGAGATAAATAATTTTGACATTTAAATCAAGCTGAAGCAGGATTCTACCCATGAATTGATTGATGAAGCACGAGCTGTAATTTTTGGAAGCCATTCCTCAAGCTACAGGGTATGCTAAAATCAAGCTTAAAAAGGGCTTCAAGTTAAAGCTAAAACCAAGAAGAACAATCTAGGAATATTCATTTTTGGTCAAATATGCAAATTAAAATTGTTCAAAAATTAAACAAAAAAGAAGTCGCTTAAATTACAATAAACTGAGATAATTTCTTGCTAAATTTTAGAAATAAATTAGCTACCAAAACGTTTTAATATGAGTGTCATCAAATGTCATTTGTTAAAAATTCATTAGTTAACAAAACATGAGACAACATATGCCAATTTTGAATAAAGAGATTTTGGCCTTAATTAATTTATTTTTTCCACCGATTGAATTTGAATTATTTTGTATTTTTAATGATAGTTTCAGGATATTTTTGCAAATATTTTTTGAAGACCCAAGGCTACAATAGAAAACAATTATCTTTATGTTTTGAAGGTAGTTAACAATTGGGTTGTTTCGTGATCGTGGATTGAACTCGTGACTTATGGATTTCAAGGACTAGGCGGGTTCGATTTTTTCGTATTACAAAGGAGACTTTGTGATGCTTCAAATATATTTCTTTGGAGGAACTTGTAACTTTATGGAACTAGATCAAAAGGATATTATAAAAGAGAAAAAAACCGTGTTGTCATAGTTGATCATTGAAAATTATTGTACCCTCAAAGCTATTGTGACAAACTTTAAAAAGACACCAGTTACAATTGGTTAAAAGACTCGTTAGTTAATTATTTCTAATTTTTATGTTCTTTTATTATTAGCTCTCAGACAAGGAAAAATCTTGATGGAAAATTTACTAATGACATAAAGTATTATTCTGTTATTAAGTTAATAGACAAAAGTAAAAGGTGATTGGAAAAGGGAAAACTATTTTGTGAGACCTGTGGGAGAAAGTTTTCTCTAAGAACAGGCAATGGTTGGGAAAAGCAATGGAAATGAAGTGATTTCATCTCCTGAATAAAAAGGAATCTTCTGCACATGTAGGGTTCTCACATTTGTTAAAAGGTGAAGTATTTTTGGAGTCAAAGAGACCAAAGTGAATTTATCGCAACCGAGGCAAGAAACTGCTTGTAGACCGGATTAGTAACCTTATGTCGTTACAGGAAAGAATATCTACCCATTCCCCGTGGCGCCCCATCAAGACCGAGCCTTGGGAAAGAGGCGACGTTATTGCCCTCTTAATGAAGTTGGGAGACCACAAATGCCAGCAGATTTCCTATTTTTTATTCGTATATATTTGGAACTTAATAAAGACTGGTGGTGATATAGTTAATCA
Source organism: Pinus albicaulis (assembly GCA_034641835.2). Lineage (NCBI taxonomy): Eukaryota > Viridiplantae > Streptophyta > Pinopsida > Pinales > Pinaceae > Pinus > Pinus albicaulis. Next base: position 1,340,824,916 of record CM076582.1, on the reverse strand, counting down.
ATTTATAGACACAGCATCTATTGGCTATCGGTTTGTTTGAGATTCTACAGTAAAAGCTATTTATGTAGATTTCGTTTGGTTAGGAACAAATGACCATGGACAGAATGGGAATTGGGTTGAAGAAAATGTTAATTTATTTTTAGTTTCGGTAAAGAATTATGGATGATTTTATAGTTAGTTGTGTATATTATGTTAATGAATTTAGAAAAGAAATACCTAAAAGAGTCCTAGATATCCTATACTGTTTTGTTATTCTTGTCCTTAGAAAATCGAGTTATTTTATAATTTCACAGAAGAATTCACCGTGATCGAATTCGTTAGGGAAGAAACTCGGATTTGTCTAAACAGTAAAACAGAACTATTCTTTTCGCAGTCACATAATCTTGAAAAAATAGACTACAAACCCTATATTAACCTGCAGTTTTCTTTTTTATGTCACTAAACTTAAAAATAGAAAGAGCATAGAGACGGTTCAACTGTTGGAGTGGCGGTCAAGACCACAAGTACTAAACGAAACTCCGCTACTCGACATTTAGGAATCAAACTAATCTTTCCTTCTATTAATCGTACAAAAGATTAGACAAGAGAGTTTGTTTTTTCAGTTGCACCGAAATATCTTTACAAATTCCAAGATAGCAAAGAACCCATAAGAGCATTAGAAGGCTTTAATGTTAAACGAGAAAGATTAAACAGATAAATGTACAGAGAGAAACTTCGCTTATGAGGAGCGAAACTGGTGAAAATATTTATATAGCCGAACTTATGGTATCCAAGAGAAAGATGACAAAAAACCATTAAGAATTTAGCGCAGATAACCATAGAATAACTATTCATAATAATTTAAGAGAACTACAGTTTACAGATACAAGAGCGCCTGTGACTTATATCATGGTTACAAACCTTGGAAGAGTAGGCTTAATGTTTATCCGATAAATGTACAGCTCGAATAGGTTAAACAAGCACAATAACTTTGTGAAATACCTAAAATTCAACAACTTACTGTAGAGCAACGTTTACCTAATACGATTCAAGAGAAACATAATAAACTTGAAAATTAAGAAAGACAATCTCGTTTCCGACCGCATGCGGAAAAGTTATAAAAGAGACAAGTTTTCGTATAGCTTTCCATACCGCAAGCCAACAAGCAGGTGTTAGAGCGATAAGTCCATACCAAGAACTTAGAGCTAAAGTCATCACACTCGAATGCAAACACACCAGAGCAGCAATCGAATGAGCAAGCAAATCAGAATATTAAACCCTGCTGAAAGCAGCCATAAACGGTTCTTAATGAACAAACGTGAATTTATCAGAAAAGCTGAAGATCTTTCCGGTGGGGGACACCGCGTTCGTAAGAAAGACAATAGCACTTTGCGAAGAGAAAACCCTTGACTACGAAATGAAAAATCGTACATAAAGACAAACATAAAAAAAGAAAACACATTAATGCAATACGCCCGGAGAAAATGGAGGACTGTCATTTAATGGGCATCGTTACCGATCAAACGAACTCGACCTCGATAGAGGAATCCATGTTTCCAAAACTTCAAAATCGTTTGGTGGCATAAAGCTCGGCTATGGGCTAAAAGAAAAGAAACGCAAGTACCGATCAGAATCAGAAATTCAACAGTTGAAATTTGTAATAACCCGTAAAGAGGGTTACCTTGCCGCATTTCGTAGGCACTTTTCACAGCGCACGAAACTCGAAGAAATGTTAAACAAACATTCCCAGAGGGCAATTTCTTTCACAGCGAAGAACCCTGACAGGCGATGGTGAATGTTAAAGGTCAACAAACAGGCCCGAGATTAACAGAGCATAACTCCGTTGCCCTAGATTTGGGATTAGAAATCCAAACACCTGTCAACAATTAATTACCGCGCACTGCTGGGCCGGCAGTAGTTTTCCAAGTCACCCTACTTGCGAAAGAGGATGCATTGTTGGGGTGGCACGACAAAGCACCGAAGACGATTGGAATGATGTATATTATTTCAAAACCCTCCACGGAGACCTTCATATACACCGTGCTAACTCCTATTAAGTCAAGTAAATGACAAATTTTACACGATACAACAGGGTCCAAAATTAATAATTATGCTTGATAATTTTTCTAAAGTATTTACCATAGCGTATTTATAGTTTAAAACTAATAGCCACCATGTCATATTTCGCCTAGAAGCTTTTGTATGGTGAAAATTTTCAGTTAAATTTTTTTTTATGTATGTGAATTTCGGTTTATGTGTTACAAGTGGTAATTTGTTTTTGTTGCTATAATCGATCTGAAGGGTCACTACCGTACGTTTGTGATTAGTGCACTATGGGAAGTGCTAAATACAACACCATCAACTCAAGGACTCAAATTTCCACCATCTTAAACCCTTTAATGTGGGCACAGCTTGGACTGGGATAACACCAAAAGACTAGCCATTACTTGAAGAACAAAGGTTACAAATTGACATTCTTAAGTTTCAACACGCACACCCAACTTCATGGAAGAAAATGATAAGGGTTCAAGGACAATGAGAGGTTAAGCCAGGATCAGGAGAAGATCCTAAAGAGTTTGTCGTATGTGCAGGACTGGGGATGAAGTACCCTAAAGGGTTTAAAAAGAAGAACAATATAAGAGGACTAAACAGACCAGTATTATGCCGAGGATAAAACCGAAAGGAGTCAGTAGGAGCAAGAACAGAAACTATAATGAGGCAGTAGTTTGGCAACCTGTCCTAACAACAGGACTTTAAAAGACAAAAAGTAGAGCTCCAAGGAGAATTTAAGACTAAGCCACCACATTTGACTATGATATGTTAAGAAGTGCTCGAAGCTGGTTAATAAATATAAACAAATATTTCTCAAAGCTTATGAGTACAATAAGAATTTCAAAGGCCAGTCAAGCATATCAATTACGGAAAAGCTACCCCGTGGTGGGAGATATGAAGAATGTGTGCATCATCGATGAACGCGACATAACCTTCCAGAGCCGTTCTAAAATATTTTAAAGATAGATACCGATGTAAATATTTATGACGACAAGGCAAAGAGAATTTCATGATCTTCGTCCTGGGACAAATGACGATAGATGAATATGTGACTGTGTTCACTCACTGTATTGGCGATATGTACCTTATCTCCTAGAAGAGAAGGCTGGACAAAGAGATTACAGTTCACTCGGCCATATGAGAGAGAGGATAGAATTTTATTAATCCTCAATGGTGATGAGGCTATCCAAATAGCCAGCGCCAACAAAGTAAAACCAAGAAGGATGTAGGAAAAGTCAAGTACCGAAGAAGGGGATGAAAGGACCTACTCTTTAAGGCGTAAAATAAAGTCATGAATGCGCACGAACACAATCAGCAATAGTCTTAAAAACCACCAAAGAATCAAGTACAAATGAGGAGAAGCCTACAAAGCGGCCAAGTAAACCCGAGTTGAACAGACCTAAAACTCCTTTACGTTAATAATGAAGCCTGCTGAAAGAACTGGCTCTGTACGTAAACAAAAGTAGAACGAAACTTTAGGAGGTATCTACGTAGAGACGGCACGTAGCGTACATCGTATCAATGTAGCGCGAGAAGATCGAATAAAGTCGATTTTCACCACAGTGATTAGAACTGAAGGAAGACAATAATTCAAACTCGTTTCAATTCTCGTTGATCCGGAGCAAGTTTGAGTTATATCATCCTGTTGGAGAGTTATGTAAATTAAAGAACAGAAATTAGGAACTTCGTCGTACAGTTTTTGGCTACCGCGAAACGTAAAGTACAAAGAAAATTCCCAATCGTGTACCCATGCGTAACAAACATAGAGGAGATTCAAATATCCTATCATTGACCGTACGATGTGTTATTGGGTATGATTGCTCGGAAAAACATTGGACAAAGCAGATCAGAAGTAAGAAAACCACTGTATTTAGAAACAGTGGATGGTATGAAAAGTGGTTCAAGGGGTTAAAAAGCTCATAAACACGATTGGGTTACAGATTCCACTTATGTAAGTGTATTAGAAAAAGGGTGTTGCATTGTATGTTATTCAAGTGATACAGATTCGCCAGTAGCACCTAATGTTGGAAATATCTTCGGTGAATTCAAACGTATTTTAAGAGGAATGACTACCACCCAAAAGGGATATTGATTTCACTATTGAGTTAACAGTGCCTCACCAAAGATTAAGAGCCCCATACCCATGAGCTGTCGTGAGTTAACACTAAAAATACAAAGCAAGAGTTGCTGCACATGGTTATATCCGTCCAAGTGTGTCACCTTGGGCGCTCAGTCTTTTTTGTTAAAAAGAAAGATGCAAGTAACGCGGCACAGAAGTACTCATATGTTTGTCAAGCTAACCAACAAGAACAAGTATCCTTTACCAAGAATTGACGATTTGTTTGACCAGGGAGAGGGCTAAGGTATTTCCAAGATTGACCTAAGATCCGGATATCATCAAGTTCTAATGAAGTATGAGGATATCCGGCAGCGAAATTTTCCGTACCTTGATGGTCATTACGAGGTTTGTTGTGCCTTTGATTAACAAATGCAATTAAATAACTTTTATGGAGGTGTTAAACAATGGCGTGTTTCATCAATTAGATAATTTTGTGCTCATTTGCTGACGATATTCTCGTACACTCTAAGATGAAGCTACATATATGAGCATTTGCGCTAGTGTTAAACGCGAAGAACATCAGCTTGTTAAATTAGCAAATGTTATTTTTTTACAGCCATAAATTCAAAAGATTTCGGGACACGTCATATAAAATGATGACATGATCTCGAAAAGATCAAAGCTATCATGGAATGGCAAGGTTTCATCAAAGTGGACATTAGATCCTTCATGGCCTTAGCCGGGTATTACAGAAGATTCGTTAGCAAGATTTCAAAAATTGCTTTTCCCATCACCTCACAAGAGGAAAGGCAGCTTTTTAGATGGTCAAAAGAATGCCAAGATGAAGTGAAAAATAAAGCAATTCCGGTAATCACTTCGTGATCGAAGGTAGCGATCTTGGGTGATTAAGTCCGCCGATGTTTAAAGAAGAGTGATGACGATCAAGAAGGAAAAGTAAATATTACGAGTCAAGGAACTTAAGGACCGATGTGTATACATATTCGCTACATTTGAACCGATCGCTGTGAGTTCTGCGCTCCCAGGTGGAGGCATTATCTACTAGTAAAAGATTCAGCTGGCACCATCATAGCAATGTATCGTTATTTCAAATGAAAAATATTTAAACTCTTAGACAAAGTAGATGGAAATGGCATTTTCCGAGCGTAGTTCGATATGGATATTCAAAGAGACGTTAAAGTTACGTAAAAAGAAAATAGGGTTGTCATGTTTTGTTTAAAAACTTAATAATTGCTTGCTTTCTTATATTTTAACCAGCTTCGGGAAAGCCAATTGTTGAAGCAATTGAAGGAAGAGGCTCAGGGAGACCCGTAATACAAAGCTTCGTGGCAAACGTACGAGGAATGATAAACAACATGATAAAGTTGTCAGTAGCTTGGAGACAGAATGCACAATGTGCCTTGACTTCGGCGGAAGATCTATGTGCCCAATCAGATGAACGGCAGAAGAACTAATCCGAATGAATTTTACCGCAAAGAACTACGACCGTCATCCCGGACATTTAAAATGCTTACACCGTAAAGGAAAGTTTATTATTGGCCAGGAATGCGTAAGGACATTGCCGAATACATAAACAAGTGTTTAGAGTGTCAGCAGGTTAAAGCTGAGCATCAGCATCCTGCCGGGTTATTGCAGCCTATACCCATTCCTGAATGGAAGTGGGAAGTTATCTCATTGGATTTCATCACAGGGTTACCACGAACAAGGAAGCAGAATGATTCTATTATGGTAGTGGTGGACAGATTAAGTAAATCCGCTCATTTTATACCTATGCAATCTACCTATAAGACGGTACAAATTGCAGATATATTTATGAAGGAGATCTTTAGGTTGCATGGCATACCTAAAACTGTGATTTCAGATCGAGATGTTAAGTTTACATCTGCTTTCTGGAAAATTTTATTTTCTGGATTAGGGACCCAGATACACTTTATTACTGCTTATCATCCTCAAACAGATGGGCAGACAGAGCGTGTAAATCAGGTTCTAGAAGACATGTTGCGAATGTATGTAATGCAGCAACCCACCAAGTGGGAAGATTACTTACACTTGGTAGAATTTGCATACAACAATGGGTATCAAGAGTCTCTGAAAATGAGCCCCTTTGAAGCATTATATCGTAGGCAATGTCGCACGCCTATAAACTGGAGCAGTCCTGAAACAAAACTGTTATTGGGACCTGAGATGTTGGCTGAAATGGAGGCAGAGGTAAAACGAATAAGGCAGAATTTGAAAGCCGCGCAAGATAGGCAAAAATTTTATGCAGACCGGAAAAGATCCTACCGATAATTCAGGGTAGGAGACCACGTATATGTATGAATTAAGCCTAAAAGAAGCACTATGAGGTGGACCTCTTGTGCTAAGCTGGCTGCCTGGTACTGCGGCCCTTTCCAAATATTGGAAAGAATCGGACCAGTAGCCTATAGATTGGCATTGCCCAGCCACATTCGAGTACATAATGTGTTTCATGTATCCTTACTAAAGCGATACATACATGATGAGAAACATGTAAATCATTGGCAGAATATTCAGGTAGGAAGAAGGATAAAATAATCTTAGTTTGTAGATTGAATATCTCTAAAATATACTGATTTGGAATTATTTTGTGCCTTCCAGGTAGAACCGGATGGAGAGTTCCTGGTAGAGCGTCTACACATACTTGATCGGAGGGAAATTGAACTCCGCAAAAGAGTAGTCGTTCAGGTGAAAGTGCAGTGGAAGCACTTTGGACCAGACGAAGCTACTTGGGAGGAAGAAAAGTTTATGCAGGAAGCATACCCCGAACTCTTTCCAGAGAGGGGCTGAAACACCGAGGATGGTGTTACTTTCAGGGGGGGAAGCTAAGCTGTGACACCCTCATTAAAAGACTATTAGTTACAATTGGTTAAAAGACTATTAGTTTAATTATTCTCTTTAGTTTTTATTTTCTTTTATTATTATGGACAAGGAAAACTTAATGGCAATTGCTCAAGACATAAAGCATTATTTTGTTACTGAGTTAATAAATGAAAACAAAAAATAAAATCAAAGAAAAGAAAGAAAATGATTCCTTAAAAAGCTTTTGTAAAAGTGTTTCTAAGAATAGGAGGTGGTTGGGGACAGTTGGGAGATACAGTTACCCACCCCTTTAGGATAAAAGGAGAATCCTGGAAAGGGGTGAGGGTTCTGAAAACTTTTGGAAAAAGGGGAAAGCATCTTTCTTGAGCTAGGAGGCCCAGTGGAAATTTGTTTCCTGAATTCCATTGATTGATCAGATTTTTGTTAGTGATTGGATAGGCCATCCAGAGGTCACAGCAGAGGTATCTCCACTGTTAACCCGTGGCACCGTCCAGATTCTGGAGCTAGGGGGCAAGTGGAGGACGTAATAGCCTCCCTTGAAAGGTTGGGAGGACAACAGCTGAAAAGAGAGGATTACCTAAGACTCAGATAAGTATATGATGTGTGATATTGGTAAATAGATTTATTCAGTTTTCTGTGTATTATTGTTAGCTAGATAAATAATTTAGAGTGATATGGTTAGTTGTATAAGCATCTTGGAATGAATGCAACAGATACATGAATATACTTCTCAAGGGTTTGAGTTAGCTTTTAAGTAATTCCAATATCAAATAGAGTAAATAAATCTGGTTAGATGTTACTGTATAGATTTCAGAAAAGAAAACAAGAAAGGAATATTACGGAGTAACTTTGGTAGTGTAGATAAATAAACTAAGAAATATTCTTTTTTTTTAAGTATTCCTTTACCCTGAAGCTTCTAGAATGAAGAATGAAGTATTTTCTTTTCTAGTCAAAGGTTTATTGTTATTTCCTGTGATTGTAGTAGCAATAGCGAAATTTTGTTCATAGCAAGCAAATAAGGAAAGTAAGGTAAAAATGTTTCTGTAAACGAAAATAAAAGAAAAAAACAAAATGCATAGCAATTTATCGTAGTGGCTGGTAGTGCTAGCCATGAGACGAGAGAACAAACAAGAGAACGGAATAGCCATTTTTCCATAATAAAACCCTAAACACTGTAGGAAGTTAACGACTTCGGAGTATAGGGTAAGGAAAGAATTACTTGCTGTAAACCTCAAGCTCGAGCAGAACCGGCGCCCGGCATTACAGTCCCTATGTACGCTTACAAAACTAATACCAATAAGAGAGGAAAGAGCACAGGAAATGTATGCTACAGGAGGTTCCGCCAAGAAGAATCGATACGGGAATGTATATTTACACCTTATGAATCAACCATAACAGAACATAAAAATAGAACATTGTTGATATAAACTGAAATGTATGATAATAAAATTATAAACAGAGAATACATGCAAAATAGCCACCTCCATAGTTTCTTTTCAAAACTATTCAAAGTACCAAGAGCTTGCAAAACTAACATAAATAGACACAGTATGGCTAGTGCTAAGATCTGTCCCTATTATACAAATTCGGGCCGGAACTTATTTCCGCAAACCCATTTATTTTTATCTTTTATAACTGGGGAGCATCAGCGCATGGCAGCGGTAAACCCAGGAATCCATTATGGATAGAAGCCACAATCACTTCCGAGAAGCATAAGAAAACTATGAGTTTGCTAGCTAGATAATTTAAAGAGAAGAACGAACAACACAAGCCCTACTCGGTCACAGACCATAGCAACCGAGCCCTTGGATCTTTCGACAGGGCAATAGAGTATGTTAAGCTCCATCGGAAGGATTAAATACCTGTACAGGGGAAACCGATTGTTTAGCCGTGAACTTGATGAAAGAGACTGCCAAGGAAATGCGACGGGAGGTCGATGAGTCCACTTACCCGTCCTGCACAAAACAAAAACAGCCGAGTCAGTAAAAAGGAAAAACTTCCTGTAGGGAGGGTGCGTGCATTGATTATAAACGAAAAACTTATTGCTTGTCAGTCGGATGGAATTTACCTGGTGAGGATTTGAGACCAGTAGTGCACCCTGCGGAAAATTAGCCAAGAAAAGTGTAAAATAATGTCTGGATAACCAAGGAAGAAGGGAGGATTATGCAGAAGTTCAACTAGAACAGTTCAATTGGAGAGAGGGTGTAGAAAACGTTTACCTCGGAATGGGAAAAATTGATAGAGAACTGCCATGACCGGCGAAAACTGTCGTGGTGAGTCCATGAGGAACTCTGCATGACAAAACTCGTTGGGTTAGACAAAACCCTGAACTCGTAAACATAAAGATAAGAAAAGTAGCCGAACACAGTAATAAGAGATCTCTGCGCTAATTTGACATCATACCTGAAAGGTTTAACCTATAAATAATCGCTAGGGTGGAAACTGCTAAGTCCGTCGCACAATCACAGGGATACCAGGAGAAATCTTGATGCTATGAACTCCGAGCTAAAATCAAGGAGCCTCATGACGACGAGCTCTCCGACTGCGTTCAGAGCAAATGACAAAGGTTAAGCAGACCTTAGGCCGGTGGGAAACCATAGACTGCCAAGCGAGATTAACGCTGCCATCCGGACGAGGGTATTGAATGTACCTGCCAGGTGGTACAGATACAGAGTTTCATGCGTATAAAAATTAAGGCCAGATTAATTGATGCGCGCCAAACCTGTTGGGTGATTCATGCGGGAACTTGAATGTTAAACCGCCTTTGAGACTTGACCTTACACATGTTAAACCAGACTACAATTTAATTCGGAGACTGTGCTGTATTTGGACTACGTGGCATGCCTCGTGGAACACAAGTTGCATTGGCACAACCTTATAACCATCTTAGTAGTAAATGCTCGGATTAGATTGAACGTTAGAACTGTAATTTTTATAAAAGAAAACTTTGCACTGTTAACAAAACTGAAGGTCCGTTCATTAATTGCTGTTTGTAGGCTTGGTTTGGTAAATTTTTTTTTTACGCTAATTTTATATGTGTGACAAGTGGTATCGGAGCCTGGTTGCTACACTGGGATCTTAAGGGGTCTACTAACAGAATGCTTGTGATTAGTGCACAAAGGGGAGCAAGCGAAAAAGGCAACACAATCACAACCTGAGGGGACTCAAACCCCCACAATTTTGAACCCGGAAATGTGGGTACAATTGACCGTGGAGCAGCACCAAAAGACTAGTCGATTGCTTGAAGAGTAGCAACAAAAAACTACATTCTTGTTAAATACAATACCGCAACTTCAGGAAGAAATGATAAGAGTTCGAAGGGACAATGAGAGGTTGTTACAGGATCAAGAGAAGATCCTGAAGAGTTTTTCAGATAGACAGAATCAGGGGATGAAACACCCTAGTGCTAAAAAAGAATTAACAGTAGAGCCAGAGGACCAGCAGACTCAGAATAATGCAGATGACGGAACTAAAAAGAGCCTCTCCCAGAGAAGTAAAAATAGGAATTATAATGAGGCAGAGTTGGGCAATTTGTCTGCCAGCAAGACTCTAAAAGACAAAGGGTGGAACTGCAGGGAGAATTTTGAAAGATTAAGCCACTGACATTTGATGGTGAGGCAGAAGAGGCGGCTGAAGCCTGGCTAATAAATATAAACAAATATTTCCAGGTCTATGAATACAACAGCAATTTGAAGGCCAGACTGGCCATATATCAATTATAGGAAAAAGCCACCCTGTGGTGGGAAGAAGTGAAGAATGTGCACATCATTGATGAACGCGACATAACCTGGGAACTGTTCCAGTAGTACTTTAAAGATAAATACCTGACAGAAAGATTTTATGACGACAAGGCAAAGGAATTCCATGATCTTCGGCTGGGACAAATGACGATAGATGAATATGTGTCAAAGTTCACTTTGCTGCTGCGATATGTACCTTATCTTCGAGAAGAGAAGGCTAAGGTACAGAGATTTTTAAGCAGCCTACCTGCTCATATGAGAGAGCGGATAGAATTCGTTAACCCTCAGACTATGGATGAGGCTATCCGAAAAGCACGGTTGTGTTATCAGCAAAATAAAATCAAGAGTGATGTGGGAAAAGGCTGGCAACCGAAGAAAGGGCAGAAAAGTAACTCTACCTTTAGGAGCAGTAAAAACAGTAGCTTCAGGAATGCAGCACGAAACACAATCAGCAAGCAGTTTGGGAAAAATAACCAAAGAATCAAGTGGCCAGCTGAGGAGAAGCCCACAGAGGCATCAAGTAAACCTACATTAGGACAGAATTCTAAACCTCCCTTATAGTGTTGGGGCTGTGGGGAAGCTCACTATTATAAGAACTGTCCCAGACGGAACAAAAGTGAAACTGTAGAAAATCTGCAGGAGGCATCTACAGTAGGAGACGTGGCGCGTAGCGTGCATCGCATCAATGCAGCGCTAGAAGATCGGCAGGTTGATTTTCAGCCTACGATGATTGAACTTGAAGGTATATTACTAACTAAACCTGTTTCAATTCTGGTTTATCCTGGAGCAAGTCTGAGTTACATCAGTCCTAAGTTAGTAGAGTTATGTAAATTAAAAGAGCAGAAATTTAGGAATTCATGGCTGGTACAGTTAGCCACTGGGGCGAAACGTAAGATAACAGTGAAAATTCCTCACTGTGTGCTGGAAGTGGCAGAACAACAGATAGAGGTAGATCTAAATATCTTACCGTTGGGGTCGTACGATGTGTTATTCGGTATGGATTGGCTGGAAAGAAATTGGACAATTGTAGACCGTAAGGAAAAGACCATCTCATTCAGAAAGCAAGATGGTACGCAGAAAGTGGTTCAATGAGTTAAAAAGCCTGTACAAATACGACCAATAACAACATCTCAGATGGGTAAGTGTATTAGAAAAGGGTTCCAGTTATATGCTATTCAAGTAGGATACACAGATTCTAAGGAAAAGGCCCCAATGTTGGAAGATATTCCTGTGGTGCAGGAATTTTTGGACGTATTTCCAGAGGAAATTCCTAGCCTACCACCCAAAAGGGATATTGATTTCACTATTGAGTTGCTGCCGGGTGCTTCACCAGTATCAAGAGCCCCGTATAGGATGAGTGTGCCGTAGTTAACTGAATTAAAAATACAGTTACAAGAATTGTTAGACAAGGGCTATATCCGCCCAAGCGTGTCACCATGGGGCGCACCAGTCCTTTTTGTTAAAAAGAAAGATGGGACATTGCTCATGTGTATGGATTACAGGCAGCTTAATAAGCTGACTGTTAAAAACAAGTACCCCTTACTAAGAATCGATGATTTGTTTGACCAGGTAAGAGGGGCTAAGGTATTTTCCAAGATCGATTTAAGATCCGGATATCATCAAGTTCGGATTAAAGATGAGGATATCTGCAAAACAGCCTTCCGCACCCGATATGGTCATTATGAATTTGTTGTGCTTCCCTTTGGATTAACAAATGCACCAGCAACTTTTATGAGATTAATGAATGGCGTGTTTCATCGATTCCTAGATAATTTTGTGCTCATCTTTATTGACGATATTCTGGTGTACTCTAAAATGAGGCAGAACATAAGGAGCATTTGCACATTTTGTTGGAAACGCTAAGGAAGCATCAGCTCTATGCTAAATTCAGCAAGTGCGATTTCTTTAAAACATAAATCCAGTACTTGGGACACGTCATAACAGCTGAAGGGATAGCTGTTGATCCCGAAAATATCAAAGCCATCATGGAGTGGCAAGTCCCTCGGAATGTGGCGGACATTAGATAATTCATGGGCTTAGCCGGGTATTATAGAAGATTCATAGAAGGGTTCTCCAAAATTGCCTTTCCAATTACATCTTTGTAGAGGAAGGGCAAGCTTTTTAGATGGACAAAAGAATGCCAAGACAGCTTTGAAAAACTAAAACAACTTCTAACTACAGCTCCAGTACTGAAGGTAGCTGACCCGGAAAAATACTACGAAGTCTATACGGATGCTAGTAAAGAAGGAGTTGGAGCAGTATTAACTCAAGAGGGAAAAGTAATAGCTTACGAGTCAAGGAAACTTAAGGAATATGAGCAGAAATATTCTGCTTATGATTTGGAGATTACGGCAGCAGTCCACGCCCTCCGAGTATGGAGGCATTATCTACTGGGTAAAATATTTGTGCTGAAAACATATCATAGCAGCCTCACTAGCTATTTTAAACAAACAGATTTAAACTCTAGACAGGTGAGATGGAATGCATTTCCGAGCGAGTTCGACATGGACATTCAGCACGTTAAAGGAAAAGAAAATAGAGTTGCCGACGTTTTAAGTCGGAAATTGCACAGTCTGTTTGCTCTATATTTTAACCAGCTGGAAAGCCAATTGTTGAGGCAATTGAAGGAAGAAGCTCAGGGAGACCCAGAATATAATTTTCTGTGGCAGCAGATGAAGAATGACAAATATCATGACAAAGCAACAGAGTTTGGAGAGAGTGAAGAACAGGCTTTGACCTTTCGCGGGAAGATCTATGTGCCTAACCGCATTAATCTTAAAGAATTAATCCTGAATGAATTTCACCGCAGCAATTACGC